>CABFOW010000538.1:179242-219762 GCA_902141385.1 Timema californicum | reverse complement strand
ACGTGTAAGGGTTACTCATGACACGCCCTTACTTTAGTCGTTTTGGATGCTCTAGAATAGTTAATAATAATATTTAGCACCGCGTCTTACTACCCGTTCGGTTTATACGTTTTAAGTACTAATTACTCTAATGTATTAGGAATTGGGAAGGTTTAATTAGGGGAATTGAACCCGCAATTGCGTGTAGGGAGAGTGGAAAACCATTTAGGAAAAACCACCCCAGTTCACTTGACCGAGATTCGAACCTCGATCTCCCCGTCCTCAGCAGTCTAGCTCAACACGACCAGCGCGTTAACCAACTACGCCACCGAGGCGGGTCTCTAGAATAGTTACTCTACCGGAGAATTATTTGATTTGTTTTGAGAACTTCACAAACATTTACGTTTTCTCGTGTCCCCTACATCCGTGTCTAAATAATTATCTTCCTTGACAGTCAAATAGAATATATTATATTTGTTTATTTGACGCACCGATGAAAATAGTTGCAGTTCAAATGTTTGTTATTTTACTGTGTTTCTTTAAGTCACCGTTTTCTGGGGCGTAAAATAAAGATTTTTGTTTTGAGAAATTTATGTGTGAACTTTTTTTTTTTACATTCATTCCAAACATCACAGACCAGTGGTTTTAATGAGGTTTTACTGATTAATATAACTATTTAAAGCACATCAAAACTAATTACTTTATTTTTTAAAAAAACAACTCTAGACCTTATATCAAACCGAGTTCTTACAAATCAAGATTTGATAAATTGTTCAGGATCTTTAAAAAAATGTTTTGATTTGGTTAATGAAATAAAAATAAATAAAAATAGTCTTTAAAAAAGTAAACTTCCATAGATAGGCCAAAGCTTTGTTCTTTACTTTTCGTAAACCTAACGAATTCCACGAACTAGTAAATTATGAGACTGGCCAAATTTTAACCTTTTTATCTGACTTGCAAATTCCTTTCAATCGCCCTAAGCTTTTGTATTCTTTACTTTTCCAAAACTCTATTTTCCCCAACCTATTAAAATTTTCTCACTTCTTCCTGACAAAGCAAATTCCTTCTACTCTGAATTACAAACGAATTTTAATCACCTTAAACTTTGCAAATTCCTTTACTCTTTTATCTTTTAACAGATCCAGAGAATTTCCCTGACCCATTCAATTTTCTCACTTCTTCCTGACAAAGCAAATTCCTTCTACTCTGAATTACAAACAAATTTTAATCACCTTAAACTTTGCAAATTCCTTTACTCTTTTATCTTTTAACAGATCCAGAGAATTTCCCTGGCCCATTCAATTTTCTCACTTCTTTCTGATCAAGTGAATTCCCTCTACCCTGACTTATTTGTGAAGCTCCTTGACCTTTAATTCCTTTTTTTCTCATAGACCTAACCAATACTGATTTAGAAAATTCCCATATATTTTCCTGACCAACCATAATCTCTCGTCCCCTAGCAATAACATATTTGAAGCTCTCTGACTTAACATAATCCTTTACTTTATCTACCCAAACTTAAGGAATTTCTCGAATTTTTTTTAAAGACGCACTGGAGTGCTTCTATTTTAAGTCAAGTGTTATATATTTTTTTAATTGTAGAAAAAAAAGGCTTATTTACAAGGCGACTTTTCTGCAAGCCTAAGCACCTCCCCTCTCCTTAGATCCTCTCCCTCCTCCCCTTTACGACGATAAACTATCAAGTCAAGACCTTGGACAAAAGGGGCCATTGTTATCTCAGGGTATAAACCTCTCATCTTGTTGAAAATGTCTGGTGAATATAATTAATTTCTCTCCCCAAAGGCTCTAGTGGTTTATGCAAAGCCTCCCCCCCCCTTTTCCAAGGAAAATGGTGTATTGTCGGCATACCTCTTTGACGGGCAATAGCTTTTTTAAGGAGTGAGAAAGAGGTCTAAGAAATCTAGAGATGGAAGTGGATGCAGTTTCAGGGGTGGCCAACGAGGTTACAGCTCCGACAGTGGTTTAGTGTGATTGTACTTTGTACAATCTTTTAATGTTTCAGGCCATGTATCGTAATTCATTTGAAAGGGGTGAGGATTAATTTACTGATACAAATCAATTTTATTATTTCCCTTTTATGAAATTAAAGAAAAAGCCAAATTAGTTTTTTTCTGTTTAAAAAAACTATTTATGCAACACAAATGCAAGTTAAGTTTAAGCCTGAATAAAAAAAGTAGATATTTAAATTTAGAAACAAAAAATAAAGACATCTATATCAAATGAGTACAAAATCCATATATCAAGGGCTGCCAAAGTGCAGGTCATCTGCAGTCTTTGGATGTGCGGTCCAGGACTATGTTTATATACTATATTATTTGAGTATGAGGGACATATTTATGGTTTTCCAATCTCCCGCCACGCAAATGTGGATACACTTACTCTAAATTGAACCTTCCTCGTCCCTTAACTCATTAGCGTAATTAGTACATAGGCGTATAACCAAACCGGTGCTAAAATAATGTATATATTAATTTTAAATAAAATGTATTACACTAATCCCAATTTCGCTGTTGTAACCTGAACAATTCAGAAAACTACACTTAGATATTATTTCTGGTTTGAGCGTAGTGCTGTATCTAATTGGTCGGTTCTAACTCTATTATGACCTAAAGTCCATGATAGTCTAGTTTTGGACACTCCCTACTGTAATCCGAGGAAGGATATTTTAAGCGGCTTACACACTTCTGGGCTAGTCATGGAGGTAAAAAATAACTATATATTTTTTTAGAGTCCACATGTGTACATCGTTTTACGACTCGTAAAGCTATAACCTGACAGAAGTCTATGGAAACACTTCCAGGGTTTCTTTCGGCCTATGTTTACTGACATTTTAGCGGAATACACCAAAGAGATTTTTTTTTACAAGTGCTTACTTACTCTTACCCAAAAATAATTTTTAATAACGTGTATACTGTACACCAATGAAGAGTCGTCTGCTTAGAGACTAAACAAAGTTTTATATCGGTTCTAGTTATTTTCATTATTTAATCGAGAATAATTAAGAGAGGATAACTAGTTTTCGCTTGAGACCTCCTGACCCCTGTGTATTAATTTAAAGAGTGTTTTAAGAAAGTAGCCTAAACATTGAAAAGCAAAACAATGAACGCAAATGTTTTACTGTTTTCTAAAGAATAGGGTTTAGTCACTCGCAAAGATAGTTTACTCATAGGAGTTTACAATTATTGTTTTCTCACAGTAACTAGAAGCGATCGTTTGTTCACATTGACTAGCATGCGATTGTTTGTTCACATTGACTAGCAGCGATTGTTTGTTCACATTGACTAGCAGCGATTGTTTGCTCACAGTAACTAGAAGTGATAGCCTGTTTACAGTAACTTGTAGCGGTCGTTTGCCCACATTAGCTCGTAACGACCACTAGCCCACAGTAGCTACCAACGATCATTTGCTTATAGTAGCTCGTAGCCCCCAGTAACTATCAGCATTGTTTGCTCACAGTAGCTCGTAACGATCACTAGCCTACAGTAGCTAGCAATTATCATTTGCTCAGAGTAGGTCGTAACGATCACAGCCCACAGTAGCTCATAACGATCATTAACCCAAAGTAACTAGCCACGATCGTTTTCTCATAGTAGCTCGTCGCAATTAGTAGCTCAAAGTAACTAGCAACGATCATTTGCTCACAGTAGGTCGTAACGATCACGAGCCCACAGTAGCTCATAACGATCACTAGCCCACAGTAACCAGCTGCTATCGTTTGCTTGCTTTGCTTGATAAAATACAGATCGATCGGTCCATTCAACTTGGGCGCAAAGTTAATTTTTCAATTCCACCAAAAGTTGACCGTCTCGGATGGTGACACAAATCAAAGGGCAGCCAGGTTAAACCCCCGATGACCCCCGTAAACAAGCTCGCTCAACTATACGGCGGGTCACGCGTTCAAGGCTCGGGTGCGCGCGCCGGATGAACGCTGACATTTGAAGCGCCTTGCGCAACTTGTTACATCGCACCTCAACTTCTGACCAACGTTTTTGAGATCATCGTCGTTTCTTCAGACACTTAATCTGAGAGCAGTTGAGTTATTTCCCGCTTCGTTAGCCACGTAGTCTAACGCGCTACCCTCGTGTTGGACTAGAATTCCAATTACAGGAAGACAGAGGTTCGAATCTCGGTTGGGTGTACCGAGTGGTTTTTTCCAAAGTGGTTTTCCACTTTCCCTCCACGTACACACTTTCTATAAACATAACCTTCCTTGACCTTAAAACCATCAGCGTAATTAGTACATAAGCGTATAAACAGAAACGGATAGTAAGACGCGGCGCTAAAAAAAAGTTTAGTGTCGCCTAAGATGAAAAAACTTTTAAGGTCGTATTGTTATTGGAGGAAATCTAGCAGAAAAATGAAATTATTGCTATACAGTCAAATTTAGATGATAAAGAACTTTTCTGACGGTTACAAACAGGGCCCAAATGAGCTAAATAGTTTTCAAGAGAATTAAATATAAAACAAATCTACAGAATTACTTAAAATTTAAAATAAAATTACTCAAAAATAAATTTTAAATATGTCACCCACTCAGTAGATTTTTCGTTTCATAATCCATCTCAAGTAAATTTAATTTAAAATTCCAAGAATTCGATCGAGTAGCTAGGGTATTAAAAATAAAAGTTTTGTATCTATTGTGAGACTGACGTCTCAAACCGCGTAAACGACCGTTATTTTCTATTAATATAGTATTCTTTTGATTGTAGTATTCAATTATTGTTTTAGGTTTAATTTGTTCACAAAGGAAAAATTAAGCTAAGGGTCCCGGGTTAGATTCTCGGCATGCCGATTGATGAAAATACGGGCTTACCCTTTCACATCGATAAGTGTATGGACGGGGACTGGATGTTGTGTCTATTCTAATCTTGAAANGGCATTTGAAGCCACGACAGGCCTTGCAAGCAGGTAGTGTAAAATATATGGGTTGAATTAAAAAAAGTTACCCAGGCCACAGGCTGGAAACATTAATGGATGTAAAAAAAAAAAAGAGAAAGAAAATTAATATCAACTTAAAATCCAAAAGGACGATAAGAAAATGGAGGAAGCGAGGTCTACTAATCACAGAACTAAGAGTTATAAATGCTATCAATACCTTTAAAATAAAACATAATTAGTCAAATGTAATCAACGTTGACCACAAAAAAAAAAGTGTATATTTTATAAACGGTACTTCTTTCGAAAATTGGACTGTACGTGTTTTACCGAGACACGGATGAAGGACTAGAAGAAACATCTGATGTGGTTTTGTATATACAATGCAATGTAAGTGTTTCATAATAACTAACGGGACGGTCGGTACCTGTGAGGGTGTCACCAGAGCGTGGCTAAATGGTCTTGACAGCCCTGCAATGTGTGGAACCAGACCGTGAAACTATAGCAGTGTGTAGCGGCTCTGCTATAGGTCAATACCGCACACAACTAAACACACTCGTCTCGGGTTTTTTTTTTAGATTATTTTTAAGTTTCAATACCGCACACAACTAAACACACTCGTCTCGGGTTGTTTTTTTTAGATTATTTTTAAGTTTCAACAAATATTATCCTAACAACATATGAGGACCCACAGTCAGAAAAAAAGGCGTTAGTCTCATATGGTTTGATGTGTCCGAAGACAGAGAGAGAGAGGTATTATAGGTTCGAGTTCAGGCCGGTTTATTTGAGATGAGGGTTTTTTTTTACTCTCAAAATCCACGGACACATTTCCTAAAATATCGTTTTTAGGGGCTTGTCCCAAGTCAAAAAAGGAATCCATCCCCGCTCCCGGTATGTTTGAAAATAAGATGTTCCTAGAAGCAATTTAAAGTGATCCCCCCCAATTAAGAAAAAAATTGAATACAGGATACCCCTAAAAGCTATTTAGAATGGTCCTCACCTCGATTTATTTCCTTAGAATAGTGTGGAGTTGACCTCTACGATAATTTTTTGAAAAATGAGATACTCAAATTTTTGAAAAAAAGGAAGCAACTATTTGGTAGTTTGATGCAAAGCCATTTTACAGCTCCATATTAAATAGTATCAAAGGAGATTGAAATAAATATAAAGGGGGGAAATTATTTCCAGAAGATACACCACCCCCTCTCCGGTTCCGCCAACCAGTGTTTGGCGGCTGGACATTCTGGTCTTCTGCTGACAGTGGCGGATATGTAACCGTCTTTAGGGGTTGAACCACCATGTAGATGCTGTTACTACGACTCGATGAGAGGATGTGATGATGATTATGATTATGTGGTACCAGTGTAGGTCTTAAACTTAACTTAAGCCTAATTAACCAGATCATGACGACAATAGGAACAATTCCACTCCGGAAAGAATGCATACAGATACATTTTACTGCCAACTGAGCTACGTCCGAAGGAGTGAACACATACATTTTATTGCCTTCTGAGTTATGTACGAAGGTGTGAACAAATACATTTCACTACCAACTGGGTTGCGTCCAAAAGAGTGAAGTCTAGAAATAAAATAATATCGGAAGGATGGACAAAAATAAGAGCAGAGTTATACATTAAAGTATATTTCAGTAAATTCTACAGTCAAACGTTACATAAAACAATATAGCCTAGCCTAACCTAACCTAACCTAATATAACAAACTAATAGCAGACAGATTTCAAATAAAGATTGAATATTTGTCATATGCAGCTGATCGACTTTACGTCTCTAGTAATAGAGTTACGAATGTAGGCGAGACGCGAATGGACGCAACTCGGTACCTATATCACCCTCCTGATCCCAAAACAATTTTCTGGACGCAACTTAATTTCCCCGGTACCACCTGGAATCGAAACCGAGTCCTCTAGATCAGTATCCCGGAATTCCAACCACTAGATCAAGAAGCCGGTCAACTAATTATTGTAAATACGTAAATTAAAAACCGGACGGGTCGTAACTAAACACTACTAAAGGCAGAATGGACTTTAATATGAAGTATTGTTTGTAATGCCAAGGGCTCCGCCCACCAGCGCAATGAGACGCGTTGCAGAAATCTCTCCTTATTTAAAAAACTATCAAACGTCAGGAAATCTCTCATTATTTAAAAAACTATCAGACGTCAGGAAATATATCATTATTTTTAAAAACTATCAGACGTCAAGAAATATCTCATTATTAAAAAAAAACTATATTTCATACCAAAATGGAGGTGAAAGGTATCAACATATCTCTAAGATTAGAAACCATACATTTTAAGTGTTATCACTTTTTAAAAAAACAGGACAAGGAGAAATTAGCTCATTTTAAGTGAAGTTTTTACGTGACATTCAAGATCTGTTATTTATCAGCAAAAATCTGTTGTCGTTTTTCCTGAAAGGTTCCGGTGCTATTTAACGCTGATGTGTCAAGGCGATTTAAGATATTTATAATAATAATATAATTTAACATCCTAACTCTTAATTAATGATTACTATACTTTTATATTGAAATTTAAAAAAAAAGCATTGTTTTACAACTGAGATGAGCATTTATATTATTAATTTATTAATATTATTAAAGTTACTTGGGATTTTAACGAGAAATTTCAACACTAAACTTATAAACTGCCTCGACCTATGGCAGCATATCTTAGGCATAAAAAACTCATTACATGTGTCATAAATTATACTCTTCAAGTATCTAAAAGAACCTATTAATTTATAATTGTTTTGTCACCATCTGAGAGTCAAGTGTTACCCAGAGTTAGCCGTCCTTCCCACTCATCTACAAAAGGACGGCATATTTGCTTAATTGAACATAATTGAAAAACACTCACGAAATTAAGTAGGTATACGAGGAAATAGCAGTGTCATACTTTCCGTTTTACGTCTTGGACTGTAAAACGTACTTCAAGTTAATTAATGAGAAAATATTATTTATTTTACAACGGCAATAAACATAAAAAGAATGAGACAATAAAACTCATCAAATTGCAGCCATTGCGGTGTTTATAACCCATTACAAACTGAAAATAAAATCAGTCTTGATACTACTTAATCAAAGCCTTAAATGTTTCTAGGTTTTTCAGATTTTAAAAAATGTGCATTTTATCAGTATTTCATAATGTGTAAATCCATAGCAAAATTGTCATAATTATTACTGTATTTGAAATTAAATTCCTTAGACAAGAAAAATTTAAGTGGGATGGAATGAGACGCGAGGAAAAATGAGTGTTTTTTAAGTTTTAATTGCAAACAAATTAATTGCCAAAATAAATAAAATATATCTCCAGCAGAAGATTAAGTTTTTTACACACAATAGTCCCAACAGTCCTTGAAAATTTGTTATTGACATATTAACATTTGATGAGAAACTTTTTAAATAAATAGAAAAGTTGTCATTAAATTCCAGGATACCCTTAACAGATCATCAACAATGGGTGGTATCACCATGTGAATACAATTGAACTCTTATGTTTATACTAGAACAATGTTTGATTTATTTTATCCAAAAAAGTTTATATAAAAACTGCAAAAAATACTGCCCTTAGGGTGAGATGGAATTGGATGTGCCAGTGTTGTTACCATTTTTATAGCAAAACATTTTAGGCAAAAATAAATATAAAAACATAAGAGTTTAATTTTGTTGACATGTTGATATCAACAGTTGTTGAATATCTGCCATCATGAGCATAACGACATTAGATGAGAAAAAATGTAAATGAAGAGAAAAAATTGTCATTAAATTCCAGGACACCTGAGGAAAAAATTAAATACACTGGCTTTTTTTTTCGAATCCCCTTCCATCCCTACCAAACCACCTTAAACAAAAAATGTCAGAAAAATGTCAAAAGCACCTGAAATTGTAAGATAATAGCTTGCACTGGGTTATGATCTCATACTTATTATTTATAAAATTATTGCTAAAAATCTGAGAAACCTTGATGGCTTTTTTGTTTTTAAATGTCATTACTTCTCCTTGAGTCGATTGGGGAGACACGATGGAGAAGAAATAGGACACAGATCAGACACTTTAGCTCAATCAGTCTTGTCTCACAAATGCGATCAAGGTCATGGGTTCAGTTCCAGGAACAACCGAAAAAGATATATAAACTGCTAAATTGGCGTTTGCCATTTTACATTGATTAATTAACAGCAGAAAGAACCTACGACAGATGGGCACGCGGTGAAATTCCAATCTCATTTAGTCTGGTTTGCCGGTGACAAGAAAGGTCGAGGTTCAAATCCAGGTAGGTTGTGCTGAAGCTTTTGTTTTTAACGGTTTCCTACTCCCCTCCATACAAATACATTTCTTCTTATACCGTGCACACTGCTACCCCATTAGCACAATTGAAATAATTCGAACTGGTAGTGAGACGAGGTGATAAAAAACAGAACAGAGCTTTGTTTTTTGTCACCATTACTTACTACCCCTTCTAGTTATACACATATGTACTAATTAAGCTAATGTGTTAAGAATGAAGGAGGCTGAATTTTAAAGAAAGGATACCTGTATTTGCGTTGACAAAGAGTTAAAAACCTATCCATAAAAATGTACACTCATCCCACCCAACCGGGATTCGAATCCCAATATCTTCATCATCGGCAGCCCACTCTAACGCAAGAGTGATGACAGACCATTCGAGACCCGCCTCGGTGGCGTAGTTGACTAACGCGTTAGTCGTGTTGAGCTCGACTGCTGAGAACGGGGAGATCGAGGTTCGAATCTCGATCGGGTGAACTGGGGGGAGGGGGGGTTCCTAAATGGTTTTCCACTCTCCCTCCACGCAAATGCAGGTTCACTTCCTCTAATTCAACCTTCCCAATTAAGTAGTGTAATTAGTACTTAAAGCATATAACCCGAACGGGTAGTATAACGCGGTGCTAAATAATGATAAATTTAAAAAAAAGACCATTTGACAACCGAAGCGGGTTAGAGCTTAGTTAGTTTGTAAGTCATGTTCCGATGTAATCAATCGGTTCAGAAAGTGCACCAGTAAAAAAAGCGCTATCTGGCGCGAGGAAA
Source organism: Timema californicum (assembly GCA_902141385.1). Classification (NCBI taxonomy): domain Eukaryota; kingdom Metazoa; phylum Arthropoda; class Insecta; order Phasmatodea; family Timematidae; genus Timema; species Timema californicum. The sequence continues at coordinate 209,824 of CABFOW010000538.1, read as the reverse complement.
GGAAAGTGTTTTTCGTCCCTCCACAAAAAGTTCACTAACCCCGACCGCAACCATCAAGTATGTAACTTAATTAGCGCTAATATCACGAGCCCGCCATAAATCAGCACTCTATCATCGAGACTGAGCAGTGTTGTACTGAAACTGTGGGAACGCGACGCTGAAAACAAGGGCTCCTAAGAGCGACGATCCATACGCCAATCATAAATTAAGTTGTGAACTAAATAGTCAGCGATGGTCGAACCTAATTAGAGCATTGCGCTTATTTGGAAGTTGGCTGCTATGTCACTAATCCGTTACAGTACAATTTACATATGAAGGGCCTTTTATAAAATACAAACATACTTTTTTTTTTGCCGGCAACATTGTTAACAATAAGTAATATATCGCTCACATATAGATGACAATTTCCATATGTCCATCACAGACTCTGCTTTAAAATAAGAGTAAAGAATGGCCCGAATACGGGTCGACATCTAAAGAGCTCATAGGTAAGAGAATTGGCGTACTAAGCCAAAGGCCTAGGGTTCGATTCCCGTGTCTAGGTGTAATTTTTCAATTTAAAGAATATAAATTATTAGAGGTATTTTTAGGGGTGTAGCAATCTTCAACCTCTCGCAGGTCAAGTCAACTTCGAGACCCGCAATAAACTTCGCATCTTAAAAACATTTTGAAGAAGAAAACGTCAACATATTATGAACAGATTTAGAAATGTTTAACTAAATATGACATTTATTTTAGGACAACTTTTTAAATATTATTTGAACATTGATTAGTGATTAAGTGATCTATACTGTATTGCGTAAATATAGATACATTCAGATAGGTCGTGTTCGAGTTCCTCCACGAAAGCTGATTTAATCCCCTTTTCGATAAAGGTCACATAATTTTATGGTCGAGTTCCTTCACTTCGTGAGTTGGGGGAGGAGGTATCTAATTACTTCACTTTGTTGGTGGGGAGGCGGAAAGGAGGGGGGGAGGGATTGAGTTCCTTCAAGACACCTGAATGAATGGATTATAAGTATAGTTGGTTAATTTCCACATATACTTATGGTTCTTACCCAACCTATTTTAACCTAACCTTTCATTCTTTAACGAATTTCTTTCTTATTTAATTTTGTAATTTACTGTGCAAGGATCCCTTCCTTGAGGTGTCGTGGAGGAACTCGGCCATTGCTATAATACTAATTACCTCCATGGAGGAGCTCGACCATTGCTATCAGACTAATTATCACCGTGGAGGAACTAGACCATTGCTATCAGAATAGTTATCTCCGTGGAGGAACTCAACATCCCCGTTCAGATGTCAGCATGAAAGAATTTATACAGTGCTTGTTTTTTTCCCTCTAAGCCTTTTAAAAAAAATCCAGATGCACTTAAAGAGAAAGTTTAAAAAGCAATAGTACAGTAGCCCCATGACTTCTTTGGTGCTGACTGACAGCTCACATCTGACAGATAAAAGCTTTTAAAAGTTACAAGACCAAATTATGTATCCCTACGCCGAACCATATGATCTGCAAAAATATGTGTTAAGCAGCTGTCACTTCTGACGGTCAAAATTTAGGTATATACCTAAATGTTGACTGTCAGAAGTCAGCTGTGAGCTGTCAAGTCAGCACCAAAGAAGCCACGGGGCTACTGTAGTTTTACGAGAAAAAACAACAACTTGGATTCGACTTTCTTCACTGTTTAAAGCCGTGCATCGACTTCGCATTTAAAAAGTGTATTTCCCAAACCTTTATTATTTTATTGGTATTAATAATATCAAAAATTAAAGCGGCAGATAACATGACTTGACGTATGAATACGTTAGTATATCTAGTAGCTTTATTTAGCTGTCAGATAGAGATGGCCTTTTCTATGTCAATTGAACTGTACATTTAACTTCCATCTTTCGAAACTGAGAGCTACAAAACAGATTTATTGGCTTAATCATTTTATTTTGAAATTTCTTGACTTTTATTCGGGTTTTCTAGATTTTAAAAAATACGTATTTTTTTCCAGTTTTTTATATTTAAAGCTATTAATATAGAAACATTTAATTTTCACTATTCCCTATTAAATTCTTGACACAAGAATTACTAAAGACAATAAATATCAATTGCTCTTTATAAAATCACATAAATAATTGTAGATAAAAATAAATAATCTACACCGGGTTAAGTAAGCGCTTCTAATTCTTATATAAAAAAATTATCCAAAAATATATGAAAAGGTTTCTTGATTTTTATGATTTTCTTTTTACTTTTCCAGTTCTTGTAAAATCGTGGTGTGAAGTTAAGTATAAAACATAACATAAAATAATTATGTAACCTCAATATTGAACAAACACAACTTTAAGGTTATAATGATATCGAACACCGAACTAGATTTTTAACACAAATAAAGAACCAAACTCAAAGAGTTATTTAACTTTAGGAAACCCCTTATCTTTAAGTAGGCCTACTTTATACGTTATACTTTGAAATATTTAAACATACATTATTTAGTTGTATCCTAAATGTTTAGTGAATTTAACAGTTTTTTTTTAAACTGTATCGTTATTTAGGGACGAGAGAGTGCCGCTCAGTCGAATGATAACAGCTCTTAGATGTAGAGATGTATGCTGGGAGGGAAATGTATCATTCAAATGACTTCATAATCTCGCTCCTTAAGTCAACATTCATCAATTTAAATGTTTTAGTCATAAATTGTGTTTATATGTAATTATTATTTGTTGTATTATTTTATCTATTTCAGTGCTGGCCTGTTATAGGCATAGTCCCGGTGCCTTGTCTGTTAGCACTTTTTAAATAAATTAAAATTATATATGTACAATATATCCAAAGTTATGGTTACAGCACAAGATTTGACAAATAAATATAATATTTAATATAAGTCATATTATGAACGTACAGGAGCTTTTGTAAATATCAAAATATCTCTTTTTCTACCGCGACTCCTCTAAATAAACTTTTTTTTTAATATTTTTAAGTTTTGGAAAAGGTTTTTCAACCTGTGAGTATACTTTACCCCTTTTTGTCCAGCCATTGAATCTTTGAAGGTCAGGACAAAAAGTGGGGGATAGGGAGGGGGGGTAACGTCATTGGTTCATTCAATGGTCACTCACTCACCTTGGGACTTTACCTGGCCAGTAGCATGAAGGGGGGAAGGGGGGGTGGGGCAGTTAAGATGGATGGGACACCGCAAATGAATGGAAGTCTCTCTTACCTGGAACAAACAAAAACACAAAATTAGATCATATTTTTCTAAAGTACTAGTGTCAGCAGATTAAAGAAAAAGTGTATAAGCTTTCCTTATTAAATCTTTCAATCTAGATCAAATAATTAATACAGCAGATGTGTTATAAATATAAAAGTTAATTTAGTTTTAGTAATAATCAGTACTATAAATGCTTTTTTATTTTCTTATATAAATTATATCTAAAGTTTGGAATCAGTATTTTGTAACTTGATTTTTAATAGTTTTCTTAGCATCGTGTCTTACTAATTGTTCAGTTTGTACGCTTATGTATATTATTTACACCAGTGAGTTAGGGATTAGAAAGATTGGATTTAGAAGGAGTGTACCCGCATTTGCGTGGAGGTAAGATGAAAAACAATTTAGGGAAAACCACCCAAAGTTAAACAAGCCCGGGATTAGAACCCCAATCGCCTTGTCATCAGCAGGCTAGTCTAAAACGAGTGACGTCTTTAGTAACCAGGGATCAGAAGCCTTTTTGGGCCCAGCTCGACTTATAAACTTATAAAAAGTCCCGCGATCCTCCACCGTTAATTTACTCAACTTTGATTTATTTTTTGTCCTTAGATCTAATATTCGTTCCTTAATTCAACTTTTTCTATAATTATGTCCCCACCTTTCTAGAAAAAAATTTACATGTTCATATTTAAATACTGTACTTGATGTCCTTTATTACATTACCGATTATAGACGATCGCGGTAATTTTGATCACATTTATATATTTTCGAGTTTATAAGACTCATTATAAAGTATAATATTTAATCACGACGTAGTTTTATTGCGTGATCGACTGAAGATTGCTGATAAATCGACCGGTCGATAGCGATCAAACAGGTGCCAACCCCTACAGGTCTTAAATCATTCGGCCACCGAAGCGGGTTCTGCCTAACTTAATTTTAGTGTAAGAGTTCGTTTCTTGCATTTTGGGGCTTAAAATTAACTAGGGCAGTAGGCTGTCCTCGCTGGACTAACACGTGTCGCTAAGCACATATGAGTGATTGCTCGCACGTGTGTCTAAGCACATATGAGTGATTACTCGCATGTGTCTCTAAGCACATATGAGTGATTGTTCACACGACATTTCAAGAGAACAGGCATTCTGCAAGCGTCCTTGAGTTAAGTGCAAGCTCTTACTTAGTATAATCTTGCTAATATGAATAAATAAATAGTCAGACTACCGTAAAAAGGAACTTTTAAAAGACGTAAAAAAAAGTAATCAATAATGAAAACAACTATATATTTAGGCGTATCACAGAAGTTAAAATTGGCATAATTTGACAACAGTGACAGTTGCATAACACGTGGCTTAGCGTATGAATTCATTAAGATGAACTAGTATATTTAATAAACACTCAAATAAGCAGTGTTTTCTTTTAGCACCACGTCTTACTACCCGTTCAGGTTATACAGATATGTAATAATTACGCTAATGGTACAAAATTGTGTTTTTTTCTTCTTCTTACAAATAAGACTTCCACTGTGGTTCGGATTCCACGTTAAACTGTAGGCTCTCCATTTTATCTCACCATCACCCTACCATTACACATTAGCGTAAGTGCTTATAACCCGAACAGGTAGTAAGACGCGGTGCTAATAATAATAAATACAGCAATACCTCGACTACTTTCGCCTCTTTGAGGTTCCGTCGAGTTTCACTTATACCCACGTTTCCAAATTTCGTTGCTTGCTTCGCTCAATCGCTATATTTCGTCACCACCACGCACCATATTGTTTATTTCTTCGTTCATTCTTTGAATAAAAGCCAATAGGTGTGCATTTTTTTTAAATTGTCGGCATTGAATCTCTTATGTTTGTGATTAAACATATTAATATAATACTACTTATTATTGTGATTAAAATGACAAAACTATTCATAGGTACCGTCAGGGTTTACAGCTAGAGTAAATTTTTTAATTCGCTGATTTTTTCAGATTTTCTAGATCTTTAATTTGAGCTTGCATCGCATACCAATCGGCTATAAATCGTAAATTTGCACCAACACTATTACATGTGGATCATTTCTGATTAAACATTAATGGAGATAAAGACTTAAGATAAGTTTCTGATACAGAACATTGTTGAAATATTAAATGATATTTGAATAAAAACTGCATTGAAAAGGCCGTATTTTGACCATTCTAGAATGGCTTCACAGATAAGCACTGTCCACAAATCTTCATTCTGTCATAACAGGGACATACTGTTGCTATTAACAATAATCTTTGTCGCTTTGTCCCCCATCGTCACCGCGGAAAATGTAAAGTAATCCTTCAAATACGAATACATTGCAAACATTTCTGGCATGACGTGGGTTTTTCCCCCTTTTATTCTCAAACCTTGCGCGCGCCGAGAGCCGAGTTGGGCCGGCTATTATGAACGCTTTTAATAGTATGTGTATTATTAACATCATTTGATTAAGATCACAGATTAATATAATTAATTTTTTCAAGCTACTTACACCTTTTGAAATTGTGTCACTCAATGAAGCGGTTAAACAATTTCTGTCTAAGGCAATGGGTCTATTAGTTAGCTCGAAATAGATTTCAGCGAAATCACACTGAGCCATTTAAAGATTTCTTGACGTCATAAAAGTTTTAAATAGTTGGAAGACAAGTCATTCTTAGTTCCTTTTACATGGTGTCTACTCAACTTGGCCAATTAAATTCCCGACTTTTCCCCTGATTTCCCCTGATCATTTCCTGAAGTCAAATCCTTCAAACTCCCCCCCTCCCACCTCATTTTTCTAATAATCTTTTTTATTAATAATAAGTTTTAAAATTTGAATAAACATTTTTTTGGAATTTGTATTAACATTGTTTACTAGGAATTATAAAATATATTACAGAGCTACAAACAAACAAAAACTACATTATTATTTACTGATTTAATGATTATTGTATTTCATATTTGAGTAAAACAACATTTTCCCGGATTTTTGTTGTAATTTACCAAATTCCCGACTTTTTCCCGTTTTTTCCCCGATCACTTCAAATTCCCGGCTAATTCCCGTTTTCCCTGATTTTCTTGAATGGTAGACACCCTGTTTTACCTAGATCATAGTCAAATTCCCAGGCACGAGTATAGCCATGACTCAACTCTGGCTAAATACATGGAGTACAAGAGTGGAAATACTACACGAATATCACATGTTGACCTTGATAGGTGATATCAGTCTGCTTGACAAGATCAGCTGTGTTCAGAGAGATACGCGGTATATTAACTTAAAGACAAATATTATTTTACAAATATACATACTTAATCACACCGTTCCCTTAAGGGGTAGGCAAGAAATTGTGCATATAGCTTAAAAAAACACTCAGTACTTAATCCATCCTCACTAACTTTATCCACATTTCCCTATTCTTGGAGACTCCTTTCGCTCCAACAACATCCCTCTCCCTTTTGATCCACACACTCTACCTTCATTTTTTTTTGTGTGCTTCATCACTCGATCCACACTTATCTTCACAACATGACCATACCAACGTATCACGCTTTATTTTGACTATAGTATATCAAAAGATGTATTTTTCTTTTTTACAACATGTAAAAATTCCAACTTTTCCGTGACCAAGTAAATTCCCGGACAATTGCTGTTTTACAAGTCACAGGACACCATGTTAATGCATTTGCAAGCTAAATAAAGGCGAGGTATCGAGGTATACATTCATACATTAAACAAACAAAAAAAGTATGTCAGACGTTATCCGACCCAAAGGTGCGAGGTGGTAGTGTCTAGAAGAGGGGATGGGTCAGTGACCTTCCCTGGAGGGGAAGTGCATGACGTCACGCGGCCCACATTCCTCGCAGGTTCTGGGGACAAGCAAGTAGGTATGCGAGTGCCCAGCAGGTAGGTTTGCCAATCTGCCCGGTATTTTAGCGGGATGGTCCCGTGTCGCGTATTGTTTTAACCCCCGGACAAAGAAGTTATGGACGCGAAAAGATAACCGTCCCAACTCCTAATTAAATAATTATTCTTTAACTCTTCTGTTTTACTTTTCGTTTTGCATGTGGAAAGTCTTGACGACACTGTCGCAAAGGCGATAAATATATATTGTTCAGTTTTCATATAAAGGAACTTTATAAATAATACAAACATGTGTTTTGTTATCAACATTAATAACATCTTAATATCTTTTAATATAATTTTATCGGCATACATACTAATATTATCAAAAAGTGACAGCTGCATCACATGACCTTACGTATTAATACGTGAAAGTAGATCTTGTTACTTTTCTAAATGATAGATATCCTTTCTATAAATATTTAACCGTGGAAAGTGCGTGGTAAGAAAAACAGTATTTGTGCGGGTGTAGGGGAAGCGAGTAAAGGTAAGTATTTTTGCAGTTTTACATAAAACTTTTTTTGTTGTCAAAATTAATCAAATATTACTGCTATACAAACTGAGAGTTTAATTTTCTTCATATGGTGACCTCACAGTTGTTAAATATCTGTCAAGGGTGTCCTAGAATTTAACGACAACTTTTTCTCTTCATTTAAAAAGGTTTTCATCTAATGCCGCTATACTCATGACAGATATTCAACAAATGTTGATATCACCAAGTGAAGAATATTAAACTCATGTTTGTAGGCCTACTGGATAATTATTTTCATTTGTTTTGGCCAAAATAATGTTTCGATATAAATACTACAAAGACACTGGCCTTTTCTCGAATTCCCTACATCCCCACCTTAAAAGAGTTAATTAAATTACTTCCACATATCTTCACATATTCATTCGTCAAGTCATGTGATCTTCGGTAGTAAGTGTAGTAGTTTTTGTCTCAAAACCTATCAAAAAAAACTAATGATTTAGAAAAATGTTATTAATGTCAAAAGCAATGACTTTCTCGGTTCAGAAAATGCACATTAAATACCTAAACTAACAATTTTAGAACGTGACCTGGTGGTCTAGGGGTAAGGTGTCAAGACTTCTGTGCGAGGGTCTGGGGTTCAATCCTCGGTCCCAGCACAGATTTATCTGATTTCCAAACCCTTCCTTCACCTCTGACAAGACGTGAACACACAACTTGTGAATGTGGGGCATGCCAGGCCTCCGCCGTGGTTCGGATCCCACGTTAAACTGTAGGTCCTTCATTTCATCTCACAATCACCCTACCACTACACATTAGCATAAGTGCGTATAACCCGAACGGGTAGTAAGACGCGGTGCTAATAATAATAACAATTTTAGGAAAAAAGGGTCTAGAAAGAAGAAAAAGCACCGGTGGTACACCTAGTCGGGTCTTGAGCCTCGAACTTTCAGTCACCAGCAAACCAGACTATATGAGCTTGACGTTTAAACCACGTACCTATCGGTGCTGGTTTTAGACGGTAATAATGACATGATAGTTGTTTAACGAGGATGATTACTCGTAATGACTCCAAGTTCAACTAGATTCGTCTACAATACTCTACTTATTCATTCGTTATTAAAAAATTAAGGAGCATTAACCACTCATTATTACAAATTAAAGTATTAAAGTAGCATTCACTGTAGTGGTACAATCTCTTCAAAGAAAATCAAGAGACCCTTAAAAAAATCAGTGTACTCATTTGCACCTAAAATTGGGTGAAAAGTGCTTTTAACAATTTACCAAAGTTTCAACTAAAACCTTTGCCTTCGTACACACGGAGAGAGTTTGGTTCACTACATGCCAACTATTACCGTGTGAATGACCAACTAACATAGCAACTATTAGCGTAATTCAAAATACAGCAAATCTACGAATCAGTGGGTGGCTGACCGGGGTGCCAAGCAGAGCACCAAACTAACCTAACGTAAAGTCTGTTCAGCGTAGGAATTGTTTTCTGAAAGGCCTTTTTCCATACCAGAAATCTATTATATAGTAGAATATTGGTAAGAAAAAATACCTTTTAGAGAGTAATTCCTACCGTGAATGGAGTTTAGCTTGGCAGCAATGGGAAAATAATCTCCAAACCTAACAACTTCTAACCTAATGTAATTTGGGCATGCTAATCAGAAAATAATTCCTAAGCCTAGCAACTAACTCCTAGCCTGACAAAACCTGGGCGAAATAGCGGAGATGATAGGCATTACAATCGTTCACTTTTTGATACTAAAATGAAATTTGGCATATCGGTGGTTTTTTTAGTGAATAAGATAAGATGCCACTCTTAAAAATTTCTTTCACAACCACTATTTTGGAAAAAAAATGTGCTCTACTGGTCTTTTTTTTTTTCTCTTAATTTATTATTGTATCAATGTGTTTTTTAATAATAAAAATATAGAGAAGAACAAACATGTTCGTTTTCTTTTTAATCTTAACTGTTTTCGTACAATTTCGCAGTGAAATAAATGTTTGGAGTATGATTTGTGGAGTTTCCCTTCAGATTATTTTCCTGTCATGCCCAGGTTACGTTAGGTTTGGGGATTATTTTCATATTTTCCTACTATCACCCGGTAATACAAGGGGGCACCAAAAATCAATCCCCTCCAGGTGCAACATTTACCTCAATCCGCCCCCGCTACGAAATCACGTTACTCGAATACGTGTAAATCAATCAATTAATTTTTAAAAACAAAAAAACGCGTGGTTACTATTCCCATTAAATCTATTAAACCTTTATTTTCAAGGTAATATAAGAGTAAAATAAAGTGTTCCAGGGAACGGCGAATATAAAATTAATGAGCTTATCAACATGATATTGTTAAGTTTAAAGCAACTATCTTAAGGCGGTGAAACCAGCCGGAAAGACTTTTAAAAATGTAGGGTAGGAAGCACATTGAGCTAAATACGGTGGTAAACAAATAAAACTGGTAGTTTTGTCACAGTAAGTAGACCTCATTCGTTCCCTTCATATTATTATCGTCGATACGGTCTTAAGATTTATCCTCAGATTTCTAGTTGAAATATCTCTTATATCTTTTATTTTAAGTTGATATCTTTAAGCCTTGGTGATAAAATTAGACAGAAAATCAATAAATACAGTAAGTACTTTTTTAAAAAGCACATTTCATTCATAGAGAAGAATAACCGTTGATCACGTGATTTAAGATGTGAGTTTCGCAATATATTTCAAAGTTTAAAAAAATACCCCCTTAAGTATATGATCAATTACTTTGAATTATTAATGCAAATCACTTGAAATGAGCTTTTTTTAAGGTAAACTTTTTGAGCGGCTATCATATTTAAAAAGATAACCAGATTGAATAACAAGGTACATACGTAGTTCTGTCTAGGTTCAAAGTATATCCTGGATAAATTTAAATAAAATTGGTTAACACATTTGGCGGATATAACGGAACAAATAAACGGACATTTTAGTGGCCGCCATCTTGAATCGGATAAGCCGTTCAAAAAAAAACACGTACAGTATACACTGTGTTCAACGTGAAAGGTAGGCTTGCTGCCTTACAGGTGTGCATAAACCCTGTTCATGGTAGGAGGGGAAGTGTGAAAGACGTTTTTCCCTGTCAGAATTCTAATATATACTAGGGTCTTAGCAGGAAAAAATATATATTTAAGACGTTTTTTCATACCGTTCAGCCTATGCCAGAGACAAGGTATGAACAAGACCCACAGACTCCAAGTTAAAATAGCTGCGCTCAATGAGAGAGCTCGAGTCCATCAACAAGAGTATCACTACAGTAGCCCCATGGCTTCTTTGGTGCTGACTGACAGCTGCTAAACACATGTTTTTGCAGATCATTTGATTCAACGTAGGAATATGAAATTTGTCCTGGTAACTTTTTAAAGCTGCCAGTCAGCACCAAAGAAGCCATGGGGATACTGTAGCTAGTTGCCATCAAGGGGCATTAAAAACAAGCTCATTTTAAACATGGTTTCACTAGAGAGAGGATACAAATATCCATCTCGAGTCAATCGACCAGATTTCACAAGGCTGGGTTCAGGTGGCGACCCAACCACCTCGTCACATAATCCTACCTCACAAAGAGCCTACGCATACTGCCCATTGCGATTACAATGGTCCCTTTATGATGATCATGTTAAAAGTGAGTCAAACAATATTCATATAACTGTAAGGTGGATTATCGTTAAAATTAGGTGGGATAGCCACCACATACTTACCTTAGTGATAGTGGAGTAAAAATTGTTTAGATAGAACACTAAAAACACAAAAACATCTTGGAGGAAAGGCTTTCATTGTCAAAGACAGCGTCATAACTCATACGGTTAGAGTAGACTGATGCTCTTGGTTGACTGCCAACAGCTGATTGTATCTCAGGTATGATTTCAATGTATAGATGGCAGCACTTGGCTTAAATAGTTAGATTTGGCAATAATAGTTAGATAGAAAAGTTTAAACTAAGAGTTGTGGTATAATACACTATAACATTATTATTATTATTATTATTGTGACATTGAAAATAATAATAATAAATGTGCTAGTAGGAAGGCGAGGAATTACCTAAGGTTGAGGTTAGGGGCTTGTCTGGATTTTATGATATACTAGACACCCCCACGCCCCACACCACCGCATTATTATTTTCAACACACATATTGAAGAATTATCATAGACTACCATAAAATATGAATGACTATCGACATTTTTTATGAGGAATAAATTAAATTTTCTAAATAAAATATATTATTATTATTATTATTATTATTATTATTAGCACCGCGTCTTACTACCCGTTCTGGTTATACGCACTTACTCTAATGTGTAATGGTGGAGTGATTGTGAAATGAAATGGAGGACCTACAGTTTAACGTGGAATCCGTATGTCTTGTCAGAGGTGAAGGAAGGGTTTGGTAATCAGATAAATCATTGCCGGGACCGAGGATTGAACCCCGGACGCCAGCATAGAAGTCTGACACCTTACCCCTAGACCACCAGGTCACCCAATAAAATATAGCCTATGTCACTCGCTAATAATGTAGCTTTATATTGGTGAGAGAATTTTTAAAATAGGTCCAATAGTTTTTGAATTTATCCATTACAAACAAAAAAACTAATCTTTCCTCTTTATAATATTAGTGTAGATTGATGGGTCAGTTTCCATATCCTTAGTTGTGGAGGGTTGCATATTTCTTTCTTTTTTTCAGGGATTTGACGTTTAACAAATGCACATCTGGAAGTGCTTTTTGTCATTGAGTATTTTCGACAATAGCGAACTCCTGTGTTGATGGACCCAACCTGGCTCAAAGAGAGAAGCGAAACTACCGTAAGGCTGAGTATCTGATGTAAACCGTGTCTGTGACCTAGGTTCAAAGAATGTCCGTGCCAAATTTCGTTAAAACAAATCCATGATTTCGAATGCTATCACGTGACAAAAGATCTGGAGTAGAGAGACAGACAGACAGACGAAATCCCAAATGGTCACGTTGAAATGGAACCTCGCTACAGTAGCCCCACGGCTTCTTTGGTGCTGACTAACAGCTCACAGCTGACTTCTGACAGTCAACATTTAGGTATATACCTAAATTTTGACTGTCACAAGTGACAACTGCTAAACACATGTTTTTGCAGATCATATGGTTCGGCGTAGGGATACATAATTTGGTCTGGTAACTTTTCAGAGCCGTCAGCTCTCAGCTGTGAGCTGTCAAGTCAGCACCAAAGAAGCCATGGGGCTGCTGTACGTCCTCTTAAAGAATACATCAGAAAGAATAAAAATGAAGAGCGACTGAGCGATAGACACGTGTATATACCTAACTAGTCTAACAGACACGGATAATAAGGAGAAGGGTGGGGGAACTGGCCAAGAAACCAAATCGACTCTCTCCTAAACAAAGGAAAGCCTTTCTACCAAGCCGGAAGTGTAGTTAGTATCCTCCACGAAGGAACGGGAGGGCGCCCATTCTGGACGGAACTCCGCCACAAAACTGGTCGCGGGGACGATTCCAACCGACGGAAAGTACACGCCCGGGTCATTCCCTCCGAAACACAGTCGATACGGTAGCAGCCCGTCTTACGGACCGCTACATTAACCTTCGAATGCAGGTATTTCGCCGCAGATGGATGGTAAGGAGGTGGTGGTGGTGGGGTACCTGAGGAAGGGGGAAAGGGGGCTCCGAGCTTGTTACGCATATATATGTACCAGGAGAACATGTATATACACGCGGTCTTTTACATACTTTGTTGTAACTCGCGCATTCCAATCCTCCCAGCCATTCTATCCGGCTGACCCTTTCTCTCCCCTCTCCCTTATTTTAACAACTCGTCCTCCAGTTTTTTTTATTCTTCTTCTTCTTCTCCTTCTACTACTAACATCTCATAAATATGTATTCCCGTAATATCGATGCCGCCCAAAACGTGTCCTGAGGGGGGGCAGGCTCATTTCACGTGGGATTTCCACGAGAAGTCTTCTCATTGAGCAAGAGTGGCTTAAAGAGCACCGGATTGAGGGAAATCATGCATAGGAACCTTTTTGAAAAGGGGGAAAAAAGTTTTTCTCTACAAAATTGTTTTGTGTTTGGAAATAAATTATATATATTAAAAAATATATTTCCTTTAAAAGCCGTTTAAACTGATGAAATTAGATATCATGTTTTATATTTGACCTAATAACTTGCTGTAGATGAACGAGTAAAAATTTCAATATCATCAACTGAATACTTTCTAAACTATTATATATTTACCACCACACATAAACAATAAATTTTTATATAGTAGTTTGTTCTCTGCGAGGAGGTCAACGCTCGATTCTAAGCCAGGTATAACGAGTGTGGTTTATCCTTAATGGTTCTCCACCTCACACAAATGTGACGGGTACATTTTATTTGAATTATACCTTCCTTATCGCCGCATTTTACTGCCCGTTTGAGCTAGTCTCATATTTACACCAATGGGCTAGGTATGGAAGGTGACATTTAGAGGAAATATGCCCACATTTGCGCGGAGGGATTAGTGTGAGAGGATTTATGATTAATCACCCTAAGTACACCCATTCAGAGTTCAAATACCGATCCACCCATCATCACCAATCCCGGTAAATTGAGAGAGTGACGTCTTACACCATGCAACCAGCGATTCGGGTTAGTAAAAAAGAAAAGTTTAATTATATTGTTTTGCTAGCGAGAAGGTGCATTCAATAGAACCAATAATTGTAGGCAATATATTTCTTTAATAGGAACATACTTCAAAATATGGTCATATTATGTGTTGGTTTGTTTTTTTGTTCTTTTATAAATTAATATTAACTCAAGATGTCCTTCGAAACTTTCAGATTCAATATTTGATTTCAAATATGAATTTTTTAGAGATGATTATGAATCATTTGTAATTATTAATGTATTTTACCTATTTTCTATTATATAATATATTACGAGAATATTTCAGGTTTAATGAAATTTTAACTGTGCGCCTATATTAATATAATTCCTTATTTTTCTTAACATACTCCAAGCTATATAATAAATTTACAAAACATTTCCGGATTTGTCCCTTTAAAGGTCATTTGGTCCAGGTTGAACGCCCATAACAGAACTTTATTTTAGAAACAGCAGAAATAAGTTAAAACCAAAACCTGATTCAAGAAACTCGTTTTTAGTATATTTAAATACAACCAGACACATAACCTCGCATCGGTGGGCATGCGGACTATATCGTCAAGCTCAGCTATCCTTGTGGGACAGAGAGGTCAAGTTTCAAATCCCAGTTAGGTATACTTTTATTTAGCAGTGCGTATTACTACCCATCCAGGTTATACACCTGTGTACTAATTTAGCTAAGGGGTCAGGGATGAAGAAAGTTGGATATAGAGGAAGTGTATTCGCATTTGCGTGGATAGCGGGAAAAAACCAGCCTCAGTACACCCAACCGGGATCTAAGTCCACTCTCCCGTCATCGGCAGTCTAGTTTATTGCGAGAGTGGCACCTTATACTGTGTGGCCACCGAAGCTGGTTTATAAAAATTGTTTTCCAACTTCACTTCAAACAAATGCGGGTACATTTAAAATACATTATACCTTTATCATTCTTGCCCATTAACGTATATTAATGCTGATAACCCGGCCGTGTAGTAAGACGTGGTGGAAAACAATTTTAAAAAACAAGGCCACGTGGTTCGAATAAAGGTTTGAATCCAGTTTTTTTTTCATCACAAACGTAATTATAAGTTAAATCAAGGTTTCCCAAACTTTTTAGACCAAAGGAGCCGATGCAACAGAAAAAAATACATGATGAAGCCCTCATAAATTTGTTCACACTAATATTATAAACATTCAGTAACAACAATTAAATTGAACAAGTATAAAAACATTAAACAAACTGAAAACATCACATGACCACATGTTCTAGCTGAGCCTTTGGCAAATGTCCCTTAATCAGATTTATTTTTAATTGGCACTTTTAATTACTGATGATATTTTATAATGTGAAGTGTGGATAGTAAATAAAGAATATTCTAAAATTGTCTCACGAAGTTGAGATAGCTTTGAAGGAGTCAAAGGACTACATGGAGCACACTTTGGACAACTCTGAGCTAAATCATAGTGGAATAATGCAAGCTACAGTCTGATTTTCATAGGGAGCCTGTTATTTGAAAAGTGGAAACTCATGTTGCCATAATGGCGGAAATAAAAATATTAAAAATGTATTTACATTCTTAATTAATCATATCAGAGATACATTATACAAAAATACATGAGGGAGTTTTTGATAGCTTTTAGATGAACGGGTAATAAAACGCCTTGCTAAAAAAAAAGTATTACTTTGACGGGCTCCACTATGGTTCTATCGCGTGAGTTGCACCATAGTGTAAATAAACCAGGTAATTTAGCCCCGTTTAGGGGTAAATAAAAGTACAGTACATAGCAACCGGGGGTGGGGGGAGAGAACATGTTAGCATATTTTGGCCGTAAATATTTTTACTGTCAAAAATTCGCACACCCCTATTGGAATATACTTTAATTAAATATTAGGTAATATTTTCATTCAGTATAAAATTAAACCAAATAGAAAAATTCAAGTTTGTAAAAAAAAATTTAAAAATTCCATGAAAAAAAACATGAACAAAATTTCAGGTACGGATTGATCACTCTTTATGTTGTTCATGCGAAATGAATCACAGTCGGTACGTTATTAAATTATGCAGAAATATATTCCTGCTCCCCCCCTCCCCCCTCAAACTCTCGGGGCCAAAGCTACCGGACCGGAACCGTTGTCCAATCAGAGGCTGACGTTGCTGCCTTATAAGAAAAGACCCAGCGCCAACTTACTACCGCTCGAATATTAGAGTTGATAGGTACAGTCCCGTTCAGAGAAAGTGGCACACAACGTACGAAAGACAATTGCGTCCGGACTTTGGCGTGAAGGGGGCGCATCAAATGTAGTCATCTTTAACCCCCTCAACATTTCTAAAAGATACAGTCTATGAAGAAGATTGAAGTTATTTAATATAAGGATTTTTGGGAAATCAATAAATAATTTATATTAATAACGTTTCCCACTTGGAGCGAAGCGGGTTGCATCTTAACTAGACGCACCTACCACAAATGTACGAAATAGAAAGATAGGGAAGAAAATTAGCAGTTCACCCTGAAAGGCCTCCTGTTTATATAGTGATAACACTTCCCCTATTTCACTGACTAGTTCACACACTCTAGACTACTATTTACGCCTTTCCTTTTAATCTACATCCATGGCGGAAGACTCCTACAGGCCATTTTCATGACCAAAAAGATGTATTTTTTTTAATTTGCAAAGAATCTACCTCAAGATAAAAATAATAATTTTGTGACACTGTAGGACTATTTTTAGATTTATTTAATAATGCATAGTTTTTGTTTAAACGTTACATATTTAAAACTCGCTGAATAAAACGTGAAGTCATTAACGTGGGAAATCCTATCTTGACCTGGTGTGACGTCATACTTAGGCAACGTCCCTAATAAAATGAAGATTTTTGTTTGTCTGGCATGAGCATTACGTTATATTAACCTCACACAGAGGGCTGAAATTTTAAAATTATTGGCCCCTGTGCACAAAATGTGCATCGGGAAGCTGGAATTTTTTAAAAAATTTTAATAGATTAAAAACTGAATTGGAAAAAAATCAAAGAAATATTTTTCTGTCTGAAGCAAAATTGCATGGTCACCCCGGGAAACAAACGCCTGCTACTTCTGCTAGTAATTAATAAATTAAATAATATTTTTTTCCAATGCAAAATGTTAGTGACTTTCCACCAATGTTGGTGGTCAAAAGTGGGCTTTCTATAAACATCAAGGTTTGGACAACCATGAAATGGTATTAATAATAGTTTTTATTTCTTTAATTTAGCACTGCGCCTTACTGTCCGTTCGGGTTATACGCTTAATTACTAATAACTCTAATGGGATAATAAATGGGAAGGTTGAATGTAGAGGAAGTGAAACCGCATTTTCATGGAGAGAGAGTGGGAAAACCACTTAAGAAAACCCCAGTTCACCCGAGCAAGATTCGAACCTCGATCTCTCCGTCCTCGGCAGTTTAGCTCAACACGAAACTAGCGCGACGCCACCGAGGCGGATAATAATAAAGTAAAATGTATCACTGTTGAGCGCTTAAAGTATTTTTTGTATTTTCTTAAATTTCTTTTCTACCCAAATCCTACTATAGAAGCTCAAGGGTTGGGTAATTTTTGGCCGAGATGCGGGTAGTGGGAAAACTCTGCCCAATTTAGATCTATCAGAGAGAAGACCAAGCAAGGGGTTGTTATAGCAACTGTAGGAGTAGTCGTTTAAAACACAAATTAATACTTTTCTTTAACGAGTTTCTTAAAATAATTGTTTTTGAGTCTAAGGGATATTTTTAGCATGATTGCCATGGGAAAACCACAAATTAGAGGAAATATAAAGTAGCCAGCATTTACCAAAAGTCCCCCATTGTCTGTCAAAATTGACCAACTGCACAACACATCACGGTAGCTCGACTTACAACTTCAATAAGTTAGTTTTATCCACTTGGATTGTCTGCCAAGGGTCTTTCTTTAACGGATCTACAACCCGTATCGATGGGCGTGTGGATTAAATGGTAAGCCTGTTAGACGTTGATATCTGGGTTCAAATTTCGGTCGGGTGTATGGAGGGTGTGCGTTTTTTCCCCTTCCTCTCTCATAAAAACTCGGCTTATAAAATTCTAACTCATTAGTGTAATTAAAATACGTATAGCCCTGAGGAGTATTAAGTCGTGACAGAAAACCAGGTTGAATTAAGGGGTGTCCTTAAATTACGTAAGGATGTGTTTTTTTTATCTTTTCGTGAGCGCCATCTTGAAACAAATCAATGTTGGAAATATGTTTTGAATTTTCTAAACCGTTCTTCCAACCAAAATCAAGGTAAGTAGTATATGGTAGAAAGGACATCTTGGAAGGCCTCTTGTTCCTAACAAAATCCTACCATCAGCGGGATTCTAGTATAAAAAAAAAGTCTTCTAGGAAGACCTTCAAACCAAAATCCTATTAAAGACGAGTGACCTGGCGGTCTAGGGATAAGGTGTCAAGACTTCTGTGCTGGCGGCCGGGGTTCAATCCTTGGTCGCGGCAAAGATTTATATGATTACCAAACCCTTCCTTCACCTCTGACGAGACATCTTGTGAATGTGAGGAATGCTAGGCCTCCACCGTGGTTCGGATTCCACGTTAAACTGTATGTCCTTCATTTCATCTCACAATCACCCTACCATTACACATTAGCGTAAGTGCGTATAACCCGAACGGTTAGTAAGACGCTGTGCTAATAATAATATTAAATACGCGTGAACTTTTATTTCCCTCTAATTAATTCCGCTGTCTCGCCGTTGAATGCATCACGCAACACGTGAACAATACATGAAGACTGTGTGTGACCAATAAACCGAGTGGTTTCCTAACCTACTTCTTTCATCAGTGATAACATGTCTCCCTCCTTGAGGGAAGGTCAATCGACCATCAACATTTTATTGCACTATTTTAACAAGTGTACAGTGGGACCCCGATTACACATCACTCGTGGGACTGAGACCTAAAGGTCGGATAGTAGGAGGGGCAAAAAAAAAATTCACGAAAACACACCCAAAAACAAGTAAAACATTGTTTTCTAAAAAAAATATTGAAGTTTTTATCTTTTAAATACAATCTTTATTTAAATAAGGCAACACAAAACAGGATAATTGATCAGAAACATAAATTTATTCCTGTTGAAAAAAAAACGTCCGTAATATTTGTCTGTTTTAAAGATGACATCCTAGCCTTGACTGCTAAGTCTCTCCACTTCTTTAGCCACAAAATATTCACAGGCGTTTAATTATATTTCATTCACGGTAGGAATTACACTCTGAAAGTTCCTTTTTACTACCAATATCCTTCTATATAATAGATTTCTGGTAGGGAAAAAGGCCTTTAAGAAAACCATTCCTACGCTGAACAGACATTAGGATGTTTCTTCTATATAATGAAGAGCCTTAGGAGAGCCGATCCATATTGGATATACCGAGGAGACATATCCAGAGGTAGGATGTGGGAGGGTTTATTGTATAATTAATTATAAACTATATATAATGATAGTATTTCAAATTATTACAGTTCGCGAGTTATATGGGGTCAAACTTGATATGTTTTTTTGTGAACCATTGTTAAGGTAAAGTAATTAATGTATCGGGGCTGAAATTTAGTAAAACCAGACATGAGGTGTACAAAATGAAATATATTTATAATATGTTAAAAGACAAATAATTTTTAGTAATTTATAAGCAGTTTAAAAGTGGTAAAATTACATCATTTTTAATCATATTTGAGTATTGTTCTTTTTGTACGCCAATTACCAACTTTTATCTCATTTTGTATTATAAAATGTCGTTATTAAGAATTAATTTTGTTTTTATAGTCGAGCTCTACTCGTTAATATTATTAATGGGATCAAACTTATCGTTGCGAAATTTTAGATGAAATGTCTACTACAATTTCTACTTTATCACATTTGTGCTTGATTTTTTACTTATTTTTTTATCTAAATATTACTATCTACTTCATGAATGTATGAGTTTTAATTGTCTTATTGGCTTTAAATTAAATATTAAAAAGTATATAATCAACACAACAGTGCTGAAATATAGTATTGTAGGATATTTTATGTCTTATGAGTACTGCAGTTTTTCTAACATAAAACTTTTCTAAAATTTATATTAGTTTTGCGTGTTTATTGAACATGGCAGAGTTAAACCCTAAAAAGAAACGCGCATCAAAACAAATAAAACAAAAACGGGTGAAATCGCGTCAAAATCGGTATCAACTGAAAATAATGAAAGATTTGTGAAGCCTTGTCGCTATACTTTTGTGTGTGTGTGTGTGTGTGCGCACGCGTCCCCACACACTCCAGAAGCCCCTAGACGACTTAGAAGGCTGAAACTTAGCTTAGTAATAGTATATACCACGGGAAATAACAGAATTTTAAATGAAAAAATTCTGATTGAATTTTTTTAAACAATCTCCACTATAATAGTTACCAGTTCCTATGTCTAGTAAAAATAATCCCAAGCCCAGAAGACCAAATAATCTGAAAGTGTGCAAGCAGGTAGCCCCTAACCCACAAGAGTGCAGGAGTCATGATGACCAATAATTTCCATAGGAGCTCCTAAAATGTGTAATGGTAGGGTGATTGCGAGATGAAATGAAGGACCTACAGTTTAACGTGGGATCCGAACCGCGGTGGAGACCTGGCATTCCACAAATTCACAAGTTGTAAATAATATATGGTATAATCACTATCAAAAAGTCATAGCCTCACAAGGTCTTATTCTCAAAGAGGCTTTCTTGTTGAATGGCCTTAATTTAAGGTGCTCTCTCGAAAGGATTTTTACTGCGACCTTGAGGTAATAAAGATTAAGTGTCCTATGAGGAACCATTGTCAACACAGTCCCAAGCACCCTCGGGGCATCGGGCTAAACAAACACTGGGGAAAGTGACCTCAAAATGACTGGCTAAAATCCTCTAGTTGAGAAACAGCCGTCATTTAGACTGAGAACAGAGCGGGGTATTGTTCCCGGACCCCATGGCCGAGAGCTTCGATTGGTCGACGTGACGTCTAGAGATAATTTCACAATTAAAAAACTTATTTAATCATATAGATATGGTTGAAAAATGACTTATCTGCGGGACTCGAACCTAGTACAGGTATCTCAGACTACGTGAAGCATTTTTTTAAAATCTTGACTTGTGTCTCAATATAAACTCAGTATAATTAGGATTGCCAATTTGTTCAAATCTGAATAAAGAACATTTGACAAAGGCAAAGACAGAACATGTGATAATTTACGTTTGTTTTATACTCGTCAAATTTAACTGTATGTATTAAATATTTATAATATTAGTGTGAAAAATTGTATGAGAGCTCCAGCATGTTTTTTTTTCTGATACAAGGGCTGCTTGGTTCTAAATAGTCAGGGAACACCTGCCATAGACCATGAGACAACTGATTTAGGGTTAGAACACAGTGATAAATTGAATGAGAAACTAATTATTGCATACAAAACCAAGCACCCATGGTCAAATTGCACAATTTACACACGAGAAAAAAGTTGTTGTGCTGTGAAATCCATTATTCGCTACCTTGTTCAATTGAACGTGGCTGTCAGCACTTAAGATCCAAGCGTGTGTACTTGACAATCTCAAGTGTTATTCCAGTGTTATCCCGTCTCAATATTGGAATGTGCATACTCAGCGTCTATTTAAATTCTTTGACGGCCTGTTCAGGTTAGTAGTTACGTTTGGTAGATATTACAAAACTGTCCCATTGCTACATTGCCTCAATATCTATTCACACCTTTTTAAAATGGCTTCCTACAAGGAAAAGATATAAACTGATTGTATAGACGACGGCACTAGGTAAAAGTTAAGTTAGATTTAAGTCCAAAGCAGGCATATTAAAAGGATTAAAAAATATATAGTCAAAATTAATTCAAGAGGGATAAGTCTAGTTATAGTTATCATAAATTAAATAATGGTATTGATATATAGTAGACGGAGCTGCTAACAAGCACAGGTCGAGGTAAATTGGTAATGATCAATAACAGGACAAGTAGTTTTAGTAGTAGTTTATGTTTCATTTCAGAAAGTTTTCGTGTAAAGTTTTTAGAGTAATTATATAGAAGGCATATTGTAATATGAACAGAGCAGAAAAAGTCCTGATTTATAGTAAAATAAGACGTAAGGACAAATGTATAAAGAAAGTGAGAAATAAAAAAAGATTTAGAGATAGTGGCTGTGATGTTTGGTAGATATTACAAAACTGTCCCACAGCTACATTGTCCACATCAGGAGTGTTAAAGCTCGTTTGACCTTAAGGGCCACATTGAATATTGAAAATAATGTAGGGACAGCATTTCAAAAAATTCATTACTGTCACCATCTTAAATAGAGAAATATAAATTTTAAAATCCTTACTATAAAAAAACAAAATTAAGATTACATAAAATGTTAAGACTTATCCTATTTTTTTTATTATCAAAAATTTGAGACTTTATATTTGCATCCAGTGTGTGAGTGGCCAGAAACATGAATAGAACCAAATGCGGCCCGCGGGCCGTAAATAAACATGGAGAGGACCACATGTGGCCCGCGGGCCGTAGGTATTACATGCCTGAGTTATCCAATCAACAAAATATAATCTTATCTTTGGTTAGTGTTATCTAGTGCTAAAAAAAAACTACGAATGAAAACTTCCGAAACGCCCAATCATTTATTTTTTGACTTGGCGGCAGAAGCAACTGTTTAGGCGGATCTTGGCAACTTATCTCTTGCAGCTACTGGATAGGCCTACCACAAGACGATAAGATAACGCTTTGTTTTGGTTCCTCCTCTTAGAAGATAGATCTTATCTTGTAAGGTTATAACTACGCAAAGATCAGAAGTTGAAGGACTACGCAACTTTTAAAACAAAAAGAAAGACGATAAAAAAAGGGTCACCCTCAAGTCGAATAGTTTTTTTTTATCACCGCGTCTTACCACCCGTTCGGCCTATGTATTAATTACACAAACGGGTTAAGGATTGGGAGGCTTTATTTAGAAGAAATGCACCCGCATTTGCATGGGGGAGAGAAAACTATTTTCCAGTCGAGTCCAACACGTGACAAGCGCGTTAGTCCACTTAGCCACCAAAACGGGTCTAGAATAGTTGAATATTTAGTAATCACGCCTTTAAAAATACTGTCGCCAGCTACAAAGAATCTGTATAAAGCATCAGGAACCATTACCAAGTGTCGACAGATTTGTGTAATTGGTACGCCAAGCCTTCGACTCCCAACTCCTTCAGAAATGGCTGAGCTATAGTTAGTAATAACACATTTATTTATTGCAGTAAAATGTTTCAATACATGGAAGCGTCTTTGACACGTTTTGAATATATATTTAAATAAATTTGTCGATCCAAATTATAAATTTTGGTCATAAGAAATGAAATACAACATTGTTATAGTTTATTATAAGTTTTTATTTTGAAGTCAGATCGGTACATTTTTACCGACTCCAACTTCACCCAAAAATGTTTTCGGCTCCGACTATACAACCATGGTGTCAACTTTATTAATTACACCGTTTATAATTAGGTATTTATTGAGATTTTTTTTCAAACGTATGGACTCCATAAAACTAAGAGAGCTGAGAACCGAAATCTTTTCCGGATCTCAAATTAAAACACGACAAAACATAGGTACCTACCGAAGAACCTAACTGCCCCAGACATTAAAACAAGACGAGACGAACTTCTCTTAAAGCGCTAGGTAAACGCAAACACACACAAAAAAAGAATGTGTTTAGTAATTACATTTAGATTTAGTAGGAAAAAACTTTTAGAAAATACTTTTTTTTTGCTACGTTACTAGCATTGATTTTACTGTATTGTACATTGTACATTATTGTATAGATATTGGAAATACGTATCAAAAGGGACAGCTGCAGATCACATGACTTGACGTATGAAAACGTAAAAGATCTAGTATCTCTCCTAGCTACCAAATGAGGTGCTTCATATGAAAACTGGACTGTAGCTAGAACTAAATCGGGAACCAAACCACTCACCATTCCTTTTAATCATCCATGAATGATCCACAAAAATGGACGATACAAAGTGTATTGGTACTTGTATCAGTGACTATGAGGGTTAAGTCGTCAGATTCATCTGCTTCCGTTTCCCGATGCTGTAAATCACATGACTTGACTACAAATACGTGAGAATAATTCTTAACTTTTCTAGCTGTCAAAAAAGGTTCTTCCTACGAAAATTTAACTGTAGTTTCATCTAATGGGCTCCAAACGAAAAGTCAAAGGCTAATAACCCGGCTTCGGAGTAATTCGCAAAGAAACCTGATCTGGCTGTCGAATGTTCTAAACTCTCGCAAAATCGGTCAGGTGTACTAAAGATACCCCCCCTAAAATGGTTTTCCACTCTCCCTCCAAGAAAATCAATATATATTTACTCTAAATTCTACCTTCCTCATCCCTACTCCATCAGCATAACTATCAAATACACCCGAAAGGATGATAGAAAAAATACTGAGAAACCTCCATACGATCATAATTACGGATCGTAAAATGTAATCCCTTATGTTAGCTTATAAAGCAAGTCATAAAACTTTAATGATAATATTTTATTTGATGTTGGCAATGTTCTGACATAGTGAGCTTTATCGAGGGCAATATAAGTGCTCTATCACTTACCAACATCACGGTAAAAAGTGATCGTTATCACCGGAGCATTTTGTTGAAAAGTGTGTGTGCCACGTCTTACTACCCATCCTGGCTAGCCGCATATTTATACTAATCTGATAGGGATGAGCTAAGTAGAATGAAGAAGAAATGTCTGTATTTTCGTAGAGAAATAAAGAGAAAACATTTTGATGGAAAAACACATTCACTACATCCGGATGGGATTCGAACCCCAATCTCCCCATCACCGGCCAACCAGACTAGACGAACTTTACGTTTAATTCGCGTACTCACCGATGAGGGTCTTTGCATAACTATAGTGATTCTTAAATTACAAATAGTTATCTTCGTAATAAACAAGACTTACAAATTTAGTGAGGTTTCAGTTTTTCAAACTGCTGGATATTTTGTAACATGCAACACAAATTATAACTTGGTACATCACTTTTTACTCTAAAATACAAATAACTTGTTAAAACTCCAGAGCTGGGTCAAGCACTCTATTTCTCAAATTCAAATTTAGAATCCAAATCTTAAATTTTCTTTCGAATCTTTTTTTTTAATCTACAATTTTTGTTGAAGTGAAAATATTTAAAATGATAATTAAAAAAATTGTTTAAAGCTTGGTACCACTGACAAATGATATTTTGTTTGTCATATCTATTACCTCATAAAAAACAAAGAGACCTGCTTCGGAGATAGAGCGGCGTGAGGCGTCATTCTCGCAATAGAGGAGACTGCCGATGACAGGGAGATCGGGGTTCAAATCCCAGTCGAGTGTATTGAGGGTAGTTTCTCTTAAATAAATTACACTCTCCCTCCAAGCAAATTCAGGTACACGTCCTCTGAATTCAACCAAAGCTAATTCCTAACACATAAGAGTAATAAAAAAACGAAGAGGACACTTTCTTTTAAAAAATTAATAATATAATTTTGTAATTTTTAGTGATTTTGTTACTCTTCCAGCTTGCCTATAAAGTTCTTGATAATTCATTCTACCAATTGCTTTGATCTTGAAGTCGAGGTCTTCAAAATTAATTATTGTTTTCGAGAAACCTTAGATTTTTACGAATCTCGAATTTCTATAAATCATAGGATTCGAGGAATAGAGGATTCAAGAATCCCATCTACATAAAAAAACTATATATTAATTACTAAGTCATGCGATTTTAATTATCTGTATATGTACTGACAGGTAATATGAGCTATTGATAAATATATCGATAACTATTAAGTGAAAAGTTTCTATTTTTAAAAAGTGTGTTCTCTGGGTCATAAATATTCTATATATTATAAAACCAAAATAAACTTATCTTAATAATAAACTTAGGAAACTTTACTGTCGAACTAGTTAACTTACCTGCTTCATACTAGTGGCAATTTTAGACTAATTTATGTACAAACAAATGGAACAACCCTTAGGCAATACAAACTTACTTTTTAATGTCAATAATAACATCATTTTAGTACATTACTACTGTTATTTTACAGATATTTATAACATCCATTAAAAGTGACAGCTTCAGATAACATGACTTGAAGTGACAATAGATATAGTATATTTTCTAGCTGTCACATATATCCATTCGTAACAAAGTCGGGCTATAGCTAGTCTTACAGTAGGCATACTTATGATAATATATTTAATGTTGCCCTTCTCAAGTTAAACCAATTTCACACGTCACTTTTTAAGGTGTACTGTGTCTTTTCACAATGGAAGCAAGTGCACTAATTGCCTTCCAAGTTACACTGCCAATTAGCACCTCGAGTTATCAGCTAACAACTGATGAGTCAATTTTATGACTGCTAATTTAAAAATATATATTTTAGTTCAACATGTTGAAGACTTTGAGAATTTATGGAGCACGTTGAAAAAAAGCTATTTACCAAAATAAATATATATATATATAATTTTATAATGGTCTGGACTGTTCCATTTAGGTTTGTATAGTTTTCTAAGACATTCCATAAATCAGCCTAGCTTTGTGTAATGTTGTGATAAGATTTCATAAACTTATCTCGGTTTTTATATTGTGCTGAAACATTTCAGAAACCTATCAATATTTTACAGTGTGCTGGTAAACCCATATTTAGTAAATATCTAGATGTGTCTCATTTTTTAAAACATTTCAAAAAGTTATATATGGTTGTCTAGATGTGTCTCATTTTTTTAAACATTTCAAAAAGTTATAAATGGTTGTATTATGTTTTAGCACATTTTAGAAATGTATCTAAGTTTGTATAATGCTCTGGAACATGTTAGAAACCTATCTATGTTTGTATAAACCATAACCCCTACAGTAAACTTAGTTATATTTGTAAAATGTTTTGTCACATTATAGAAATGTATTTAGGTATGTATATCGTGTTTAAACATTTCACACACCTACCTAGCTTTGTATATAATGTCTTGGAACAAGATGGCCATAGGAATCCACTTTTAAAATTCCGACTTTTTCACGTGAAATTTATTTTCCCCTGATCTTCTTCAACCCGTTTATTTAACAAACTTACTAAGTATATATATATATGGACCGTCAATGACCAATATGGTTAAACTAACATAATTTATTCATGAACTGTACTGATGAGTACGTTGACAATGGTGTCAGTCTCATCTAATTTCCCGCCGATGGAGAAGTTGAGGTTCAAATTCGACCTAGTGTAGTGAAGTTTTATCCTTCATGGTTCCTCACTCCTTTTACAGCTAAAATACGCGTTCATTTACTTGAAATTGTCCTTCAACACTACAAAACGCTCTAAAACTAAAGAGAAAGTAGTGTTTTGACTTTGGAATATATTATGATTATGGTTAGGTTGAGGAAAATATTAAAAGCAACACATCGTATCAATGGTTAGTTATTAGTTTACTCGGTGACCTGGCGGTCTAGGGGTAAGGTGTCAGACTTCTATGCTGGCGTCCGGGGTTCAATCCTCGGTCCCGGCAAAGATTTATCATCACCAAACCCTTCCTTCACCTCTGACAAGACATCTTGTGAATGTGAGGAATGCCAGGTCTCCACCGTGGTTCAGATTCCACGTTAAACTGTAGGTCCTTCATTTCATCTCACAATCACCCTACCATTACACATTAGCGTAAGTGCGTACAACCCGAACGGGTAGTAAGACGCGGTGTTAATAATAATATTAGTTTACTCGCCTCAATTGCCATTTAAAATATTGAAGAGGAGTTAACAAAATAAAATATCTTTTGTTTTTATTGAATGTAGGGAATGCTTTATTTCCCCTATTTTATGGTCAAATGTCCGATTTTTTCCCCAGTTTTCAAATTCCCTGGCTATTCCCAGGCGCAACCTGCTTGTGGCCACCCCATGGAATGTTTAAGAAAAGCTATGTTTTTTTTAGCAGCGTGTCTTACTACCCGTTCGGGTTGTACGCTTATGTATTAATTACACTGACGATTTTAGGGATTAGGAAGGCTATATTTAGAGGAAGTGTACTCACATTTGTATGGAGGGAGAGTGGAAAGCCATTTTGTAAAACCAACCTTAGTACACCCTAGCGAGATTCAAACCTCAATCTCCTCGTCATCGGCAGTCTAGTCTACTGCGAGAGTAGCGCTTTAGACCATGCGGCCACCGAAGCGGGTTTTGTATTGTATGTATGATTCTCAGAGAGATCCATTGAACCAATTCGTAAAAAAAGAGCGAGGAGGAATGTTAATCATCGCAAATTGTAGCCCAGAAACCTGGCTGGAACCAGATTCCGAAAACGATTCTAGCCACAAGGTACAGATGCTATGCAGCACATGAACTTTTTAAGTTGCCCAGCAATAAAAATAAATCTTTCAGTGAACGTAGAGTAGTAATTGACAGAAGAGGCCACGCCCATGAAATCACCTACAATCTCGGAACAATGGGTCAGTGATCTATTGAAAGGATACAATCATACGTATCCCATTTGCGGGATGGACAGCCAAATGTTTCAGTTTAAATTGTTTTTTCCAGAATGTATACCAAGTGTTGATAAGAATATTCCTTGCTACCCGATTCGGTGGTCGCGTGGTCTAAGGCGTTACTCTCGCAGTAGACTAGACTGTCAATTATGGGGACATCGAGGTTCAAATCTCAGTCGGGTGTACTGAGTGTTTTTTTCCTAAGTGGTTTTCAACCCTGTCTCCACGTAAATGAAATTAAGCCTACACTTCTTAAAAATATAGCCTACATAACCCTTAAAACCATTATCGTAATTAGTACATAAGTGTATAACCCGAACGGGTAGTAGGACGCAGTGCTAAAAAAATATTTTTTGTAAAAAGAAAATGTTTACTGTGAAAGTTAAACTTTAAAATAGTTAATAACTAACTTAGACCTAACTTATATTAAATAATAATAAAACAGACCGTTATTTTAAGTGAGAAAGAAAAGAACGCAAGTGAGCTCGTATTGCACCTTTTAAGAAAAACCTAAATTTTGACCAAAATTAAGTATATATTGATTCAGTAGTCACGTATAATTTAGTCTTATACAGGTAGTAATGATCTCACAATTCTTGAAAATTTGATATGAGCATAGCAGCAGCATTACGTAAACTTTTTTTCCCCAATTAGGTGAATGAAGATGTTTTGGTCAAATGCCACTACTCTCGAAAAAAAATGTCAAGCCCGGTTGATATTACTACATGTAGAGAATTAAACCATCCATATATAGGCCTACTGATAAAATAACATATTTTTGATATAAAAAAACTAAAAAATACACACCTTTAATTCACGCTCCTTTCAATCCTTCTTATATATAAAAAATAATTACTCTGAAAAATGATTATTTTAAAAAATTAACAATGCAAGCTTTTTTTCACTAAAATTGGCTGTCAACTACTTACATTTTCATATGAAGGTATTGGGGTAATAATATGCTAGGCCAAAAGTATTTTTGAGATATTAATGTTTAAAGTTTGTTGAAAAATCAATCATTCAAAATCCTAAATAAGTGTTATTTTAACCTAATTTTACCCACCTCGGTGGCGTAGTTGGATAACGCGCTAGACGTGTTGAGCTCAACCGCTGAGGACGGGGAGATCGAGGTTCGAACCTCGTTCGGGTGAGCTGGGGTGGTTTTTCCTAAATGGTTTTCCACCCTCCCTCCACGCAAATTCGGGTTCACTTCCTCTAATTCACCTTTCCAATTCCTAATCCATTAGAGTAATTAGTACTTAAAAGCGTATAACCCGAACGGGTAGTAAGACGCGGTGCTAAATATTATTATTATTAACCTAATTTGATACAAACTACGAACATCCGAAATCAACACAAATATGTTTGCAGGTCCATGTGAAAAAGTGTAGGAACACAATTAAAATTAATATTAGCGACAAATTTTGTTGTTGTGACAAAGTACATTATTGCCCTAAGCACTTATAGATATTATATACTCATCAATTTTTCACTGCGTCTTTCTAACCGTTCGGGTTACACATAAGTATCAATTTACATAATATAGCGGCCGGGGTTCAATCCTCGGTCCGGGCACAGATTTATCTGATTACCAAACCCTTCCTTCACCTCTGACAATACATCTTGTGAATGTGAGGAATGCCAGGCCTCCACCGTGGTTCGGATCCCACGTTAAACTGTAGGTCCTCCATTTCATCTCACAATCACCCTACCATTATACCTTAGCGTAAGTGCGTATAACCCAAACGGGTAGTAAGACGCGGTGCTAATAATAATAATAATACATAATACATAATATATATATAAGTTGCATATGTATATATATATATATATATATAT
>CABFOW010000538.1:109886-129190 GCA_902141385.1 Timema californicum | reverse complement strand
ACCAAAAAACGGCTAAGGCAGTCTTCTATAACACACTGGGTGGGGATAAAGGACAGGCTATAAAAACCCCCCCCCCCCCCGATATTTCAAATCCTCTGATATTATCGAATACGAAGCTGAAAAATGGCCTTAAATAAAACTCCAAATTACTTATAGATGCATTATATTGTTAAAAATTTGCCGGAGAAGACCGCTATAAATAGCTACTAGACTAAGGTCATCTAACTGGCATAATAAGTCAGGGGAGGGAATAGTATAGTCATTTTATACATATCTCTTACAAATAGTGGAAACAATTATAGATAGCTGGATTTTGGTATATACTCATGAATGGTGGCACCTAGAGAATTATTATCAAGACAAATTGTGTTGGAAATTAAATTCTCTATATAAAAGGTTTCTATCACTTTTATCATCAGTCCACTCCTTCCCCTTCATAATCCCCAAGAGTTAAATCCTCTTTTTAGGAAATCGCAAACCTGTCTGATTAGAAATATTGCATTAGAAAAAGTGTTTGTGCTCCCATACTTTGAAGAGGTTTAAGAGGTTTTGAGAACTAATATATAATTATATAATAAGATCTAATAATAAATAAGATGCAATAAGTATGAATCAGGATAATAGATATAAGATATTATAAATACCTATTGCAAAAGTGAATTCAGATTTAAGTCTTTTTGATGCTCCATGCATCTCTTCATCAGCTTCTTCGACCTCCATATCGTCATCACTTGACGTTTCATTATAGGGTGAGAACGTTACGTTAGTATAAGATTCGTTATCATTGTCATTTTCCCCATCACCACTTTCGTTGTTTCTACTGTAATATCCCTAATATTCCTCAAATGACGAATGCCATAAACTCTTTTGAACATCTACTCCCTCAATACCATCGACATCTTCCATCTCTATCTCTGGCCACCCAGAGCTATCGCACGAAACTCCAATGGAGTGCAAGCAAATATGCGAACACTTTAATCCTGTTTTACAGCATCCACAGACTTTACCGCATCCTTTCAAGCGACCACAAAAAATTGAGTCCAAAATCTTGTGTGGTGCTGGCCCTAAAGTTGATGCAATTGTAGGTAAGTACGGTTCTATGTGCCAGCCCCAGTTTTGTGGAAGGAGTTTATTACCTTGCCACAATTGTACGAAGGCTGTACTTGCAGCGTCGTGAGTAGGCGGCAATGCTTATAACTGTTTTTTCCCCTCCTGCAACACCTTTATTAAAGCATATAAAACGATGTATGTTTAGTGACTCAGTTTGTTTCTGTGCGCCGTACAGACCAAGGAAAATGTTTGTCCCAGTGTCAGCAATTTTCTCTTGTAAAGCCTTTTCTTTTTTAAAGGTGTGAACTGCTTTGACAAGGTCTTCTCTCTTTTTCAGTACTTTGCTTCATGCTATTTTCCTCTTTGAAAAAATTGCTAAGGTGCAATCGCAGCCTGAGAAAACGCGCAGGAATAGAATGTCATCCTTAAAGAAAGCTCTATTATTTAAACTATGGGACGAATACAGTTTGGTTTGCACCTTGCCTCTTCCTGGTTTTACAAAAAAATAATTCAGGTGTCTCAGGTGCAAATGCTGTCAACATTACCAGAAGGTCAACATCCTCTTCGACTATAACACAGTTTTTCTCGGACGTTGAACAATCAATGGCTGTTTGAATAATAAACGTATCTGCATCTCATTCTGATTGCTTTACCTCGATGTCATTTTCAACCAATTTTTTCATAAGTATATATATTAGCTTGGCCTTATTATGATCTTGGGCCACAGTCAAATTCATGTCCTCATGAAATTCTTTATCTGGAGAAAACTTTTTGTAAGATCTACGAGATCATTCTGCTACTTTGGTATTACAAACATTTTCTGAATATCCATCAAAAACAATGACACATTTTCTTCTAAAGTGTATTTGGATATAATACATATATGCTTCTAAAATAGTCCTGTAAGCTCTATTAGTGGGCCACACAACACAATGTAAGAACCAACTTCCATCGATAGTGTAACAACTGCCAAATGGGGCAGCATTTTCCTGCTTCTTTTCATAAATATTGAATATAGTGAAGTCTTATTTGTTTTTCTCATTCCGTTTTCATCAACCATAAACAAAGGGTAAGGATATAATTTAAACTCTAAATAACTTTCTAAATCGTCTTGTGACTTCAGGCAAATAGATATGCGCTGAAAAAGTTACAGAGGTTCAACAGTTACACCATGATCGTGGATTTTAATGGAATTATTAACCATTGCTAAGGTCTGCCCTCTGTCTTGACGTGACAGCTTATCATCACTAATTTTTTTCCCGGAAATTTTCTTTAATGCTCTGCAACCGACACTGTAGACATCCTGGCAGTTGATTTTCTCATCTCCTACAATTCTATTTGAGATTGAAATAACCTCCTCAATGACAGGCAAAGGTGCATTTCTTGCAAACCACAAATCCAATTTCTGAACATCCGCTGTATCTCTTTTTGAACGAGAATCTCATGAATCCTTATGCTGCTCTGCACTGTCAGAGTATTTACCACACAGAATCTTCAATCAAACCTTTAAGAACACTCAAAACAAAGGGTGCTCCACCAATCCATTTTCCTAAGACACTGTCACTCATGTCCCTTCCATGTGTTAGGCCACCTGATGTCTTTAGTGATCTCATAAGTGTTTATTCGATAGTCATATCGTTCCACACTCCTGACCAGAACTTGTCACTTCATCGCACTGTGAAGTATCCTTGTAATACAAACTGGGCACGTTCTTCTTCGTCCAATTTCGTTTCCAGCTCAGTCATATCTTTCAAGTATATTTAGCAGGTTTTTGCGTAAGGAAAATGAACACTTGCGTGAAAAAAAGGCAGCATATTTCGGATTGTTTCCAGGTGAAATTGCCAATCTTCACTTCGTCATCCAGAGTAAACTGATGTATCAACGTTACCATCAAAAGTACTGACACCACAGCCATCCACAGCCATTGGACCATTCATTTCTAAGGCTAATAATCCAGATTTAATTAAATTGCAACCAACAGGTGAACTTCCTTACAACAACAAATAACTGAACTTTAAAAAAAAATCCTAACTGAACAAGTAAATACATTAATTAATAACACAAGGCAGCAAACAAATCACTATGACTGGACTTGAATTCACTCCGAGCGCTCAGTGGGAAATGACCAGATGAGCCGTTTGCTTACATTTGTCAGGTTTAGCGTGGGGGCGAGGGAAAGGGGTGTGGTACCGTTATGTCTACAGTAGCCCCACGACTTATTTGGTGCTGACTGAAAGTTCACAGCTGACTTCTTAAGTCAACATTTAGGTATAAACCAGACCAAATTATGTATCCACCTAAATGTTGACTGTCAGAAGTGACAGCTGCTAAACACATGTTGATGCAAATCATGGATCGGCGTAGGGATACATAGTTTGTTCTGGTAACTTTTAAAAGCCGTCAGCTGTCAGTCAGCACCAAAGAAGGCATAAGGCTACTGTAGACGTGGCGGTGAGAAGGACGAGTACATCTGCCTCTCAACACATTTCAACCTTGCCTGTTTGTGCTCTTTATACGCATTGTTGCATGTTTTTGCAATTATCTCAGAAGTGGATTTAACTTTTTGGGGATTTCGAAGATGAAGGAGTGGACTGGTGATAAAAGAGATGACCTTTTATTTGGTAAATTAAGTTTCCAACACATTTTGTTTTAAAAATAATTTTCTAGGTACCACTGTTCACAAGACATATGCCAAAAAAAGAGTTTCAAGGTATTTTCAAGGACACAGCAATGGAACCTCACACTGTATTCATGAAGACTTATAGTATGTTAAACTACATCCCCAAATGAGCATTTACACCAAAATCCAGATATCTATAATTTCCCCCCGCTATTTGTCCCATAATTCCTGGACTAAAGGTCTAAACAACTTCCAAGGTCATCCAAACTTCATAAATGTCTAGGGGAGGACAACTTCAAATAGTATCTAGATGCATGTCAATTTGAAGAATTATCAGGCGAAGACCACCCCAAATAGCCTAGTTTCTGAAATAACTCAATTTTCAAAATTTTGTCGGTAGAAGATCAACACTTCAAAGATTATCTTCCAGAAGTATATAACTATCATCAAACATTGAGGTGAGGATCACTCTAAATAACTTCAAGAGGCATCCAAATTTCAAAAATTTCTAGGTAAGCAACACTTTAAATGGCTTATAATTTATGAAAGATTCTAATTTTTAAAAAAAATCAAGGCGAAGACTACTCATAGTTTCTTTATAGCTTCTTCATAGCTTTTTCAAAAAATGGTTGAAGGAGGGCCACTCTAAATAGTTTATAAAAACTATCTGATTTTACAAAATTGGAGAGGATGACCACGGCTTAAAATATACATAAGATCAAATATGAATGAGAAATTATTAAATGGCTTTAAACAGAAATCTAACATTGTAGTGACTTTGTTATTTATAACTATGACCCCCTATGAAAATGATCTGCCTCCAGATGTACATATATGACCAAATGATAAGTTTGCTTTGATATACTCTGACCTAGGAGTCTGGTATTCGATCTCCGATATGTTAATTTTATTTGAATATTAGTTTCTTAACCTTTTTCAGGGCGAATTCTGGTACAATTACTTAAAATTAAGTCAATATACTTTTTATTATGATTATGAGTCTTAGTGCCTACATGGACTATCCCCGATCACAATGAATAATCTAAAGATACAGGATACGATTGAATTATATGGACATCCATAGCAATTATCTGATAGCGGGGATGGTAAACAATTAATTAAAATCAAATTTGAATATGTCTCTCGAAACTGGTGTCAGCGTAGCAAGATCAAGTTCTGGTCGATGACTCCTTCGAAATTTCTCAATCAGCGGATTTATTTCCTGTTATTTTATCCTCTTTGAGTTGAACACGTTGCAAGAGAACTTTTGTGAGACACGCCGTATTACTACGCAACAAGCGAAGCTGTACTTCGTGGCGGTACAGTATCATGATCTGTGCATGGGCGCAAATACCAGACATCTTATTAAAATAATTACTGTAGTCCAATTTCAAATGAAGGGAGGTTTTTAGAAAACACAAACTTTTTTTGCGGTCAACATTGATAGAATTTAACTGTAAAATAATAATAATAATTATAGGGTTTAGATTTTATCTATCAAAAGTGTCGGGCACAGTTAACATGGCTTGATATACGACGTCATCTAGCTTATATTATTTTGTAACAACAAAGAAAATTTTGCTAACAGTATATATTAAATACCTCTCCTCACGTCTATTTTCTCTTCATACTCATCATAGTCTCGACATTCACTCACGTGACACTCAAACACTTTTCATCCCTCTTCATACATCTAATTTCTTATTCTATCTCTCTTTTACTCTTGCTAAAGCTCGTTTCTGTAAAGCTCTTGATCTAAACATTAAAAAATACTGCCACTATAAAGCTTTTTCAGTAAAAGCTTGTTCAAGATCTGTGAGAAGATTCTCGATCGTCGATGTGAGAGGAATTATAGGAATACTGTAACAATGTTTGCCTAGAATAAAAATCTATCATTATTATCTTTGCTATTATCATATATACAATTTTATTTTATTTATATAAATATGCCTATTAAAATATATCATCATTCCATTGTTTTATTTTTAAAGTATTTCGAAGGTTTTATTTGATGTTTGCGCTGCTTGTACAACCATCGATGTCCTCTTGTTGCGTTGTTAACTGGATATCATAAAAGCTATCACAACTCTCTATCCGTATCGCCTTTAATCGATTCAATTCTACATACATTTTTAAAATTAAAATGGGAAAGAGCTAAAATCAGAAGTATTTTTTTTATATATGTGGGGAGGGGATATTGCATAGTGTGCTCCTACCTTTATAGAACGCAATGTCACGTGTTTCTAAATTCACGGTGACTACTTTTAATAACCACTATAAATGTGGCTGGCACTCTTTTGTAAGGATAAATTTAATTTAAAAAAATTGAGCATGTTGTGTCTTTCATTACCTTTCCTAGAGCAATATTGTGTAGTATATTTAACCAATTTGACGGTGCTACCTATTTTGATAACTAAATATCATGCGACTTTCGTTGTTTTACATTTTCAGATTTTTTTTAACACCTCGTCTTACTACACGCTTGGGTTATTTGCTTATATACTAATTACGCTAATGGTTTTAGGGATTAGTAAGGATACATTATAAGGTGTATACCCGCATTTTCATCGAAGGAGAGTGGAAAACAATTTTGGAGATAACTCCTCATTACACCCAACCAAGAATCGAACCTTGATCTCCCGGTCATCGCTGGTCTAGTCCAATGTGAGAGTAGTGCATTAGGCCACGTGGCCACCGAAGCGGGTCAAATTTTTACCATATATTTAACAGGTTGTCTAAAAATATCTGGATAATTTTTAACTTTACGGATTCGGGAGTTTAATTCCAAGCTAAATTCTTAATACTATCATATCAACTGTCCACATTCCATAATTTAAAGTCATGTAGGGCTCCAAATATCCGTCACACACGGTACTGGGACATGGTCGGAACTCAAAAAATATCGGACGATAAGAAGAGCAAAAGTACTTTACAAAAACACACAAAAAACACACAGTAAAAACATAAAATATGATGGCTTTCTACAAAATATTGTAGTGTGTATCTTTTACATACAGTATACCATTTAAATAAGGCAAAACAAAACGAGATCATTTGATCAGAAAATAAAAAGTTATTGCTGGTGAAAAAAGTATGTAATATTGTTTTCGTTTTAAAGATGACATCCTAGCCTTCCTTGACTGCTAAGTCTCGCCACTTCTTTAGCCACAAAATGTCCACAGGCGTTGTAGTAGGAAGCTCCTTTTATATACTGGAGAGCCATGTGGGAGCAGGCCATATCGGATATTCCGAGGTTGGATGTGGGCATCTAACAGGTTTTTAATCAACAGTGAAATGGTCTTGTCTAAATTGTTATTTACCTTTAATATTAATGAAGTAAAAGCCGACGTTTCTTGCAAAAGGAAAAACTTTTACATCCTTATTTAAGAGAATGGGAAGTATAGATTATTTTACATTAGGCCTATTAACCCTTTAATCCGCTGAGTTTACCAAACTTAAAGTCTAATTTTCATAGTAAGGGCCCCTTATTTGACAATTAAAAATCTACAAAATCAAATTTCATCCATTCATACGTCAAATCATGTTATCTTCCTGATGCTGTTACTTTTGAGAGACATTATCAATACCTACAAAGTGACCTTAATAATTTAGTGTCTTCGGTTCCGGCACAGATTTATCTGATCAACAAACCCTTCCTTCCCCTCTGACAAGACGTGTATTAATCACAACTTGTGAATGTGTGGAATGCCAGGCCTCCACCATGGTTCGGATTGTAGGTCCTTCATTTCATCTCACAATCACCCTACCATTACACTTTAGCGTAAGTGCGTACAACCCGAACAGGTAGTAAGACGTGGTAATAATAATAATAATAATAATAATAATAATAATAATAATACAAATTGAATTGTGATCATTTTTGGTAGAGCTATTCATTTTAACATGCACTAACATTTGTAGTAGGGTTCAGTACATCAGTTCTTATTGTTAGTTTAAGCACGGTCCATTCTGTCTGTACGCAAACGTAATAAACTACCCTAATGTGTTAGGGATGAGTAAGGTTGGGTTTATAAGAGGTGTAACCAAAATTGTCATCGAGGCGGCGTGTAAAACCATTTAGGAAAAAAACAAACAATTAGTACACCCGATCAAGAGTCAAACTCTAATCTCCCCCATCACCCATGGTCAGCTGATGATGGGGAGATCAGGATTCACATATCGTTAAGATCTATTGAGGGTAGTTTTTCCTAAATAGTTTTCCACGCAAATACGGTTAGATTACTTCTAAAATGCTCCGTTCCTTATCCCTACCCCATTAGTGTGATTGTCATTTACGCATATATTATTATTATTATTATTAGCACCGCGTCTTACTACCCGTTCGGGTTATTTGCGCGTATAACCTGAACAGATCTTTAAGACGGTTATAAAAAAAACTCAAAATAATTGTCCACATTGGTGGCCAATTGGACTAGGAGGTTAGACACATATTACACTTGGTTCCTGTTGGCAGGGTGGCCCTGTTCAAGATTCCAGCTGGGTGCGCTGATTTTTTTTTCATACCAGTGGTTTTCAGTTTATTTCTCCATGCTAATATGGGTGCGTGGCCCCTGAGTTATCCTTCTCACCCTTACCTCTTTGATTAAGTAATTAATAAATATTGTAGTGGCGTGATTACAATTTAAAACCAAACATCTTTAAATAACTCGTGCATCCCTTGTAAACAATTTACAATGAATATAACATTTTTGACCCAAACGGGATTTGGTAAACCGCTTCCTTCGATCTCCAACATTTGTAGCATAGTTCCTCAGCTTTATCGACATTAAATGGCTCATCAGAGTTCTTGACTCCAGAGGACTCCTTAAAGTTCTCGATGTCAGAATAGTCATAAGCGTTCTCGACATCAGATGACTCTTCAGCGTTTTTGACCCAAGATGACTCCTCAGCGTTTTTGACACCAGATGACTCCTCAGCGTTTTTGACCCCAGATGACTCCTCGGAGTTCTAGATTCCAAATTAGCTATCAGTGTTCTTGACCCCAGATGACTCCTTAGCGTTTTTGACCCAAGATGAATCCTCAGCGTTTTTGACCACAGATGACTCCTCGGAGTTCTAGATTCCAAATTAGCTATCAGTTTTCTTGACCCCAGTTGACTCCTTAGCGTTTTTGACCCAAGATGACTCCTCAGCGTTTTTGACCACAGATGACTCCTCAACGTTCCCAACACCAGATAACTCCTCAGAGTTTTTGACACCAGATGACTCCTCAGAGTTCTCGATTCCAGATTAGCTATCAGTGTTCTTGACCCCAGATGACTCCTTAGCGTTTTTGACACCAGATGACTCCTCAACGTTCTCGGCATCCCATGAGTCATCAGCGTTCTCGACAACAGATGACTCCTCAGCGTGTTTGACCCCCGATGACTCAGCGTTTTTGACCCCCGATGACTCATCAAAGTTCTCGATGCCAGATTAGTCATCATCTTCTCGACTTCAGATGACTCCTCAGAGTTCTCGATGCCAGATTAGTCATCAGTTTCTCAACACCAGATAACTCCTCAGCGTTACCGACGTCAGTGTTATAGACGCCGGCGGTCTCGACGCCAGCAGACTCTTCCCGTCATTGTTGAAGACAGGGATAGTAAAAAGCAGAGGAACTTTGTAACTATTTCGATCCTCCCCACATCCCCCTCACGCCTCAAACTTGGTTTCTGTCACATTTGCCCCTCCCTCCCTCCCTGCCTCATACACACAAGATATCCGAGTTTATTACCTCCTTTAGTTCCAGTTTCCTGTCATTGGATATTTTAAGACATTTTCTATTTTTTTCTTCTGCTTTTCTATTCCCATCATTGAAACAACATGTATTATTTTCAGCTAACTTTTTTTATGTAAGCTATGTTTTTTTAAGTTGGACATTTTATTATTAAAAATATTTCAAATGACAAAATACATGTTTTCTTAGACGAACTATATATTATTTAAAAAAACTGTTTCAGTAAAGGTTATTTCCTAAACGGTATTGGCTGTGTAAATTCCTGGTTCCAGTTGTCTATTGTGTAATTAGAATTATTTTATGTATCTTTGGATATTTGGTCCAAAAAGGAATAAGCCTACTGAGTTACATATCACGTACTCATCACAAGAAAGTGTTAGGATAATAAAGTTTCGAAGATTACGGTGGGCGGGACACGCAGCGTGAAAGAGAGAATCTAGAACCTTGTTCAAGGTACTGAATGGCAAACCTAATGAAATGGGAAGAGACTATTGGGAAGACCTAGACTCAGATGGGAGGATAGCATTAGAATAGACTTGGGAGAGATAGGGTGTAATGAGGTGGACTGGATAGAACTAGCTCAAGATAGGGGTAGGGTGTAATGAGGTGGACTGGATAGAACTAGCTCAAGATAGGGATAGGGTGTAATGAGGTGTACTGGAAAGAACTAGCTCAGATAGGGATAGGGTGTAATGAGGTGGACTGGATAGAACTACCTCAAGATAAGGATAGGGTGTAGTGAGGTGTACTAGATAGAACTAGCTCAAGATAAGAATAGGGTGTAATGAGTTGGACTGGATAGAACTAGCTCAAGATAGGGATAGGGTGTAATGAGGTGTACTGGATAGAACTAGCTCAGGATAGGGATAGGGTGTATTGAGGTGGACTGGATAGAACTAGCTCAAGATATGGATAGGGTGTATTGAGGTGGACTGGATAGAACTAGCTCAAGATAGGGATAGGGTGTAATGAGGTGGACTGGATAGAACTAGCTCAAGATAGGGATAGGGTGTAATGAGGTGGACTGGATAGAACTAGCTCAAGATAGGGATAGGGTGTAATGAGGTGGACTGGATAGAACTAGCTCAAGATAGGGATAGGGTGTAATGAGGTGGACTGGATAGAACTAGCTCAAGATAGGGATAGGGTGTAATGAGGTGGACTGGATAGAACTAGCTCAAGATAGGGATAGGGTGTAATGAGGTGGACTGGATAGAACTAGCTCAAGATAGGGATAGGGTGTAATGAGGTGGACTGGATAGAACTAGCTCAAGATAGGGATAGGGTGTAATGAGGTGGACTGGATAGAACTAGCTCAAGATAGGGATAGGGTGTAATGAGGTGGACTGGATAGAACTAGCTCAAGATAGGGATAGGGTGTAATGAGGTGGACTGGATAGAACTAGCTCAAGATAGGGATAGGGTGTAATGAGGTGGACTGGATAGAACTAGCTCAAGATAGGGATAGGGTGTAATGAGGTGGACTGGATAGAACTAGCTCAAGATAGGGATATGGTGTAATGAGGTGGACTGGATAGAACTAGCTCATGATAGGGATAGTGTGTAATGAGGTGGACTGTATAGAACTAGCTCAAGATAGAGATAGGGTGTAATGAGGTGGACTGGATATAACTAACTCAAGATAGGGATAGTGTGTAATCAGGTGGACTGGATGGAACTAGCTTAAGAGGAAGATAGGTGGTGCACGTACTTTTGTAGATTCTGCATTGAAATTTCGAGTTCCTAGTGACATAAAGTATGTAAGTAAGTAAGTAAAGGTAAAACCTGTTTTCAAAGAACCATAAGTGTAACTTCAGTGACCCATTAAATGTTGAATTTCCATATATACAACTAGTTTATCTATAAGATACTACTGTGGTAAAATATACTCGTGTATAATCATTGGTATTAAGTGGTGGGGGAACTTCTAAAACATATAATCTCCAAGCAAAACATGAATATTGGGTGTATTGCGTATAGTTGAAATGGCAACTACTTTCTCCGGCTTTCACCGAAGTATTTAAGAAGGGCTGTCCTTGAAAATACCAATACCAAAAATGGCACTACACAATCGTATATAATTTATCTTAAGAGTCAGTTGTAATATGTAATAAAATTTTCCAAAATTGGATATCAGTTTACACTTAAATAAGTTTTTCTAATCCAACCTTGATGGTCTTGGGGTGTAGTTCTCGCCTCAGGGCTTGATGTTAGAGAATTCAAACTCAGCTGGGGGTCAACATATTTTTCTTAAGTGAAAAAAATTCGCAGCTCAACTTCTTTCGGAGGGAAAATAAATCCGTCATACCCATGTCAATTATGGCATGTTTAAGAATCCTAGAATGTATGTGAAAATACCTTTCCCGATGAAATTTGTAGACCCTTTCACGCTCGTTCATAGAAATTATTTTGTTCTGATATAATCAGTCGGTTCAGAAAGTGCACGTTTAATAACTAGAATTTAAAAAAAAAACTTTAAAAAAACACTTCTATTTTGATAGAAACACTCTTTAGATGAAAATTTTAAACAACATTGTCAGAGCCATGGCATTTTTTAAAGAAAAACAATCATAGTTCTTATTTATCATGTAAATTGCTTCATATTTTGAAGAAAATAAAGTTAAAACAATTTTTGAATAATCTCGAATTTTCAAAAATGGGTCATTTTTAAACTACCAGTAATTTTATGGTTAAAATCCAGATTACGATTAAGCCTTGAGGTTTGACTATTTAACATTTAAATCTCATGTTTGAATAAAATCCATCCAACCGTTTTGGCTGTACCACCTGGGACCAACAGTTTTGTAAGATCCATTTTTTATTAGTCCTAAGGCACATAAAAGAGATCCTCATAATATCGAGGGCGACAATTTGAACGATTACATTACTTTCTCTATATGGGAAAGTAAAAAAAAATGTCCCCTTTCAGATAATGGAATAGTCGTGCAGAAATTCACAGATGCCAGAAACCAAGTGGGTTAGTAAACCTTACTGGCGGGAGCTGTCCGGCAGTAGGAGAACACAACAAAGAGGAGGAAAATACAAGTGCCAATTCAATTTGTTAAGTGACCCCCCTTTTGAATTACTTAATTAGATCCACAAAGGTCCATTATATACTCATAAACTAGCTGTATTTCCTTTCCTGGGCATCTAGGTCTTGAAACATGTGGATTTTTTGACTTGTCAGATTGGAAAATTGCAACTTTTAAACTATGTTTACAAGTCTATGTATAGGTATAGGTTCATAGTAAATAGTTTTGGGTTCGTCCAACAAACTCGTGTACTGTTAAAGGTTTTGTAAATATTTAGCCTGAGAGCCATATCTGATTGGCATTATCTCAGATACCTAGGCATCCACCTTGAGATGGCATGGAAGGGGACGCAAGAAAAGGTAAGTTTTTTTAAAAAGTTTTCTTATCCAACAAATTTTTTCAGCAAAATATATAAATATATGTATAAACATTGAGTTTATTACTTTTAACACATTGTAATCTCAAAAGTTCTTGAATATTTCTCATGAGCATAATATTGGAATTTGATGATGAGCTTTTTTTAAAGCAAGAGGAAAAGCTCTCATCAAATTCTCAAGAATTGTTGGGATTACTTTTACATCCATTACTGTTTTCAGCTTGTGTCCTGGGTCAGTTTTTTTATTCAAGCCATATATTTTCTACTACAGGCTGTCCTAGCTACATAAAATGCCTATTAATCTAACTTGAGATTAGGACAAGCACAACGTCCAGTCCCCGGACGTTAATTCATCATTATGAAAGGGTAAACCCACATCTCACCAATAATAGTTTTCGACCATACCAGGAATTGAACTCGGGACCCTTAGCTCAGTAAACATTCACGCTTTCGACTGAGCTAAGGTGTCTGATTGTTAAGATTATCATGGGAAGAAAATTAAATTCTCTATTTAAACTGGAGAAATTTTTATTTATTTGGACAAAATTAAAAATGTTTGCTATAAAGTTGGCTCTGGCAAAAATGGTGTCCTTAAATCGCATTCCCAATAGGCGTGTTTTCGTGGTTGACCTGGTATCGATGTTAACGAAATGTTTATGACCGAGACGATATCAGAGCTCGGTTTGGTAACGCTTTCCTTGACCAGACTAAACACTATGGTTACGACCAAATGAGCCG
Organism: Timema californicum; assembly: GCA_902141385.1. Classification (NCBI taxonomy): domain Eukaryota; kingdom Metazoa; phylum Arthropoda; class Insecta; order Phasmatodea; family Timematidae; genus Timema; species Timema californicum. The sequence goes on along the minus strand of CABFOW010000538.1, from coordinate 115,634 downwards.
AGAATTTGTTCGCCAATTTCAAAACAACATCACTTCTTATGTTAGTTTTAAACTTCGTAGTCATTGGCTTTTAAGTTTTTGTAAATGTAAAATGGGCAGAAATGACTAGCTAGAAATATATGATACCAAGGGTGTACTTAAAAACAGTTTAGTTATGGATAAAAGAAAGAAAGTTGCTATATGAACCTATTTAATATTACATACGTACTTCATGTTTTAAGAAGGTTTTTTTGAGAATATATATTTAGATTGATTATTATTATTAGCACCGCGTCTTACTAACCGTTCGGGTTGTACGCACTTACGCTATTGTGTTATGGTAGGGTGATAGTGAGATGAAATGGAGGACTTACAGTTTAACGTGGGATCCAAACCACGGTGGAGGCCTGGCATTCCCCACATTCACAATATGTTCTTGTCAGAGGGGAAGGAAGGGTTTGGCAATCAGATAAATCTGTGCCGGGACCGAGGATTGAGCCCCGGACCCCCAGCACAGTAGTCTGACACCTTACACCTAGAGCACCAGGTCACCTATTTAGCTTGATATGTTGTGTAAATACTAGGAATAGTCAAAGTAAGCATCAGTATAACTAAGAATAACATTAAATAGCTCATTTTCCGTCGATTTGTAGTAAATTTAGTGGGATTACATAAATTCACCTACCAGCTATTGGGTCTACTCCATCCCTACCGCCATTTTTATTTTAAAAAATCATCTCAAAATCGTTTTCACGCTCCACCTTGGTCAGAACCCCTTGGTCGTGAACCCTCGATACCAAGACGCAACCAAGTCAATCACGAAAACTTAACCTAATCTTCCCACCCTAAACCAGGGTCTCCTCCTATATCTGTGATCGTCGTCTCTAACCACTCAACCCACGGACACACCAAGGATAAAAGTTTTCCGAATTGTTTTTACATGCGTAGGATGATTCATATTTCAGTTGCGTCGCGTGGTCTTGTGATCTCCAAATTGAGAGCAAATCCAGCTCCGAGCTGAGCGACCGAGGAAGGTCTTTGTGTAGGACTATAACCTGTCCGGGGCCACCCGAAGATACGAGCAGGTTTGGTGGAGGCATACGTACCGGCCCCAGCCGGGGCTAAGAGCGTGAAACCCGTTTTAACGCGCTAATTTCGTGTTGAGCTAAACTGCTGAGGATGCGGAAAGCGAGGTTCGAGGTTCGAACTGGGGGTGGTTTTTCCTAACAGATTTTCTACTCTCCCTCCACGCAAATGTGGATTTACTTCCTCTAAATTCAACCTCTTCAGTTCCTAATCTATAATCGTAATTAGTACTTAGGCCTAAGCGTATAACCCGAACGGACAGTAAGACGCAGGGCTAAATAAATAAAAAGAATTGAATAGAGACCATTGGTGCACTCGGGAATATGGTTTGGGGGCGGGGCTATTTATAACTGTACTCGAGGAATTATTTACACTTAAAAATAGAAAATATAGCGAGAAATATATTTGAGCAGATTATAGATTCAACTTATTGAATAGACGAATGTTTGGTCCGACACCCGCCTTTTTCTAAATAAAGAACAAACTAACAGTAACAGAACACCATCAAATTCACAATTTCAATTAGTCCTTTCACATATCAAGCAATCTCAGGAGCTATGTATGCCCTATTACACAGCGATCGTTTATAAGGAGACCAAGAAATTATCTTGAAAGATCCAGAAGCCAACGCCGGAAATCGCTCCGTGATTGGTCACCTGTAGTGTAGGGAAGATTTGAGAAGCACGGACCAACTGATTGGCCGGTGGGCGCTTCAAATAAGATAGTTACAGAACTTTGAACTTTCTTAAAAATTCCAGATTTTTTTTATAAAGGATGTTGTAAGGAGTCCATTTACATCTAGTACTATTAATACATTAATTGTTTCAACTATACCTTTAAAAATGATAACACAGACACGTCAATGATTTAATAAGGGTGTTATTCACGTTATTTTTCTATCTTTTCCTATCTTTATTTTTTGGGTTGGGGCTTGAGCCCCTTAGGTCCCCCTACCTGACTGGGATCAAACTCCCATTTCCCCGTACTCAACAGTCTAGCATATTGTGAGAGTAGCACCTTAGATCGTGCGACCACTGAAGTGAGTTTAAAGCTAACTCAAGACTGGCTTGTGCACCCTTGAGGACCTTCTTGTGACGTGTCTTGCTCAACAATCAACAAGCGTGGCCTGTCGCCCACGTGCGCCTATTCCGTCACTTTCTAAGGAAACTTTACACGCTGCCTACACGCGTGTCTCTCTCTCAAACATGTCTCTAGCCGCCCAGCCTCGATAGCTGACCAACACATTGATGGAGCAGAACTCAGAGCCCGTCTCACCTTACAGATAGCACCAAACTAAGATAAGAAGACTATTGTAGCTCGTACAACATATTGATGGAGCAGAACTCAGAGCCCGTCTCACCTTTCAGATAACACCCAACTAAAATAAGAAGACTATTGTATCTCGTACAACACATTGATGGAGCAGAACTCAGAGCCCGTCTCACCTTTCGGATAGCACCCAACTAAGATAAGGAGACTATTGTAGCTCGTACAACACATTGATGGAGCAGAGCTCAGAGCCCGTCTCACTTTTCAGATAACACCCAACTAAGATAAGAAGACTATTGTAGCTCCTACAACACATTGATGGAGCAGAACTCAAAGCCCGTCTCACCTTTCAGATAGCACCCAACTAAGATAAGAAGACTATTGTAGCTCCTACAACACATTGATAGAGCAGAGCTCAGAGCCCGTCTCACCTTTCAGATAGCACCAAACTAAGATAAGGAGAATATTGTAGCTGACCAATACATTGATGGAGCAGAACTCAGAGCCCGTCTCACCTTTCACATAGCACCAAACTAAGATAGGAAGACTATTGTATCTCGTACAAGACATTGATGGAGCAGAACTCAGAGCCCGTATCACCTTTCAGATAGCACCAAACTAAGATAGGAAGACTATTCTAGCTCGTACAACACATTAATGGAGCAGAACTCAGAGCCCGTCTCACCTTACAGATAGCACCAAACTAAGATAAGAAGAATATTGTAGCTCGTACAACACATTGATGGAGCAGAACTCAGAGCCCGTCTCACCTTACAGATAGCACCCAACTAAGATAAGAAGACTATTGTAGCTCGTACAACACATTGATGGAGCAGAACTCAGAGCCCGTCTCACCTTTCAGATAGCACCAAACTAAGATAAGAAGACTATTGTATCTCGTACAAGAAATCGCACCGAAGTGCGGTTCTATGTATGTATTATTTATATATAAAAAGTTGGATTGCTACCATAGAAACGGACTTACTAAGGTTTTCTATCTTATACTTTATAAACAAAACAATTGAATCGATACCATAGAAACGAATTTACTATGGTTTTATATGTTCTACTCTATTAAAAAAATCGGATTGATACTGTAGAAATGGATTTACCATGTTTTTTTGTATTCTACTTTATAAAAAACAACATGGGATTGAGACCATGTTGACGATCAAAATTCCATACGAGACTCGTCACTCATATCTTAGAGTCTACGTATTAGGCCAGTCAAAATAAGATAAAAATCTATTTAGAAATAGAAGAAATTAGTGACAGGTATTTTATTGTAATAATTGACCCTGATTTGTAGTGAATAAAATATTGTATTTCTTTGAATTAAAAAGATGTACTTCGGTATGAAAATTCGTTATATAAAATATTTAATTTTCGTTAAAAATCGTGACAAATTAATTGTTATTTAAGTGGTGTGTTGCAACAAATTGAAAAATTTCGGGTAAGCCTTGTTTCTTTTTCTTCTTTACCTTTAAACGTTTTATTAGCTAGTTCAACTACTTTTTTTTTTATCAATGGTCATTGGTTCAAGGAAATACATTTCATAGACTGAGGAACTTTTTTTTGCTTGATGGAATGTTGATGTCGTTAATTTGCATTCAAGTCAACACAATTTACTAGAATTCGTATTTAAAAGCTCAAATAGTCAATTTATTGTAAACGTTATTTAGTTTTATTTCACGCATGTATTATTCATTCAAAAATGTTATAATGAACTATAAATATATTTTGATATCCATTTTAATGCTCTAATCTAGGTTACTTTACATCCATTACTGTTTCCAGCGTGTGGCCTGGATCAGTTTTAATTAAAGCCATATATTTTCCATTACCGCCTTGCTAGATAGGCCTGTCGTAGCTCTAGTCCTAGTGAAGTTGGTAAAAATATGTCTCACAAAATTTCGGTATGTGTATATGTATTAATGGGTGCATTTTGATGTAAATTTGAACGATTTCATTTTTCAGAAACGAATTAACGGGTATATTTTCCCAGTTTTTGAGCTATATATTCAAAACCAAGCAAAATTTCGCAACATTTTTTTTTCAACAAAAATAATCAGACCGTCTCTCTACATTAAATAGTAGCGGATATTTAACAGTTCAAATTTTTATTAAATAAGTGCAAAAATCATGTAAGAAATACCTTTTTTTTTATTTCGCTAGTAAGTATTTCCACGCCTTGAACCGAGAAAATGCATAGGGCATTCCTTAAAAATAAATTATAAAACGAAAAATATTATACGATCAATAGGACCGGAGATATTAAGCAGTGAAGTAGGCTATGAAATCCCTATTTTTGTAAATAATGTTGACCCTATCTCTCAAATTAAGAGTAGTTTACTGATGACGGAGTTTTTCAAAAACATGAAATATTTGTAAAATGGCTTTAATGATTTGGTCCCAAATGAATATCATGGGAGTGTTTGTCATGGTAAATAACACTATATAATTGTCTTTTGAATAAAAGGTTGTTCGAGGGCAGTTTACCGATGACCAGTTTTTCAAAAACTGGAGATATTTTTAAAACGGCTCTAGTGTCTTTATGTATTGTGTTGTAAATAAAGAGGTTTTATTAACACCCACATTTAAGTGCCCTCCTACTCTGGCTCACTACGACAACAAAACAAGAACAGATGAACCCACAAAGGAAACCCAACGAGAAAAACAAAAGAACGAGGCGCCGGCGACATTGAGATGGACGCCACCACCATTGGTACCATTGGCTTCGTCCCCAGGTAAACAATCTCGTTTATCTTCTTTATAGCGACTAACCCAACTCCGCCGAGTGAAAGTTATCGTAAAGTCTATTTCTGACCGCCCGTTGTTTAGATTCCGGGGTGGAGTTCGGCACCAGATGGAAGATCTGGGGAGTTTCAACAGAGGACTTCTCCTTGGTTTCAGGAACACTCGGTTTCACTGCGTCACTTATAAGACACGTTCATTGTCCTCGTGGCTAGGTTGCATTCTTTTCTATGTCTGACCCTTTGTCTATTTTCCATTGGGTGACCTGGCGGTCTAGGGGTGAGGTGTCAGACTTCTGTGCTGGCGACCGGGGTTCAATCCTCGGTCCCGGCACAGATTTATCTGATTACCAAACCATTCCTTCACCTCTGACAAGACATCTTGTGAATGTGGGGAATGCCAGGCCTCCATCGTGGTTCAGATTCCACGTTAAGCTGTAGGTCTTTCATTTCATCTCACAATCACCCTACCATTGCACATTAGCGTAAGTGCGTATAACCTGAACGGGTAGTAAGACGCGATGCTAATAATAATAATATTTTCCATTGACACAAACATGGGGTGGGCATTCTACTGCAGTGGTATTTAATCTGGGTTACGTGAGGACATCTAAAGAATTACGTACAATTAAATGTATATATATATATATATATATATATA
>CABFOW010000538.1:94949-108679 GCA_902141385.1 Timema californicum | reverse complement strand
ATTATTATTATTATTATTATTATTATTATTATTAGCACCACGTCTTACTACCCGTTCGGGTTATACGCACTTACTCTAATGTGTAATGGTAGGGTGATTGTGAGATGAAATGAAGGACCTACAGCTTAACGTGGAATCCGAACCACGGTGGAGGCCTGGAATTCCACACATTCACAAGTTGTGATTAATACACGTCTTGTCAGAGGTGAAAAAAGGGTTTGGCGATTAGATAAATCTGTGCCGGGACCGAGGATTGATCCCCTGATCCCCAGCACAGAAGTCTAACACCTTACCCCTAAACCACCAGGTCAGCAATTAACAACAAACAAGTAAATATTCCAGAGGGATGAGGGGGCTGGAGGGGGCTGGATTTCACTTCATGTTAACGTCGTCCAAGGAAAAGCTCTCACGTTTCGTTAAGTTAAGAGAAGCGTACCACGCAATCCTTTCAACCAATCATATTGCGAGCAACGTCAATTTCGTACTTCAATTGTTTGTTTATCGTGTGCAGATTCCTTCTTAAATATGATTCGTTTGTTCATGTCTTACGTTTTCGAAAACATCGTGGTTTCATCTCACACTTTTCCTTTATAACTCCAGTTAGCTTTTATTTCAAACACTTGAAGTCTAGTTAAACCTAATTGCTCGAGTTCTTGGTAATTTTTTTTACCAATCAATTCAAATTCATTAGCTGTGTTTTCCTTGGCTTTCTACGTTAGGTTACGTTACGTTAAGTGAATCCTTATATCCAGGACCCAGATTCTGATGACCAAAAAATGATCGAAACATGACCTATGGATTCTAAAAAAATGCCATCAAATTTACAAAAAATTAACAAAAAATATGTACAAAACTTTTAATGAAAGCACAGAGCTAAACTAAACACACACTTTACAAATAGAAACTAAATTATATCCATGCAACTAAACGTCTAAACTTTTGAATCCTGTCAAATATAACATTAATTTGATGAAATCTACTGCCCCCTACCAGCGCAACACTCTCCAGCCTAATTGTAGTGTTTGACCAGGAATATGTAGCTTACAAATAGACAAGCCTACACTATCTTCTCATTCCGTCAACTATTGGGAACGTTATGTTTGGGTCATCAGGCATTTATAAAATATTGATACTATTAAAAATTATTCTTATTCAAGGTAAATTGCCTTTTGACTCAAAAATGACACAAACCAAGAACATTTTAACTAAAATTTCAAAATGACAAATAATTACCAAAAAAAGACCCATAAAATATACATTTTTTACAACTGGGGGTAGGGGAGGGGGGTGAGACCATTAATAGAACAGGACAGGAGCGAAACCGGCAAGCGCTCATCCACAGAATCGACATAGTCCACATAGCCCTTACAAAGGGCTGGCCGACAGCCATAGCCGCAGCGCCGGGGGTGACGCCGGGGCAGCAATTACCCACCAAACTCCATCCCGCCGCCACCAGTTCCAACACCCCGACCCACACGTTCCAGCCTTCGAGAGGAGGTGGTCAACAAACACCCTCCCGACGGCGTGGACGAGGACGAATTATGTGAACCACCTCATCCGGAAGAATACATTTTTAATGGTATTAATGATTAAGGTGACTGGTGGTCTAAGGGTAAAGTGTCAGACTTCTGTGCTGGCGGCCGGGGTTCAATCCTCAGTCCCGGCACAGTTTTATCTGATTGCCAAACCCTTCCTTCACCTCTGACAAGACGTGTATTAATCACAACTTGTGAATGTGTGGAATGCCAGGCCTCCACCGTGGTTCGGATCCCACGTTAAACTGTAGGTCCTCCATTTCATCTCACGATCACCCTACCATTACACATCAGCGTTAGTGCGTAGAACCCGAACGGTTAGTAAGACGAGGTGCTAATTATAATAATAATAATAATAATGATGATTAAATGTCCACATGTATTTTGTACCTAGAATCAATAAAGGCTACCGGTTACCTCTCAGCCCTCCACTCACCCCGCATCACTCGCTCGTTAAAGGGTATAAACGCGAGGGGTGGGTGGAGGTTCGAGATCAGTCGGACGCGGGAGAGGTGACCAACACCATCGTCCGTGATGAAAAAAAATAATTAAAATTAACATAATGGCATATCATCAATATCTGTGCCTTGCTGATCACACAATATGTTTTCCCAGAATAAAATAATGTTAAGCCACTTAAAACTCTACAACGCACAGTCCTTATTTACGTTAAGTGAATATTAACTGAATGCTACGTCACGTAAACGTTAATTTAATCGTGATATTGACATTATGGCTAATGATAAATTTCCATTTTTATAAATAAAAGTTAATTACGATATTATATTAAGTTTGGGAAGACACGCTTGGATTACTGCGTGGTCTAACGCGCTACTCTCGCAGTAGACTAGACTGCCGATGACGAGGTATTAGAGGTTCGAATCTCGGTCGGGTGTACTGAGGGTTGTTTATCCAGAATGGTTTTCCACGCAAATACGGGTATACTCCCTCTAAATATAATTTTCTTAATCCCTAAAAAAAATTAGCATAATTAGTACATAAGCGTATAAACCGAACGGGTACTAAAACATGGTGTTGAAAAAGAAGTTTGGTAAACATTTTAGCTATGGTTTTGTTCTCTTAACTCAACTTTGTATGTATTTTGTTTCTCCTAAGTCCATATTTTGTTCTTTTAAAAGAGTTTTTAGTTTAGTAACATTTAGAATACATGTTGAAACTGAAGCTTCCTAGCTCGTCTCTTGTATGACGATTAATCATCGTTATACACTCTCAATGATTAATCTACAACGTGATTAGTCTCGTCTCTCGACAGAAAGTTGAGGGAGAATGACGTGAAACGATTTCGTTGGAAAACACGAGTACGCACGCCCACATAAATATTGAAATATGAACATAATCTCGGACATCTTAGTGAACGCACGTGGGCGCAGCTAGGATCCCAAATTATAACAGCGGCGCGGAGATTGATACCCACAGTAAATTACTCACTGTCCCAAATTAAGGTGGTGTATGGGGAACAGTGGAAGGGAATATGAGCTCAAATGAAAATTTTTACTAAGTGTTTTTTTAGATAAAAAAAAACCTCTTTGCTAAAATAAATAAAATATCACTTCAGTAGAAATGTTAAGTAATTTTCTATGTAGTAGTAATCTCAACAATATTTATTGAATAACTATCATGGCATTGTAACAGAAATTTTTAAATGAAGATAAAGAATGTTGTTCAAATTACGCGATACTCATGATATATATTAAAGAACTGTTGAGCTTACTATTTTTAGAATATTTACCTATGTGAGAAAAGTGATACGTAACTTCAAACATCTTTATCTCTGTGGTAACATTGATACATAATTTCAAATATCTTTATCTTTGTGAGAACATTGATATATAATTTCAAACATCTTTATCTCTTAGAGAACAGTGATACATAATTTCAAATATCTTTATCTCTTAGAGAACATTGATATATAATTTCAAACATCTTTATATCTGTGAGAACATTGATATATAATTTCAAACATCTTTATCTCTTAGAGAACATTGATACGTAGTTTCAAACATATTTATCTTTGTGAGAACAGTGACAAATAATCTCAAACATCTTTATCTTTGTGAGAACATTGACGCATAATTTCAAACATCTTTATCTCTGTAAGAACATTGACACATAATTTCAAACATCTTTATCTTTGTGAGAACATTGACACATAATTTCAAACATCTTTATCTCTGTAAGAACATTGACACATAATTTCAAACCTCTTTATCTCTGTGAGAACATTGATAAGTGATTTCAAAAATATTTTTTTAAATCCCCGGTGAGAACAGTGATACTATATTTTAAACACTCCTCTAGTGATAATATTTGTATATTATTTCAAAGATATAAAATTCAATCCCGAGTTTTTTTTATGTCATCTATCATTTTGTACCATTGTAAATAGCAAATCCGTCAGTTCTCTCAAACGTGACAAAATGATCATGTCAACCTGAAATTAGTGTCGTAAGACTTCAGTCAAGAAATCTACCGTGTAAGCCATGTTTATCATCGACACTTTATTTATTATTATTTTAAGTTGCTTAAGGTCAAACAAATTGTCGATAGATGACAGGTCTGATAAACCGGATAGTGACGTAACATATTCTAGCAATTCTTTGGGCATTTAAGTTTAAACTTACGGCGTCGAGAGATTATCTAGGACTATATCAGGTATTGAGGGGGTGTGGGGTTGGGTTACGGTGAGTGAGTGCCTAATAAAGTGTTACAAAGCCACGATAATGTTTTATTTTTATTTTTAAATTATATACTATATTAGAATTAACATAGGTCTTTTTATTCTAGCCACACTGGTTGAGACATGGAAAAAGGTTCCAAGCCTCATCTTGTTCGATCTTCTGTAGAATGGAAAGTCGGGGTTCATCTAGAATCTGGATATATTGTGGGTTTTTCTCGTTAATATTTTTTATTCTTACTGACACGCGCATGGGGGTGCACTTCATTAAAAAATTCCCTTCTTTATACTGGTACCATTAGTGTAAAATATGTGGAGGGGGATCACTACATACGTCTTATCTGAAACTACCCAACTATCATAGTAGGAGCCTTTTTAGAGAATACAAAATATGTGGAGGGAGATCACTACGTACGTCTTATCTGAAACTACCCAACTATCATAGTAGGAGCCTTTATAGAGAATACAAAATATGTGGAGGGGGATCACTACGTACGTCTTATCTGAAACTACCCAAATATCATAGTAGGAGCCTTTTAGAGAATACAAAATATGTGGAGGGGGATCACTACGTACGTCTTATCTGAAACTACCCAAATATCATAGTAGGAGCCTTTTAGAGAATACAAAATATGTGGAGGGGGATCACTACGTACGTCTTATCTGAAACTACCCAAATATCATAGTAGGAGCCTTTTAGAGAATACAAAATATGTGGAGGGGGATCACTACGTACGTCTTATCTGAAACTACCCAAATATCATAGTAGGAGCCTTTTAGAGAATACAAAATATGTGGAGGGGGATCACTACGTACGTCTTATCTGAAACTACCCAAATATCATAGTAGGAGCCTTTTAGAGAATACAAAATATGTGGAGGGGGATCACTACGTACGTCTTATCTGAAACTACCCAAATATCATAGTAGGAGCCTTTTAGAGAATACAAAATATGTGGAGGGGGATCACTACGTACGTCTTATCTGAAACTACCCAAATATCATAGTAGGAGCCTTTTAGAGAATACAAAATATGTGGAGGGGGATCACTACGTACGTCTTATCTGAAACTACCCAAATATCATAGTAGGAGCCTTTTAGAGAATACAAAATATGTGGAGGGGGATCACTACGTACGTCTTATCTGAAACTACCCAAATATCATAGTAGGAGCCTTTTAGAGAATACAAAATATGTGGAGGGGGATCACTACGTACGTCTTATCTGAAACTACCCAAATATCATAGTAGGAGCCTTTTAGAGAATACAAAATATGTGGAGGGGGATCACTACGTACGTCTTATCTGAAACTACCCAAATATCATAGTAGGAGCCTTTTAGAGAATACAAAATATGTGGAGGGGGATCACTACGTACGTCTTATCTGAAACTACCCAAATATCATAGTAGGAGCCTTTTAGAGAATACAAAATATGTGGAGGGGGATCACTACGTACGTCTTATCTGAAACTACCCAAATATCATAGTAGGAGCCTTTTAGAGAATACAAAATATGTGGAGGGGGATCACTACGTACGTCTTATCTGAAACTACCCAAATATCATAGTAGGAGCCTTTTAGAGAATACAAAATATGTGGAGGGGGATCACTACGTACGTCTTATCTGAAACTACCCAAATATCATAGTAGGAGCCTTTTAGAGAATACAAAATATGTGGAGGGGGATCACTACGTACGTCTTATCTGAAACTACCCAAATATCATAGTAGGAGCCTTTTAGAGAATACAAAATATGTGGAGGGGGATCACTACGTACGTCTTATCTGAAACTACCCAAATATCATAGTAGGAGCCTTTTAGAGAATACAAAATATGTGGAGGGGGATCACTACGTACGTCTTATCTGAAACTACCCAAATATCATAGTAGGAGCCTTTTAGAGAATACAAAATATGTGGAGGGGGATCACTACGTACGTCTTATCTGAAACTACCCAAATATCATAGTAGGAGCCTTTTAGAGAATACAAAATATGTGGAGGGGGATCACTACGTACGTCTTATCTGAAACTACCCAAATATCATAGTAGGAGCCTTTTAGAGAATACAAAATATGTGGAGGGGGATCACTACGTACGTCTTATCTGAAACTACCCAAATATCATAGTAGGAGCCTTTTAGAGAATACAAAATATGTGGAGGGGGATCACTACGTACGTCTTATCTGAAACTACCCAAATATCATAGTAGGAGCCTTTTAGAGAATACAAAATATGTGGAGGGGGATCACTACGTACGTCTTATCTGAAACTACCCAAATATCATAGTAGGAGCCTTTTAGAGAATACAAAATATGTGGAGGGGGATCACTACGTACGTCTTATCTGAAACTACCCAAATATCATAGTAGGAGCCTTTTAGAGAATACAAAATATGTGGAGGGGGATCACTACGTACGTCTTATCTGAAACTACCCAAATATCATAGTAGGAGCCTTTTAGAGAATACAAAATATGTGGAGGGGGATCACTACGTACGTCTTATCTGAAACTACCCAAATATCATAGTAGGAGCCTTTTAGAGAATACAAAATATGTGGAGGGGGATCACTACGTACGCCTTATCTGAAACTACCCAACTATCATAGTAGGAGCCTTTTTGAAAATACAAAATATGTGGAGGGGGATCACTACGTACGTCTTATCTGAAACTACCCAAATATCATAGTAGGAGCCTTTTAGAGAATACAAAATATGTAGAGGGGGATCACTACGTAAGCCTTATCTGAAACCACCCAATTATCATAGTAGGAGCCTTTTATTATTATTATTATTAATATTATTATTATTATTATTATTATTAGCACAACGTCTTACTACCCGTTCGGGCTATACGCACTTACACTAATGTGCAATGGTAGGGTGAATGTGAGATGAAATGAAGGACCTACAGTTTAACGTGGAATCCGAACCACGTTGGAGACCTGGCATTCCTCACATTCACAAGATGTCTTGCCAAAGGTGAAGGAAGAGTTTGGTAATCAGATAAATCTTTGCCGGGACCGAGGATCGATCCCCGGCCGCCAGCATAGAAGTCTGACACCTTACCCCTAGACCACCAGGTCACCAGGGAGCCTTTTAGAGAATACAAAAATACTCTCTTTGAGTCAACATCAAAAACACCTGCTTTGGAGGCCGCATGGTTTAAAGCGTTACTTTCAGACTAGACAAGATTGGCGATTACAAAGAGATCGGGGTTCAAATACCAGTTGGGTGTATTGAATGATTTTTTTTCAAAACTGTTTTCCACACTTCGTACACGAAAATGAGGATACACTTCCTCTAAAATCACCCTTCCTTATCCCTAACACAAAAGCGTAATTAGATCCTAGGCGTACAGCCAAGACTGATCTTAAGACCCAGTGTTAAAAAAAATTATAAATAAATGGTACTGTGCACCGCACAGACTTTGTCTATAATCCTAAAATATATATTTACTAAAAACTCGTAAGATATGTGAAACGGAATAATAGATCTAGAGATTGTTGAAGAAGTATTATTATTATTATTACCACCGCGTCTTACTACCCATTCGGGTTATACGCACTTACGCTAATGTGTAATGGTAGGGTGATTGTGAGATGAAATGGAGGACTTACAGTTTAACGTGGAATCCGAACCACGGTGGAGGTTTGGTATTCCCACATTCACAAGATGTCTTGCCAGAGGTGAAGGAAGGGGTTTGGCAATCAGATAAATCTGTGCCGGGACCGAGGATTGAATTCCAGACCCCAGCACAGAAGTCCGACACCTTACCCTTAGACCTCCAGGTCACCACATATATTGTAGAAGCATTACATAAAATATCATAAATGAAATAATATAAATGGTTAGTAACTCTATGGCATAAGGAACAGTAGAACACTGTTAAAGAAGAAGTGAGAAAAGAAGAGAAACACCTTTGTCCACCAAAGAGCATAAGAATCAAATTCACTATCAAAGACCTGAATTAAAATGTATATATATATATTTTCTTATAGCTAAGAAATTATTGGTTTTATAAAAAATTATTTCAAATAAAAGATTTGTTATCTTTAATAGTATTCCAATTTTATAATGGTAGGTTATTTTGTATCTCAAAAAGTTTCGGAAAAATTATGAAAATCGGAAAATTTCCCCCATGTAAATTACCCTCAAATTCATTTTTATAAGAAAATGAGAATGCCATCTTGTTTATAATGATAAAAAATGTCCAGATATCAAATTTAATCCAAATCGTTATGAAATTGTAATGTAGCTGATTTGCCCCTAAAGAATATGTGAGAGCATTCATTGACAATAATCTCGTCCTAATTTTATAAACGTATTTAATTTAATTTAAATAATAGGATCTATTACGTGGCGCTTAAAGCACTTCTTTTTCCAAGAAGGCACAAGAGCCACTGTAAATGACGTCAGAGTGCACCAGTAGGGTCAAGATGACAATTTAAAAATCTTTAAAATAATAACTTTCTCTTCTAGAAAGATTGATATGCATTTTTAAAAGGTAATTTGAGTCAGTTTCCTGTTCTCGAATATTCTACTTCTATCCAGATGTTTTTTAATATTGTATTTTATTTTTTCTAAACACAAGCTTCTAGAAGCTTCCATGAGCAATGGATGTATATACGAAAGATGGTGGAATGAAAGGGCACTAGGAGCCCAGTTCTTGATGTACTCGGACTGCAACTCCTGTCCGCGATTACTACGATCGTGTTATCAGCAGCCTCTCTAAAAATGGTTACGCTACACGACATGATCAGTTTTACGACCATTACAAATAGTGATTATTGAATAAATAAATAGTATCAAATCTTACAATTGTGCTATTATTCAGTAAACTCTACAATTGGTGCTCGACCATGGGGCTATAAATACCAATTATATCATCAAAATACAGTACCGCTTCATTGGCTCCCAATCGCGGGGCATAATAATTCCGTGTCTTAAAAATTGGCGCTCGATCACGGGGCTATAAATACCAATTAAATCGTCAAAATACCGTACCACTTTAATTAGTGCTCAACCACGGGGCAATTATCAGCTAATTAAACGGTAATCTCTTCAATTGTGACCCAAACAGTAGAACCCGTAAAACCAGAACATAACAAAATGTTGACATTTGTCTAAATATCAAGTTTGATATATTTTGACGATAATAATACTTTTCTCTTCAAGGGGTGGATAGAAAGTAAAAACATTTGTTTATATTTTCAATGTGATTCTATATTATTATTATTAGCACCGCGTCTTACTACCCGTTCGGGTTATACGCACTTACGCTAATGTGTAATGGTAGGGTGATTGTGAGATGAAATGGAGGACCTAGAGTTTAACGTGGAATCCGAACCACGGTGGAGGCCTGGCATTCCTCACATTCACAAGATGTCTTGTCAGAGGTGAAGGAAGGTTATTCTATAGGATACCTACTTATTATATACCAGATGTACCGTAATATGTGGGATTTACTTCAGAGGTGGACAGGAGATAGAAAAACAAAGACAAATTTCATACAAACATGTGTTCCATTTGGCCTTGTTTTCTAGTTATAGTCATGTTTGAACTCCATTCATGTGGAGCTGCTTAACATTATAAAAAGTGCTCAAAATGGCCGTCTTCAGCCTGAATGCTAACCTGCAGTTGTCGTGTCGTGGAATTTCTCTTTCAAAAATACCAGGTGTTTGAAAAACCAAGAATGACCCTCCAAATAATATACCAAGTCCACAGGTTGAGAGATATCGAGTATGTTATAGAAACAGTATAGAATATAAGTTAGGACTTAGATTTTATTACTTAAATAATTCAAGAAATTATGTTTTAAAAATTAAGTTTTTATGAATATGAATAATAAAATAGTATTATAATACTGAAATACACTTGAAAAATTATAAATAATCCTCGAATACCAACTGTAAAAAAATCTCATAACATTTAAAATACTTCAATGACTCATAATTTGTCATATAAAAGAGTCAGTCAAAATAACATTGATAACATATTAAGAATTACAATACAAAATGTGAGTTGCCATAAAGAGGAAAGTATAAAACTTATTTAAAACAGCAAAGTTAAAATTATGTTAAAATCTCCTGTCAAATTAAGTTAGTTTAATAATGATATATAAACTGAAAGGTTTGGATTAAATTTATTGAAAAAAGTTGAGTTGAGCTGAAATCTAAGTCTTATCTGAAATTGACATCCTTTTACTAGTTTGTTAATCCAGATCAGGTGGAGAATTCTGGAAGATTTTAATTCGACATATTTCGATACGTAATTTTAGTACCATATTCATTTGAAACTGTAAAAGTCGCTGTGTTTACATTACTGCAAGATGTTAACTCTAGAGTCACTTGGTTGTAACTCGGAAACAAGGTCAATTAGGAAACTTGTTTATATGAACTTTTTTTCGTTGTTTTTATACTTCCTGTGTGCCAGGGACAGCTACAAATCACATATATTTATGACTACGTTAACATATATCTAGTAGCTTTTCTAGCTGTCAGATTCGGCCTTTCCTATACACATTGAACTACAGTTCATATAGCTACTAACTCTTCTTTTTAGGACGCGCACGTATATTCAGATGATATTGTGTAAAGATAATGTTTATTTCAACCGGAAGAAAGTAATTTAATATGCTTTGTACAGATGTTAGCTAATATTAATTTCTTTCCAAAGGTTCTGCAAGGTTTTTCAATTGCGTTACGACTAGATATTTACCTTTGTCAGAATATTCTTCTGTGAAATGTCACTTGTTTCATCCTCCATTGCAAATATTTGTCAAAAAGGATGGTAACATTGGCTTAACAGGTGTCAGGAGTGCTTTGAAGACAGTCGATGGCTTTGATAATTAATGCACGGTTTTTGTGGGCTCACGCGATACTAATGACATCGATGGTCACAGGTCTGATATCTTAGCTCAGTCGTTAGCATAATTTTTTTTTTTACTGATCTAAGAATCCCAGGTTCAATTCCTGGATTGGCTGAAAAATGTATTAATGGTGAAATGTGAGTTTCCCTCTTTCACAGTGATAAATTAACGACCAGGATTCGGATGTTGTAACTGTTTTAGATTTAAGCTAGTGTGTACGTCGTTTACTGATATAATCAGTTGGTTCAGAAAGTGCACGTTAAATACCTGGGGAAAAATTAGATCTATACAGACTAAGGGAAAATGGGGGAAGTCACATCATACACATTTTATAGGATAATAGCTTTTATATCAGAAGCCCCATAAGGAACCCCGAAAAAAATATAGCTTTATATTTAAATTAATTTAAATACGACAGTGAACTCATTTAACCATTATCTAAACTGCATTGAAAATGTGTCTAACAGATGGCAGCACTAACCCAATTTGATTTAAAATAGGACTTTACCTCTTTTTCCTTCCTGTACTATTCATATCATAACTGAAGTCTGTTCAGCGTATAAATTGTTTTCTCAAAGGCCCCTTTCTCTACCAGAAATCTATTATATAGTAGGATATTGGTAGGAAAAAAGACCTTTCAAAGAGTAATTCCTACCGTAAATGGAGTATACACCTTCTAGTTTGGGAAATATATTTTTATACACGTGTCGGGCTCTGATGCAGGTAGGGACGGGCTTTTCTAAGTAACTACAACCAGGAAGTTGATTTATACAAGACAATATCTCGTCAATGCACTAGGTAAATGAAGATATGCAGTCCAGTTTTCATAGGAGGAACAGCCAGGAAAAGTTACTAGATCTATTTCCACACATTTTTACGTAAAGTCATGTGATATGCAGCTGTCATTTTATAAATAACTATAAAACAATACTACTTATATAGTAAGCTACAGTAGCCCCATGAGTTCTTTGGTGCTGACTGACAGCTCACAGCTGACTTCTGACAGTCAACATTTAGGTATATACCTAAATTTTGACCGTCAGAAGTGACAGCTGCTAAACACATGTTTTTACAGATCATTTGGTCCGGCGTAGGTATACATAATTTGGTCTGGTAACGTTTCAAAGCTGTCAGTTAGCACCAAAGAAGCCATGGGGTTACTATATTATAAATGTTGTTCATAAAAAAAATTGGATTGTATTTTCTAAAACTCTTTTCCTAAATAAACAAACTATTCTATTGCAGCTAAGTAGACTAAGAGCGCACCGTCTAGGACGCCAGAACGCAATACTCATTAGGAACTCGAAAGTTAATTTCCTCACTTACAGAATTACGCCACATATCCCTATCTTCAGATAGTTCTATCCAGTCCCCCTCATTACACCCCATCTCTTTCAATTCCATTCTAATGCTATAATCCCATCTTAGTCTAGGCCTTTCAAATGGTATCTTTCCATTGGGATTGCCAGTAAGTACCCTGAACAAGGTTCTAGATTCTTCCATTCGCTCTGCGTGTCTTTCCCGCTGTAATCTACGAGACTCGATTATCCTAACAATGTCTTATGATGAGTACAGATCATGTAGCTCGTCTTTATATAACCTCCTCCACTCTGCATTATCTTTATTCCATTCAGGACCAAATACTTTTCTAAGCTCTTTGGTTTCGTACAACCTAAATAGATAGATAAATTATTCATACTATATTAATATATAAAAAATGTTGGTCACAAGTAATACATATAAATCATAGAATGCTTATTTGAATTCAAGAACTTTGATAAATAAGCAAGATCTATTGGGACACTTAATAATCACCTACACTTGTGGTTGAGTGGTTATATAGGTTAAGTTTGTCCCATGGGAGAGATACATTTTTTATTCCGCCTTTAATCCAGATAATTCTTGATTCAAAGCTAGATTATTTATTCGTATTGTCAAATCTTTTTATGAATTTTTTAAAAAAAAGTAATTTGTTCGAATTAATGTATTCACGCGCCAATACATGTGTTCTGAAGTTTTTTAATTTTGATAGTTGGTGTCCAACTTTTACAATGCTGGCTAATTTGTATTATATATACATATATGATTTAAACGGCTCTTCCCATGGCTATTCGACTCTAGTGTAGTGTTCCTAGGTAACGTTAGTTTGTGTGTTAATATACCTATGTGTTTAGAAAATGTACGAAATGCCCATAAATTAAAATAAATAATAATTACTAATCCAACGAACCCTCCTTTAAAAAAAAAATCAACGTGTATGTTATTACAAAACTACTTATAAGAAATATCAGAGGCTAACATTTACTCTTGCAACATTATTATTATTATTATTATTATTATTATTATTACTATCTCCATATCTTTATCCCGCAACATCATGGCTAAGGCGGGCAGGTTTCCACTTCCCATTTTTGGGCGCAAGTGGGTCGTAGGTAGTAGGTTCAGGGCGTATGACACGAAAGGTAAAAGGGGGGGGGAGGGGGAGTTTGCCCACTCAAATAAAACAAACTGATAGAGGTGAATGTGACCTTGCGCGAAGTGGTAACAAAACAAGTGCCCCTCGAAGGAGAGAGTCGTGGGTTTGATTCCCTTTCTTGGCGGTCCATACCCTCGTGGGCGATCCCCTTAACAT
>CABFOW010000538.1:32742-62041 GCA_902141385.1 Timema californicum | reverse complement strand
TCTCTTAGATACATAGAGATCATACAGGGAGTGAGTTGTTGTTCGAATGACATCTCTTAGATACATAGAGATCATACAGGGAGTGAGTTGTTGTTCGAATGACATCTCTTAGATACATAGAGATCATACAGGGAGTGAATAGTTGTCATTCGAATGAGCTTTACAGCCCTGACCCTTGGAAACCAAAAATACTAGAGGAAAATTAAAATTATGGAAATATTGATTGTGTTTATTTAATTTGCATAAATTATTTTATAATGTTTATATAAAATATTAAAATTACCCATTGGTTGATACAATATCACGTGTGGTGCATAAAATTATAGCTCAAATGGACTTAATATCCATAATGATAAGCAGCTTACAGAGTTATTAGACGAGGCTTTAGCGACACGGACTGGCAAACTGAGGTGGTTTTCCACTTAGTCTAAACGCTAATCCGAGTACATTTCCTCTAAAATTATACCTTGATAGTGTAAATATGTTGCTATCTCTGTTATGCAGTAAAACGCGAGACACCAACATATAAATAGAAACCTGACAAGGAGTTAAGACCGTTTTATCTGACAGCAGGCACTCCTAGCCTCCCATCCAATGGCAACCATGTGACGTCACGAGGGTAGGTCACCCGCTCAAGGTCAATCACCGGCTACCGATCACACCTCCACACATCTCCATCTTATGCAGACCTCATGAGTGTGTGTGTACTAACATGGATATTAGTTACGCCCACCGATATAGCCTCATAAGGACAACAGAATTAAAGTGGTAGGAAGAAAAATATTATTGCACGTTGTAACTTTTTTACTGCAGATACATGAAAAAAAAACTAGATTCAATTAAATTTCTATATACAACTAGCTAGCCTGTTGACGAATCATGGGTAGATTTTGCAATTACATCTCTCAATTAGTAGAATTTAGATTTTATAAATGTAAATTGGAAATTGAATGAATCTAGTTAGAACTATTCTAATTTTAGTTCCAAATTAAAAATTTCCTTCTTTGAATATTTTAGAAATTTAATTTTTCTTGACAAATTTTCGTTATTTAAGCTTTTATAAAAGATAAATAATAAAATTAAAGTGGGATGTGAAGAGCTTCAGGAATCAAAGACGAAAGTAATCGCTTCATATCTAAAAAAAATTAGATTTAAGTTAATCGGTGAATATGTGGACAAGGTTTAAATTTAGGGTGTTCAAAAACCAGGTTCTTAGGAAGATATTTGGTTAAAAAAGGGATATATACTATGAAGTGGCGGAGGCTAAATAATGATAAGCTACGTACCCTGTACTCATCCACAGACTCTGTTAGGGTAACCAAATCTCGTAAATTAGTGTGGACAGGTCATGCAGCTCTAATGGGAAGATCTAGAACCGTATTCAGGGTACTGACTAGCAAACCCAATTGAAAGAACTATACTAGACGGGAGGACAACATTGGAATGGATCTTAAAGACATAGGTTGTAGTGAGGTGGACTGGTGAAAGAGATAGTTGACATACCTTTTTAAGTGTAGCAATGAACTTTTTCCTAATGGCATACAGTTGGTAAGTATTAACATTTTTATCTTATTATAACTGGCTACCATCAATTATAACATTTTTTATAATTTAAAAAAATCCATAGAAAATTCTAGTTTCAAAATAAAGTTTCTATTTGCTTAACGCGAGCACACAAATACGGGTTGACGTCATCAACCACCTTAATCTAATCAGGTTCTACATTTCTAATTAATAAGTGAAGGCAAATTTTATAAACTCTCGTTTGAAAATCATTTTTAAGTGAACTACAAATTCCACTAAAAAGAAGAAGAAACATCCAAATGGCTAATTTAATAGTTTTTTCGTTTAAATAATGTTAAAACCTCTAATATATTTATTTAGCACCGCATTTTACTATCTGTTATGGTTGTACGCCTATGCACTAATTACACTGTGTTAAGGGTTAGAAAGGTTGAATTTAGAAGGAGTGAACCCGTGTTTGCTTGAAGGTAGAGTGGAAAACCACCCTCAGTACACCCAACCGGGATCGAACACTGATCTTTCCGTCCACGGCAATTTAGTCTAACACGAGAGTATCATGCGGCCACAGAAGTGGGTAAAAAAGTAATTAAAACAAATTGTTGTAAAAATTGCGAATGTCAAAAATGTAATCTGCTCAACCTATGAGCTTGTAGATCATATGATTTGGCGTATGGATATATGAAAGTAGATCTGGCGACCTTTCCTAGCTGTTGGATAGAGCGATTCGTAAGGAAATCCGGGTTCAGTTGTTTTTTCTAGCTGTCAGATAAGTCTATTTTTAAGGTGACTAGTGTGGTAGACCCCGGTAATTTAGGCAACAAAGTTGACTTTCAATTTTTCGCTTGGGTTCGAACGACCACTGAGAAGTTATTAAGAAAAACCCCAAACAGAAACACTATAAACTCATAAGGGGATTGGCCCTTTTCATTTGGCGTGGAAATGCAGAGCTATTGGAACAAACGGCTATCTTCAAGAATTTCTATTGTTTAGCTTTATGGAAACGGTTTGTTCAAGAATAGAAGCATGTTGATTAAGTTATACTTTTTATATACACACCTCTATAATTTTAACAGTGATCAAATATCGATAAAATTGACATTTTTCAATAAAAAACTGCTGGCTTCATAGCAAAAATTTAGAAAATATAACAATTAGTAAACATAGATAGATTATCTTAGAAGGGGTGTTGAAAATATTAACATAAACATTTTACTCATTCTCAAGAAAACTGGTATTTACGCTTTTTCCGCAAGACTTGTCCGTTAGCTAGCGTCATCTACGGTTTCCATGATCCATCTGTTATTTTTGGCGCGGAAGGATACCTTTGGGCGGCTGCGAAGCCACGCCACGCCTTTCACCATCCCACAAAATAGGTTTTAGAATTGCATTCGACAGGGCCAAGGGCCTTAAAGTGACTTGTCCAGATGTGTTTTTAGAGCGTTAGACTAGTTGTTTCACAGGGATGGTTAAAACCACGGTGACACATTTCAAGCCTCCACATCCAGCTAAGATTCGAACCTCAACCTTCGTATTTGATCTATTGGGAGCTCGACATTTTTGTCCAGGTGTTCATCAAGGCAGGTTTCTTGTGTCGAGTAAACAATATTTTTAATTAAGGTGATGGGGTAGATATGAAGAAGGCAGAAATTATAGGAGGTAATATATTATTATTGATTCATCCTAAGCTGAGACCTGATTTAAACAAAGCCATGTGGAAGTCTATGCTCTGATTTGCTACTGAATGGACTTCAATTATATATTTTTACTAAATAGTCCCGCCTATGTTTTGTACTAAACTTATTTGAAAATAACATTAGAACATTATTATAACTAAAATTATCACTTAATTTGATTTAGAAATTATACTTTAAGAACACGCCTCGGTGGCGTAGCTAGATGTTAGCTAACGTACTAGTTTCGTGCCGAGCTAGACTGCCGAGGACAGGGAGATCGAGGTTCGAATCTCGCTCGGGTGACCTTATTTTCCTAAATGGTTTTCCGCTCTCCCTAAATGCAAATGCAGGTTCACTTACTCTATATTCAACCTTCCCAATTCCTAACCTATTAGCATAGCTGGTTCTTAAGCGTATAACCCAAGCGGATAGTAAGACACGGTCCTTAAAAAAATGTTTACTTTAAGCTTTGCAAGCGCTATTCGATCACCAACAAACTCTTGACTCAGCGTTGATGGTACAGTCCTTATCACATGTTAACGTCAAGTCAGCAACGATCAGTCACCTGTTCATAACTTATATCGGCAGTGACTGCTGTGGATGTTGACTGCTTCCTGTCTATTTATGGCGTTTACCGAGTCTGTTCCAAGTTTTGGTAAACATAAGACAGGAAATTGATTTTTTTAAAATTAAAACCCGCCTCGGTGGCGTAGTTGGCTAACGCGCTTGTCATGTTGAGCTCGACTGCTGAGGACGAGGTTCGAATCTCGGTCGGGTGAACTGGGGGGAGGGGGGGGTTCCTAAACGGTTTTCCACTCTCCCTCCACGCAAATGCGGGTTCACTTCCTCTAATTCAACCTTCCCAATTCCTAATCCATTAGCGTAATTAGTACTTAAAGTGTATAACCCGAACGGGTAGTAAGACCCAGTGCTAAATATTATTATTATTATAAAGATATTTAAAAAAAAACGTAATGAGCTACTTTGCTATGGTACTGACTATACATGGTCACGCCTGTTAAAAATATTGTACCGTGTTTCACCAATCATGTAGGTCCTTCGCGTAGTGATATGGGAATGTTTGTTTACTTCGGGTCTCAGGTTAGGATGAATTAATAATAGTAGGGAAACTATATATAAAAAACAAAACACCACTACACTAAACCAGGGCGGGATTATAGCACCTCACTACCAGACAACATGAAAATGACGCCTTTATCCGCGTGCTCATAGATGTGGATGGTTGAAGTTTGTGTAGATACATTGAACATATTTCTGTGTTAAATTCAATCAATTTGAGAACTGAAATAAAATAGTGATACACTCAAAACTCAACTGTAACTATTGACTTTATTTTAACGACAGCCTTTGATGAAGGCTTTCAATAAAAATGATCAACTGAAAACTATGTTACTCTTCTTAAAAACACAATACAGTATTGTATTTGGTCACTCTACGATCCAATTTCTGATTTCCAAACCCTTTTTACACCTCTGACAAGAAGTGTATTAATCACAACTTGTGAATGTGGGGAATGCCAGGCCTCCACCGTGGTTCGGATCCCACATTAAACTGTTGGTCCTCCATTTCATCTCATAATCACCCTACGATTACATATTAGCATAAGTGCTTATAACCCGAACGGGTAGCAAGACGCGGTGCCAATATTAATAATAATAATTTCCAATTCTCATTAAAGGGAGGTTTTTTATAAACTACATATTTTTTGTTGTCAGCATTGATAACATGACAAATGAATAAGTGAAAGTAGACATAGTGGGAGTAACCTTTCTATGAAATTTGAACTCTATAAATGCTTCTCTCTTCTGAATTTAATTTAACAAATTAACTGTGCTCTTCAGTGTTGACAATATAGTCAGAAAGCATGGCTAAGTTTTGTTATTTAATGTCATTTGAATAGTGAGATATAACTTGAATATTAAACTAACTTGATGTTTTGTGTGCCCTCAAACTCAGAAAATTATGTTTTGAATTCTGTCTGTTCCCATGAGTTTGTCACTGGGGCTTTAGACAAAACAGTCTTCAAGGATTTAATTCAAACTTGTTATTTAGATGTTCATATGGTCATACCTCAAGAAAACATTTCCATTTGTATTCTAACCCTAAGGTTAAGGGTAGTTTACTAATGATCAGTTAAAATTGTTTTATTAAAAACTAGCATAAGTTGTCAGAGTTGACCAGGTTAATGACATGATCCATTGCGTGGTTACTCCTGGCAAAAAATTGTAATTGTTTCAAACAGATAGAAAAATATATCTTCAATTTATTTATTTCAACAGTTTTTAGTTAAAAACTGCTTGGGTTATCGTGTGGTCTAACACGATACTCTGGTGTTGGACTAGGCTGCCAAGAACGGGTGCACCAAGTGGCTTTTCCACTATCCTTCCATGCAAATGCAGGCGCACTTCCCAATCCCTAAATAATTAGTGTAAAGTACATAGGCATATAACATTAACAGAAAGTAAGACGCGGCGATGAAAATAATTTAATTAAAAAAATCAAATCTGAATAGTGAGATTCTAGCTTTGAGGTGCATGTGGGCTAGTAACTTTTAAATTTTAGACCTCTGTGTGCAGTAGATATCACTCAATGTTCATGAGAGACACATGTATACACTCTGCTAGCCAATATGAGAAAATATGTATGATAAGTTAGGTTCAGTGTTGATACTGGCCCAAGCCAGACGTCTGTTGTAAGTTACAAACTTTCCAAGGTAGCTTTTGTGATGCAAATGATAAAAAAAAAAGAGGCAGTGAAGTATCCATTCCCGGGTATGTTTGAAACGCCTCATGGTTCGATACATGCAAGGTCGAGTCATTGTGTGTGGGTCTGGAGCCATAAAGAAGTTGAACTTGTTCTCATGAGTCTTGGAGAGTGAGTTAAAAAAACAAAAACCGAATCATTTATTGCCTTGTAAATATGTCAGTTAAAGTACACCAGTTAAAATAAAGTCTTGAATCTACAGGCAGACACATGCTTTGCATATACACCTGTCGACCTCATTTTAATAACAAAAACAAACCCACAATTGAGAACATCATCTTTATTAAAATGAATCTCACATTGATGGTCACATGGTCTAATGCAGGGGACTGACACCTTTTAAAATCGTGGGTTGCATGGTTTTAGAAAACATAGACCAAAATATTTAGACTTTATATTTGACCTGTACCTTCTTCAGAATATAACAAATTACCTCCAAAAGTGAAAAGGGTTTTCATAAAAGAAATATATTATATATTCACATGCAATGCACATTTACAGGTTTTGTCCTTTATGTTAGTCCCTTTACAGGTTCCTATATTCTTTACCAATTTAATTTTTTTCTTGTTTTCACTCTGAGGAAGTTGCACACTCTGTTTCACACTCCCTCCCGACGAGTTCCGATAAAATTGAGTCTAGGTTGGGGGTTTAGATGATAATGATCAACTTTCTTAAAGAGGCAGCCATTACCTCTTTGTCCAATGGCAGCAATGTAACATGTGAACTGTGTCGTTCTTTTCATTGCAAAAAGCCATATTGTGTTTGTTCCCTTTTAAATGTTTCTATCAACCTTTTCTGTATCTTTTAAATAAGTTATAACTTATGCCTATTCTTACCAAGACAATTTGTTTGTTAAATCCATAAACCATGTAACACTTTGTGAGGGGGCAAGCTCTAATGTCTACATGGTGTTACATGGGAGTAGGGGGGAGTACATCAAAGTGTTACATAAAACATATTATACTCAAATTATAATGTTGAACGTGCATTGTAGTAATATATAATTTTGTAAACACTCACACACATTCTGTATGTACTATTACTATTTGAAAAGAAATACATTCAAAACTGTACTTTGTAAGACTGATAATAATTTAAAAAAGGCTATTTAACATTCCAAATACTTGTATGTGCAGATATTCATAAATAATCAGTGCCAAAATTATAAATGGGCTGACTGGGCTTGGGCCCAGATTATCTTTATGTCACTATTTTAGAGGTGTTGCTCTAGTGTGGTCAATGGATAGTCACTGTAGTATCATTGAAGTACAAAACACTGTCAATCTATATATCGTCCACTCTCCTCGTTTGGACATGGGGGTGATTTACAAATAATGACCGTGCCGCCGTCAAATATGGCAGAAGCCTACTAGCTAGGTTTATAAATAATAATCGGCAAAGTATGTTCCTTGTGCTACCTATTCCTTAAATCTTGTGGGTTATACCACTGCAGATTACTGTAATGAGGCTGTACAATTTTTTGCTTGCGTTCAAAATCTCTACTCATTTTTCTCATTATCTATTCATAGACGGGATGTTTTGAAGACAATCCTTGAAACAAAACAACTGTTATAAAAAGTTTGTCAGAAACTCAGTGGTCGGCAAGAGCTGATGCAGCAAAACTTTAGTGTTCGGTTTTGAAGACATAGAAAAGGCTCTGAAGCAGTTGTCACAAGACTATATACAAAACTCCACTACCCGTTTGGAGGGTCAAGGTCTAGAGAATAGCCTAAAGAAATATGAAACTGATCTTATGTCTCTGTTCTGGAATGACCTACTAGGAAGGGTTGATAGAACTAACAGAATCCTTTAAGATAAAACTATTCATTTGTTCAAACCAACCAAAGCAATTCAGGCCGTGCAATTCTATTTATGAGTAAAAAAGACTATGGTTTGAACAGTTTGAGGAAGCAGCATTGAAACTTAGTGCTTGTGGAATTACAAACTACCAAAGGAAGCGTAAATGTAAAGTGTTTGCTAATGAACATTATGGAATAGAAGTAACCATTGATGATAAACAACAAACTGTTGCGTTGAAAGAGAGAAAAAATGTTGCAGTCAATTTACACAATAAGTATAAAACAATTATTTTTCTATGATAAATAAAACAATCTACCAAATCCAAAAGAAATATACACCAACATTCCATTATAAAACCATTTACAAGACAATAGTGAATGAAAGCATAATAAGCAAATAGGACAAACCCAATATGGCTTTCACAATGAAAAAATAAACACAGCCCCCATTACCTTTGGCCAAAGTAGCCGACATTAAGAAACCGTTAAACTGTTTTTCCGCAAAAAACTGGAGTACCATGGTGACGAATTAAGTGTGTCGTGCGGCCATAGAACAAAGCATCGATGATCGATGACCAATAAGAACACAAATTAAGTTAGTACAAATGACAGTCGTGTGTCATCCACATTTCCTATTTACTCATAGTTGATGTGTTAAAGAAGCAGGCACAGAAAAATAACTTTAAATATTAATTTTGAAACATTTAAAGTTACTTCAGGAAAAAATTAG
The DNA here is from genome assembly GCA_902141385.1 of Timema californicum. NCBI lineage: Eukaryota > Metazoa > Arthropoda > Insecta > Phasmatodea > Timematidae > Timema > Timema californicum. The sequence continues at coordinate 53,531 of CABFOW010000538.1, read as the reverse complement.
TCTATACTGTGTAACCATGGAATTAGGTAATAAATTTTCTGCTGTCGCAGTGAGTGGAACTGAGGGGGGGGGGGATAAGCTCTATAAGTGTACTATGAACTTAAAAGTTTGCAAAACGCACAGTTAGACATCTGATAAAATGAGATATTAAAATCAAAATTATGCTCAAACCAGAAATATATAAGTGTGATATCATACATTTCTCATTTTAAAATACTATTTATTTAATTTTGATATAAATATATATTTTCACTGGTATGGATTATCTTGTTTTCTAATGAATACTATGATATAATGCTTGACTCAAATGCATTATATAATTAAGTTGTGCGTTATCTGGGGGGCTTTTAACTTAAAATATGAGATTATTTCTGTGTTTGGTGGCAGCAGTGTTTAGTGTTTACCATGTTCCTCTTTTCATTTAGCATGCCATTAACAAACTCATTTGAAGTATTATATACCTACCAACAACAAAATTAGTTCAACAGGCCAGCCTGGCGTAGTTCTCCTTTAAGGTCTACATTCAATGACCCTTGTCATAAAAAATCTTACAAAATAAGGGTGAGGGGAGGAGTAAAAAAGGGAGTCATCACAAATAAAGTACACTCAAGCAGTAGTCATATATTTCCAAGTCAGTAAAAATCATTGCTAAATTATAGCGGTGTGTGAAGTAAACTTTTTGAATTCGAGGCTAACTCGAATCAAATAGATGGAATATTCACAAAACCAAATCTAAGTTCGAATATTTTCTTTTAGTTGTTTTAGGCTTGAAAAAAAATATTGTGTTAATTTATATTACCTCCATGCACTAAAATTACTTGGAAAATGTTTTATTTTAATTTATTTTTAATATTTCGTGTTAATCTGACAAATCAAGTTTTTATCGTAACATTCAATTCAATTACTTCAGATTTTTTTCCATATCAATATTAATTTTGTAATGTATGACAACTCAGAATGGCTCAATATCTTTACTGACAAAGCTTCAGTCAGGAATTTGTTTCAAAGCCAAGTGGAAGTTTCGAAGCTTCACACCCCCCTTCTGAATTAAATTAACAATAATTTTAAATAAATTGTGAATTGGTTGGTACTTGCCTTCAAATTTAAATTAGTAATTAACTGTGCAAATCAGTATTATCCATATAGTTAATATTGCTCTCGTGTAACAGGATATTTATGAACATCAAAGAGGGTTGTTTGGAATATGAACACTGTATTATATTCTTGTTAATAATATTATTACGATAAACTAGCCAACTTATTTATCTGTGGTTTGTGTAACTGTATGATACAAGTCATCCATGAACCTAAAGAATATGTTAGTGAAAGGTATGCAAAGCTCAGAATTTGCTTTAAATATTCATCAGCTTCGACTTTATTTGGAAAAGAAGATTATGACATCAACCTTCGCAAAGTTTCATCAATTAAGATTTTGACAGCTTAAAAAGTAGCGGTATGTTAAGTTTTTGTTATTCTATACTGGTGCGTACATTACAAATTAATGTTAAAAACATAACAATAAATCAATTGCATGCTTTTTATAATGACTTAAGTAATATGGTGTCCATTCAACTTGACCAATAAAATTCTCGACTTTTTCCCTGATTTCTCACGATCATTTCCTAAAGTCCAGACTCAAAAGTATGTCACACCATTCCATCCCTGTCCCCCAGTTTTTTTATTAATCTCTTTCATGAATAATAATAAGTTTTAAAATTTAAGTAAACATGTTTTGTAATTGTATTAACAAAGTCTACTAAGAAATAGAACATTATAAAATATATTACAAAGGTAAAATGTAAAAACAAAAAAGTCAGTATAAATCACATTGTAATTTACCGGTTTAATGATTATCATATTTCATTTGAGTATAACATTTTCCTAGATTTTTTTTTTGAATTTACCAAATTCCCAACATATACCCCTTTTTTTCCAACCACTTCAAATTCCCGGCCATTTCCAGTTTTCTCAGATTTTCCCATATGGCATACCCTGTTGATTTATCAGCTTAAGCTAAAATGTGTTAAAATTGTAATAAACCACTTTGTGACATTTAATTTCTAAAGCTATACAAATATAACACATTATTATATTTTTATCAAACACAAAAATGATTTAATCAAATTTTGATGTGGCTTAGGGAATATTTTATCTATTTTATTCAGTTTCAACGAAAGAGTAGATTTTGCATATTGTTATAGATAGCTATTCCATATTTTTAACAAAGAATAGTAAGTGCCAAATTTGTGGTCTCTTAAATTTGTCAATAAAGTTCCTTCTTCAGACATTTCTTCTAAAATGAAATAAACATGAACCTCCTTAAAAAGTCTGGGTTATCGCGAGAACTGGCGATTGTCAGGTTTTTTCTTCTTCTTGTTCGGTTGGTTGTAGATAGTTGTTTTATTGACCTTTTTCCCTTCATTGTTGTTAAACTGTCCATATCCCCCACCACCTTTTCGCTTGCGGGGTCGGGCCCCTTTGCTTGAGTTCACATCTAAGGTAAGAGTCAAAGAATGACAATACTCTGTAATCAATTTTACACTTTTACTATAACAAAGGTGAATATATAATCTATTATTATAATTAGCACCGCGTCTTACTACCCGTTCGCGTTTTACGCACTTACGCTAATGTGTAATGGTAGGGTGATTGTGAAATGAAATGGAGAACCTACAGTTTAACGTGGAATCCGAACCACGGTGGAGGCCTGGTATTCCCCACATTCACAAGATGTCTTGTCAGAGGTGAAGGAAGGGTTTGGTAATCAGATAAGTCTGTGCCGGGACCGAGGATTGAACCCCGACCACCAGCACATAAGTCTGACACCTTACCCCTAGACTGCCAGGTTATCAACTATATAAAGTAACATATGAAGCTAATGAGTTTTGTTTTTGTGTGTATTGGGTACTTACTATATGTATGAGCTATCTGCATATTTGAACAAATGGGGTAGGATTAAGTAAGGTAGAATTTAGATTAAATGCACCAAAACTCGCTTGGAATTTTTTTTAAGGGAAAGCCTCTGAACGGGATTCCAAGTTAAACGATAATTATCTTCCTCGTCCCATACCGAATTGGCTCAAAAATAGGCCGCACCCCAAATTTTAAACTAGTTTTAGAGAAAAAAAACAAAAAATATTCCCACTTAAATATGATCAATGTGTATTAAATCATTTGAAAAGAAATTATTTACCGGTAATTGCCAACACTTAAAATTAGGTTACTTGAATGTATAAAATCACTTTCAGAAGAAAAAACCACACTATTTAAACTTAAAATTATGTCACTTGGAATTTTTTTTTATTCATGCTCAATAGTAAATTGCTTTAAAAAAAAAGGTAAGTTATTCATACTGAAAATGAGATCACTTGGAAATTAAAAAATAATGACAGATTTAAAATGTGATCAGTGAAAAAAAAATAGGCTAACATTGACGATAGAGTGCGCTGAAGAAACTAATTTTATTTTGGCTCAAATATTGTACACACAAATAAGATAGTCATTTTTCATCTATTTTTAAATAACTTTGCCAACTGTCATGGTTCATCTATTTTTAAATAATTTTGCCAACTATCAAGGTTAATCTATTTTTGATTTTAAAAATATTTTATCATACTTAAATTTGTTTAGTTATATAAGAATTATATCAATAAATAAGATAAATATAATATTTAAGATTACAATTTGAATTAAATGGGAAGAACTAGTTGCAGATGGAAGGATAACATTAGAATGCATCCGAAAGACATGAGGTGTAATGAGGTGGCCTGGATATAACTAGCTCAAGATAGAGAATGGGTGAAAATAGGAATATATGGTGTACTTTTGAAACTGCGGCAATTAACTTTATAGTCCCTAATCATATAGAGTATTTATTTAAACCAATAACTAAAACTAAAATAATATAATTAGATTTGAACCCTCAATTTAAACATTGTGAGTGATGCATCCTACCAGTGACCTATGCTAGTAAGAGGGTTTATGTTAATTTTTACACGATTTTTATAGTCTTTGTTTAAGTTAATTCATTTAGACACCCTTATTCACTATCACCAGTCATCTCATCGGGACATGGAAAGAGCCTCAATGGAAAGGATGTACAATTAGTACATTCGGATGTCCCCTAGGCAACGGTACATTAGCACTGGCTAATCCTCCCACAAAACTGGAACACCAGTGATGTGGCCCAAAGCCACATATATATAGTTCATAAATCTTGATCACAAGAGTTAAAAAGAACCTTATACAGCTACCTAAAATATTGACACTTTATAGTACCATAGGTACCAAATATCAACATATGAGTTAGAAAGGATACTGAGGTCCACTGATGGTGGAACTTTGAAACCAAAGGAAAGAGCCACCTTCGCCAAGTCGAGCGTCTCCACATCAAATATTTGTTTCAAATGGTGCGAGTCATATGCCCTCACATATGACTTGTACGCACTCTTGGCTGACATGTTTAGAAAGTAGTTCTTTGAGATCAGCTTCTCCAACTAAAAGTAAAATTGAAAATTAGCATTTTTCAATTTTAATACAACAAAATAATATGCATGAAATAAAGTACACTATGCACATCATGTTATATGTCAATAAATATTGGAGTGTGTGAATCTTCAGTGTGTTAAAGTAAAAGTCAAGGCTCAAATCGATGGGGATGTAGGGAATGCAAGAAATGGTGAGCGTTTTTACAGTATTTATATCAAAACAAATCCAATATTTCTCCAGAAGAAACACAAAGAGTTTAATTTGCTTAACATGTTGACCTAAGCAGTTCTTGAATTACTCTCAAGGGTGTTTTGGAATTTAATCTTTACTGGCTTGGCATTCTTTAAACCCCCCTTCCTATTCCCTCAAAATTGTGGCTTTTATTTCTATTTTGTTATGGCTCACTTACAACATAGCATCAATTATAGTATTTCTCCACTCACCTCAACTCGCGTAGTAAGACCCTACTACTCAGTTAAAAAATAAATGTACAAAGAGCGGGCTACTAACCCCCACAGACTATGTTATGTTCACAGGACTACCTAAATGACTCTTGATATAAAGAAAAACCCAAGAATTAGAGAGGATTTAAATAGATAAAGGACAAAACAACTATTCAAGCTTGGTATTAGGCCTTTGTATTCTCGCAATTAATATGGAATACACAGCCATTCATTATTTGAAGCTATTAAAAATATTTGCACATCTCAATATCGATAGGGCCTTTTTATTGAAATTACTGTAGCAAGATGACTCAGTTTCAAAAAATGTATGTATTTATATTTGGAAGAAGGTACATAAAAGGTGGATGGATATGATATTTAAAAATATATGGCCTTTAACTGTAATAATATAGATATAGGTCGATTCCACTATTTCTCGAATCCAAATCTACATTTTATATTCTAATCTCACATCCGAATCCTAGCAAATCGTTATGAATTTTAATGATTTACAAAGACACCTACATTACACAATATAGCCCTAAACTGTGAATTAAGATTTATTTCGATCATGCTTTCAATTTTAAAGGAAAATGGTATCATTATATATTCGCATGCTATGTCCTTTTCCTGTGTTTGTCCTTTATGTTTATACCGTTTACATGTTCCTATCTATGTGTTCTATCTTTCTTTACCATTTTCCTTTTTCTCCCTTTTGTTTTTTTTTTTGTTTTCTCTTTTAGGAATTTGCGTTGTGCGTTTCACACTCCTCCCTGATGAGTTCCGATAGAATGAAACCTAGGTCGGGGGATTGGGCGGTGACGATCAATTTTNGTTTTCTCTTTTAGGAAGTTGCGTTGCGCGTTTCACACTCCTCCCTGATGAGTTCCGATAGAATGAAACCTAGGTCGGGGGATTGGGCGGTGACGATCAATTTTCTTTAAGAGGCAACCATTACCTCCTTGTCCATTGGCAGCAGTGTAAAGTGTGAACTGTGTTCTTTTCATTGTAAAGGCCATATTGTGTTTGTCTCCCTTTTATATGTTTCTATCCACCTTTCTTATACCTTCTTCCAAATATTCTATTCAAATATTTTCTCTTACTATTATTACATAGTTCGGGTTGATATGCTTCAATTTGAAATTAAAACATCTCTTCATTATTAAAATATATTGTACAACTTTTTAATCAGCATTGTCCCCGCCCCTTCCCCCCTCATTTCATCATAATTATAATTAATCAATCAGCTCACATTATTTCACTCTACTATAAAAATTACAATGGTTGTAATATTAATAATACAGTCATTGCTTGGACACAGTTTTTAAGCCCTAACTCTTTTTTATTGAAACCTAATATAGCTTAATATTTCATTTGGATTTGATACATTTTCAATGTAAAATATTTGATTCTATATTGACTCAGGTAGGTCAGCATTGATATAGTTTTGATCCAAACTTGAAAATCTTGGGACAAGATTATCGATTGGCCAGTACCTGCAGCTGAATGTCAGCAATCTTGCTCCAAGAAAAATCAAACTCGTTCAAAGGTATCCGAGCTTGTTTGAGGTAACGAAGGAACCCCAGTTCTTCTGGACGAAGGATTAGCAAGGCATGGCCGCGACCCCCCTCTCCTCGAGCTGTACGGCCCACACGGTGAATGTATTCCTGTCAACAAAACATATACAATTTCATAGATAGAGGAAATATGATTTTTACCTAGCATAGATTCAAGAACGAATGTGCCATAGGTAATGAAAGTGGAAAAAGTTTAAAAAAAAGATCTTTGACTTAGCAATTATTGTATTGGCCTAAATATAGTGCAATGTTTTAGACCTAAAAATGTTCTTACTAGAATTGGACTTTTATTAGATATGCAACCTAAGATTTTCACTAAAAGAAAAGAAAAAAGTCAGATTTCTATAGAGGTATATTATGTAGCATATTGTAACTGTAATGACCATCCAGCGGAAAGCATTGCGCATACACACATCTAATAATAAATTCAAAGTCAAGAGCGAAGTGAGAAACCAGCGCAAGTACATGAACTATCATACTCATACTCATCTAATAATAAGCTCATGGTCAAAACGAAAATAGAGAGAAGTGGGGAGGATTTCCACCCTTCTGTGTAACTATACTGGTAATTCAGTAGATCAGTGTTAGTTGTTGGAAGAATCTGTGCTACATTTCTGATATTTAAAAAAACCACCCATGGCAGATCAGCAAATGAGTGTTCATGTTGAAAAGAAGGCTTCCACGCCGTCTCAAGTAAGCGAGGGAATAAGAAGGAGCTACAATATGAATTTTAAATGAACACCAATATATGAGGCACGACAAACACATAACGTGCAGGCTGCTCACATGTTTCCAAAGCTAATATATGACTTTGGAGAAAGAGTTAAGAAAAATTTAAGAATGCTTCCATATCAAGTAAAGAATTCAGAGGTGCTGATAAAATTATGTCAGTTTTGTTAAGTTCTTACCTCAAGGAAGTTTCTAGACTTTTTTTTATTTTCCATGTAGAGCATCTTCGACATTCAATCCAGACTAAAAAACAATTGCTATGCAGATATCTACTCAATTTACTAAATTTACATAGCTATGCAAAGTATAATATTTTGCGTGTGTATGTAGGACCCCCCACCCCCCTACACACCAGCTAATATATTATTATATTTGAATCCAACGTCTTTTCCGTGTGTTTGTCCTTAATGTTATTCCTCCTTTTAAATATTCCTACATAAGTGTTCTATCATCCTTTACCAATTACCTTTTTTCCCTTTTGTGTGTTTTGGTTACCTCTTTTAGGAAGTTGCGTTGCGCGGTTCAAACTCCTCCCTGATGGGTTTCGATAGAATGAAACCTAGGTTGGGGGATTGGGCAGTGATGATCGATTTTCTTAAAGAGGCAGCCAATACCTATTTGTCCATCAACAGCGATGTAAAGTGTGAACTGTGTTCTTCTTTTCATTGTGGAAACCATATTGTGTTCGTTCCCTTTTATATAGTATCTATCCATCTTTCCTGTACCTTCTTCCAAATATATATATATATTACTATTTATTAAACATTGAATAAGTTTTTAAAAATCCGAACTTTGGGAATATATCAAATTATTCTATTCGACCTAGCTTTGAATTGAAAAAGTGGATTTTGCACACTCTTAGTAATGATGCTGGAATATAATATAATATAATGATGAGTCTGTTAGCAAATCAATAGTGTCTGTAGGAAATACTCTTACCTTAGGATCATCTGGAGGATCAAACTGGACAATCCAGTCCACAGCAGGGATATCCAGGCCACGCGCTGCCACATCTGTACACAAGAGAATCCCTGTTTCTGCATTACAAAACTCGAAGAACGTGGTCGTGCGTTTTGTCTGTTTCTGCTTACCCTGGAACATTAAAAGTAGAAAGTTTATCAACTAACATTTATTTGTTTAGAAATGTTAAAGTTCCCAATGGATAACGATAAAGAAACTCATTAATGTACTAATATTTAATCTGTGTTGGGATTAAGAACTATGTAAAACAATTTGATATATTAGGAATAAGGTAAAAATATAACTTAACAAAATATATCTCATAAAACAACAAGGTTTTCTTTACAAATCAAAAGTAAATTGTAAAGGAGTTTGAGATTGAGATAAATATATGTGCAAAGATAGAAAACAGAATTTTCTTTAGTGTGTACCTATTTATACCAAATCATATGTGATGACTCATGATTAGAGACATGCAAAAGGTGAGGTTAATTTTAGGGTAAAAGTGGTTATTTTTCTCAATAAGCGATGATATTATAAACTAAAAGAGATATTATTTACATAAATACAAGTCAAATTAGTATTTGTTTAAAAAAAACTAGGATAAAACTGTCTTACGTATTTGTTCATATCGTGTATTTAGCTATTTATTAACATATTCGGGAAAAAATCAAATATAAATACGTATAAAACATAAAATGTTTAGTAATATCAAACAAGATATCTCAATAACATTGCCTTCGTGTCTTACAATAGCATATTGAAATAATCAATTATCAACCCAGGTTCAGACCAAACAATAATAACATCGAAACATGTCGTCATTGATGATTAAACCACTATTGAAATAAAGAAACGGGAATAAAAATTAAAATATGTAATTTTGCTAAACATTACCGTCTGTAGTAAGGTCCATATATATTCATGTCTTTGCTTGGACCTAAAATGAATTATTTTAAGGGGTGTAAACAAAGAATCGAAATTTAGGTAATAAATAAAATGATAGAATATTAGGAAAATGGTAGAACACAAAAGTAAAAACACTAACACATATTTACAAACACATCAATATTTCAATGCTATTATAACATCTTCCTTAGGAAGTAGTAGTAGACTGAACAGGATGTTGTATTCAGTGATGCCAACTTTATTGGTATGGATGAAAACTTCTCTGGTGGAGATGAAATTCCCTGAATGTTTCTCTATTACTCTATCGAAGGTAGGTGGTCCATAGAGTAATAGAGAAACATTCAGAGAATGTCATCTCCAAGTTTTCATTCATCATTAAATTTTCTGAATGTTTCTCTTCTACTCTATCAAAGGTAGGTGGTCAATTGAGTAATAGAGAGACATTCAGAGAATTTCATCTCCACCAGAGAAGTTTTCTTCCACACCAGTAAAGTTGGCATCACTGAAGACAACATCCTGTTAAGTCTACTACTACTTCCTGAGGAAGATATTATAATAGCATTGAAATATTGATGTGTGTGTAAATATGTGTTTGTGTTTTTACTTTTATTTGTGTTCCACCATTTTCCTAATATTCTATCATTTTATTTATTACCAATCTTTTTGCTCCATGCACTTTATTTCATACATATAAATTTAGGTAATGTAATGTGTAAAAGAAGAAATTGACATTTTTAATGCCAGCCTCCGATAAAAAAAAAAGAGCTAAATATCCTGAAAACACTCATTTTTCCTTTGATACATTTTATACCTATAAAATAAATAAAAACTGATACTATTTGTATAAATGGCAGCCCTGGTTTAGTGCTAACACCAGTGTTACTGTGTTAAAAATAATATTGTATGATGTGGTATTTGCCACATTACAAAGAAATTGGATTTATTTAGAAAAAAGGTTAAATTCGTGTTATTCGCGTGAAAAGAGTATAATTAGTTTTATCGCAAATGTGAATTTTGCATGTCCCTACCCATGATAATTTCAAAGCACACCAGAAAAAGTTAGCTATCAGCATGTGTTATTTTTAGGGCTGTCAAACTCAATTCCTCGATTCTTAATGCTATCGAAATAATCGAGAATCGCTCAAAATACTACGATTCTCGGTGCTCAATTCTTAGTTCTCGATAAAATTGTTAAATAAACAAAAGGGAAGCATTCAAAATAGGTTATAATTGATTATCTCTCATATTAACTTAGTTGCCGTTTCACTTAAATACCGGCAAATTGTAAATATACCGTAATGGCCCGAATATAGTACAATCTCGAAAATAATACGACCCTAACATTTTAAGGTGTTCTACATGACAAATAAAATGTCTAAAATATAATACGACCTGACATTATAACAATATCAAGAGGTAAAAACTTAACAATTTTGACACACTTTTTTTTTAAAGTATAAGTTAAGTTAGACTGTAAGAATACATGAATCGATTCTAAACAAACAATTGATATTTAATACACAGACTAGAATATATTGTTAATCTATCATTAATTGATTCATCCCAACATGTTTATCGAAAGCTACAATATTCCTATCATATTAAAATGGCTACTCTCCTGTATTATTATTATTACTCTCTCAATTATCTTAGGAAACATGAAGATCGAGCTGACCTATTTGTACTTCTCATGGAGCAATGTGTCCAAATAGAGGACCCACTTACGTGAATACTCATGACGGGGAGGTCGATGTAGTTAAGGAGCTCATGGTAGTACTTGACGGCCATGCACGAGCTCAAGAACACCATCACCTTCTTCTTACGGTTCTTCTTCAAGAAGGTGAACAGAAGGAGAAAACGTTTCTCTGACGGGCACACAACATAGCCTGCAGGAGAAGGAAGAGCTTACATATAAACAGGTGAAAGGGCTTGACTTATGAAATGCTACTGGCTTATTTGTGCACTGCTTTTACTACCAGTCTCTGCTATCAACACTTAACTGAATGTATGGATGTTATGTTGACTGGATTATAAGAAAAAGTGTTAACATTTAGTTATTATTTGATTCTACAGCAGGTGTCAGCAACCTATGGCAAGAGTGCCAATAGTGGCATGCGAAACGATGTTCAATTGAACACTGAGCAATTGGAGTAAAAATTATCTAAAAACTTTTAGTTTTGATAATTAAAACTATTGATGTGAGTAATAATTTTAATAACAACATCTTTTATGTTGAAATGATTCAATTGTTTTGTTTCAAAATTTTAAAATAATTTCTTCAGAACTAAATTTTGCAAAGCACATTTTTATAACATTTGAATCTATTCTGAGTTATAAAAAAATATTAAATATTCAATAAATGGTAGTTATTTAATATTATCAATTTAGAAACATGTTGTTAAATTTTATAAACAATTTGGGTGGGCTTAGCTTGTTTGACACGCTGAACGACTTTGCAATATTACTTCAGCACAACCCTATTAAAAGGTTGCCGGCTGTTCTACAGTATTATATTTATATTTTCTCTTATGTTCATAATTTTTTCCAGGATTCAGATTTGTACAATAGTGGATTCAACCCAACTCTAGTTCTAAGCAAAATATAATATGCCATTAAATAAATAAGGAAGAACTGTTGAGTATTCCAAGAAGATTAATGGGTATGAAGCATGTAGGGAAGAGACCGCAAGGGAGATCAAGTAAGAGATGGGAGGAACAGATAGCAGCAAGTGTGCAAGTGAGAAAAGGAGATGGGAAGAGTGCAGGAGGAAGGGCAGTGGGAGATGGAGGCTTTTTACTAAACCGACCCGGCCGTAGACTGTAAACAGTTCATGATCTTGAGAGTTGTAGAAAAATAAAGCACAACTATAAAAACACACAAACACAATTTATATCTAACAAACCCGAAAACAAATTAGGAAATACTCTGGTAAAAATAGAAAAAAAAAATTTTTCTTAAGAAAGACTTTAAATAAACTTATAACTCTATAAGGAAAACCTCTTTTCGCTTTATGAGGTAATTGTATAATATTTGGAAGAAGGTACAGGAAAGGTGGATAGAAACATATAAAAGGGGGACAAACACAATATGGCCTTTATAATGAAAAGAACACAGTTCACACTTTACACTGCTGCCAATGGACAAAGAGGTAATGGATGTCTCTTAAAGAAAATTTATCGTCACCGCCCAATCCCCCGACCTAGGTTTCATTCTATCGGAACTCATCAGGGAGGAGTGTGAAACATGCAATGCAACTTCCTAAAAGGGAAAACCAAACAACCAAAGGGGAGAAAAAGGAAAATGGTAAAGAATAATGGAACACATAGATAGGAACAAATAAAAGGTATAACAAAAAGGACAAATACAGGAAAAGCACATGGATGCGAATATATAATGATATAACTCTATAAGGAAAACCTCTTTTTGTTCTTCTTTTCATTATAAAGGCCATATTGTGTTTGTCCCCCTTTTATATGTTTCTATCCACCTTTCCTGTAGCTTCTTCCAAATATTATACATTTATCTAAACTTAAGAATTTTTTTTTATCAAATAAATAAAACACAAAAATTATTCGAGAGATGCGTCTGGGGAGGGAGGGTGGGGATGATAGGGGTTGGATTTTTTTTTACATAAAGTCACATGAGATATCCCCCACCTGGGATGAGCCTAATACTAATAGCTGGCAGTTCCAAATGTGTGTATGGAAAGGAGGGTGTATGCGCGCGTGCGTGCGTGTGTGTGTGTGTGTGTGTGTGTGTGTGGTGGGGGGTAGAAGAAGAAGAAGAGTGTGTATGACTTTTCCGACTTCCTGTAAAAATTGTTGTACCGTATTGACCTGAAAATAGGTTGCCCAGGAATTTAAGTTGCAGCCCAGATTTGCAACCATTTTCATAGGAAAAATAATGTACAGTTAAAATAAGCTCACTTTATGTAAATCACTTAAAAAGGAAAACAATATATATATATATATATAGTTAAAATCAAATCACTGTTTACTAAGTCACTTGAAGAGAAAAAACAATATACTGAAAATGAGATCATTTGCAAGGAATAATAAATGTTTACAGTTAAATTGAGATAACTTGCAAGTAAAATCAAATATTTACAGTTAAATTGTTTTAAATATGGTCTGCCATCTTATCACTTCCGAATTTAGCACACATGCCTAAACTATCTCACCAAAAAATAGCAGCTTCGATCAACATAAAGTAACTAACTTTTTATAAGGCAAATAAAACCCACTTTGTAGTAGTAGAAATATATGCCAGTAGAATGCATTGAATAAACTAATCTTTAAGGTTTTGGTAGCCATCTTTGTGTTGGCAGGAATAAGACACACAGAAAATCAAGGTTCATCTATTTTAAGTGGCATATCACACCATCCATTATGGCGATTAGTAACTAATTCAATATATATCGATACTAATATATGCACATCTTAGCGATAGAAAATTTGGTACGTATTATCTAAGAGTGCAATTATAGCCTGCATTAAGGCTATATCAAAGCTGTTCTGGGAAAAAGGTGTGGTTTATTTTCAGGTCATTATGGTAATTTTAATAGCGGTTGCACATCTTCTGGTTAGCAAATTTCTATTAAAGTCCTCATTTGTCAATTTAAATCCATAACACAGGTCGATATTGGGTCTGACAGGAATAGAGACATTCTTATTAAAGAGATTGATGGTTTAGCTTAGGAGCCTTATTTAACTATATTTAAGTACAATCTATGTCACACGAAACCCACCTTGCTCAAGACCTTCAACCGTGGCTTTGTCCTTTGTGTCATCAACACCGACATACACTGGCTCTTTCTTCAATGCCAGTTTCAGCAAACCTTCTGTCTTGCTTGTGCTTGTTGCACTGAATAACATGGTCTGTCGGCGTTCTGAAACAAAATCACCTTGAGGTAAGATAAAAAAAAATCCACTAAAACTACAAAAGTATACTACTCTAGTCATTGAAGGTGAGTCCAAAATACACAATAAGGGTGTGTGAATCTTATAAAACTTAAAATTAGCTTCGACAATTATGAAGTATTCGGAATAAAAATAATGACAGCCAAGTTTCACATGCATGTTCAATTTTATGTACACTCTGTTCATCTGGAAAGGAAGCAGTCTTACCTTCAAGTATTATGGCCCCATCTTATAAGGAATGCCATAGTCGAATGACGCAAGGTAAGCCTTTTAGGGCAAGCAAAGAGTGCATGATGAAAATTTGTAATAATTGAATAACATGTTATAATATTAATGTCATATATATCAATTGTAATCAAACACTTTTATATAATGTTTTATAAGAAATTTCTGAGAATGGATAAGATGAGAAACTAAAGGGTGAGAGAGATTGTTGAGGAGCTAGTGTAGGTCAGGACAGAGAAGGCACGATTAAGGTAGTACGGTAGTGTGAGTAGAATGGAGAGGCAGGAAGCCAAGAGGAAGACCAAGGGACAAGTGGCTGAAGGAAGTGCAGAGTGTGTGGAAGAGAGAGAGGGGAGGACTGGGTAATGGTTGAGGAGAAGAGGTAAGGATATGTTGGAGAGGCTTATGTTCCAAACAGACCCGGCCAGTGGCTGGAAACTGTTCATTATGGTATACTATGCAGTGTCGTTTATGACAGACTTCTTGGTCTAGTGGTCCAGAGTTCGATACCGGTGGTACAACAGGTATGTTTCAGGGTTGTCAAACTCAATTCTTACTGGTCTAATTACTACTACTTCTTGAGGAAGGTGCTTTAATAGCATCGAAATATTGAAGTGTGTGTAAATTTGTGTTAGTGTCTTTTCTTTTATTTGTGTTCTACTAAAATTAGCTTCGACAATTATGAAGTATTCGGAATAAAAATAATGACAGCCAAGTTTCACATGCATGTTCAATTTTATGTACACTCTGTTCATCTGGAAAGGAAGCAGTCTTACCTTCAAGTATTATGGCCCCATCTTATAAGGAATGCCATAGTCGAATGACGCAAGGTAAGCCTTTTAGGGCAAGCAAAGAGTGCATGATGAAAATTTGTAATAATTGAATAACATGTTATAATATTAATGTCATATATATCAATTGTAATCAAACACTTTTATATAATGTTTTATAAGAAATTTCTGAGAATGGATAAGATGAGAAACTAAAGGGTGAGAGAGATTGTTGAGGAGCTAGTGTAGGTCAGGACAGAGAAGGCACGATTAAGGTAGTACGGTAGTGTGAGTAGAATGGAGAGGCAGGAAGCCAAGAGGAAGACCAAGGGACAAGTGGCTGAAGGAAGTGCAGAGTGTGTGGAAGAGAGAGAGGGGAGGACTGGGTAATGGTTGAGGAGAAGAGGTAAGGATATGTTGGAGAGGCTTATGTTCCAAACAGACCCGGCCAGTGGCTGGAAACTGTTCATTATGGTATACTATGCAGTGTCGTTTATGACAGACTTCTTGGTCTAGTGGTCCAGAGTTCGATACCGGTGGTACAACAGGTATGTTTCAGGGTTGTCAAACTCAATTCTTACTGGTCTAATTACTACTACTTCTTGAGGAAGGTGCTTTAATAGCATCGAAATATTGAAGTGTGTGTAAATTTGTGTTAGTGTCTTTTCTTTTATTTGTGTTCTACTTTTTTCCTAATACTCTATCATTTTATTCATTACTAAATGTTTTTGCTCAATGCACTTTTTTCATACATAATAGATTTAGATTCTAATCTGATATATAAAATATATTGATATATTGTCGCCAAAGCTTCATCACTAATTTCTGACAAGCTAATGTGTCTAAGATCAGTTATGGCGGGCGAATTTAAGCTTTTGTAACGTGGAAAATGTGTTATTTCCGTTATAAAATCAGCAATTTGTTGTATTAATTTTGAGTTTATTTGAATTTTTGGTTTTGAAGACTTTTAGTGAGTTTGGTAAATATCTATAAGAATGTGAGATTAAAGTTACAAACGACATGTGTTGTAATGGTTGATTCCAAGTTTTGCATTGAAGGGTGAATAGGGTATTAGGCACATAAGATTTTCTATGCAATAATGCTTGGAAAAATAAAGAAAAAGGAAATGTTCAAGAAAAACAGGTATCGTGAAAACTAGTATTTTTCCCAAAATGGGAACGGTTCCTATGGTCGCCATGGTCTGGTTACTTAGATTTTTAAGACTTCTATTGGCACGACATAATCATAATCATCATCGGGAAAGTGTGACTTTACCTGTATAGTGCCCCAACCCCAGAAGTCGGCTACATCACAGCTTACGCCTGTATAAGGCCAGAAATATCTAGTTGACAAACCCTGGTGGCATTTAAGAGAAAAGGGTGGAGGAGGGAGTTTTCAAGATAAAACAATTTTACTATAGATTATTCAAACTTCGATTTGGCTATTTGGATTTAATTTGACTTCTCACACTTCTTATCCTTAATAATATTTTCGGAAGGGGTTTAAACCTCTCACAGTACAGCTCTTGGGATGAGTCCTTTACAATGTTTGAATCCTCAAGGGTTGGTGCAACCTTGAAAGAAAGAATGTGTTCTGTAAAAACGAGTGTCCAAGTCTTACTGGGCAACAGGTTGATGATCTGCTTGATTTCCTCTTCAAATCCAATTTCGAGTATCCTGTCTGCCTCGTCTATGATCAAGCACTGTAGGTTCTTGAAAATAAAGTCTGGGGTGTTCTGGAGATGATCCAACAGACGACCAGGGGTCGCCACCAAAATGTTGATACCTGAGAGAACACAATCAACAGGGGTGTACCCAAATCTGGAATATGAATCTCAAAGGAAGTGATAATTTTATAATAAGGGAAATCTATAAAACTAAAGAAAAAGGAAAAATAAACTTCTACAAGTAAATTTGATAAAGAAAGCCCAGCTAGGAAAAGAGGAAAAATGTGGGAAGAATTCAATGCACAAAGGTAACATCTTCTTCCTTTCTTCTGTCTTCTATTTATCAAACACAAAGAAGAAAGAAAATAATACAAACACTGGATTACTCCATTTTGAACTTAAATATGAATATAAATTTAATCACTCCATTTTATTTTGGAATCCACATTTTTCCTCTTTCTCTTGGTGGACTTTCTTCATCAAATTTACTCTTAGTAGTTTATTTTTCCATATTCTTTAGTTTTATCAATTTCTTTTATTATACAATTATTTAGCCATTGTACCACCTCATTTCTAGACATCGAAGAACGTGAGAAGCATGAGAGGAGATAGTAAAACTAAACATTATAAAATAAATAATGATAGAATTGCGGAAAAATAGAGTACAAATAAAAATAAAAACCCTAACACATGTTTTTACTTTTATTTGTGCTTTATTTTTCTACAAGTCTATGATCTTATTTATATTATATTTTACATAATGCCCTTGATTATGATGATAGTATTAAAATTAAAGTGTTCAATCAATAGTCTTAGGTCTAGTTGTTAAGGATCAAGTCATGGAGTTTCAGAGTTTATAGCAAGTTTAGTACAATTTAGATTAAGTGAAAAATGACAACCCAGACCCAGGAATAGAACCTGGGAGCTTTGACTTTATGCGCCAATGATCTACCAATGAACCATCCTGGCCTGTCTTGGTTTATTGAATTTGATCCGGTGTACTGTTAATTATAATCGGACCTAAGTTCTATCGACCTTGACGTTCCTGATAATGGTGAGTGACGAAGCCTGGCGGACAAACTTTAAATTAGGAGTAGTTCCGGAATAAGGTGGCGGTGTGATGGGGATTGGTGGAACTAAAGTTTTCAATAATCTTTTATAAACTATTAATTCAATATGTGTTAAGTAATTAAATCACTTTGTACCTTTTTTATATATGTAATTTTACCTTAATGTTTTTTTTATATCTTTTATTTTAAAAATGTCAAGTCTTCAAGTATTATATTATTGGTCCTTTTTTATCTTAAAAGTCTCTGATTGGCCATTCCGTTAATCACAATTTCCTGTTCAGGGAAATAACGGCTTTCCCTCTTTCATTCTCTCTTTGGATCCTATTAACGTGAGACATAATTTTTTGTTTCTCTTACTTTTTTAATTTTATTCAAGAATCTTTTCTAAATTAACATGTAGTCTTTTTCCTTTTTATTTCTTTCTTGTTTTTTGGGGTTATGAGTTAAAGTTTCCGCGTAGTTATGTTGTCAAATTAATTACCTTTTAGGTTTCGGATTATTATGCATTTTTTGTGGTGTTCTAATGTAACGTAAAAAATTGTCAACCATGAGGCCTGTTTTTTTTTATATTATGGTTTTTGTATCAATCGGCATCCTATAAACCACGCTGTTTAAAATTTAATGAAACAGGGGATTAAGTATAGTGGTTCAAGACTTGACATTTTTAAAATAAAAGATATAAAAAAAACATTAAGGTAAAATTATATATATAAAAAAGGTACAAAGAGATTTAATTACTTAACACATATTGAATTAATTGTTTATAAAAGATTATTGAAAACTTTAGTTCCACCAATCCCCATCAGATCGCCACCTTATTCCGGAACTACTCCTAATTTAAAGTTTGTCCGCCAGGCTTCGTCACTCACCATTATCAGGAACGTCAAGGTCGATAGAACTTAGGTCCGATTATAATCAACAGTACATATTTATAAAAGATTATTGAAAACTTTAGTTCCACCAATCCCCATCAGATCGCCACCTTATTCCGGAACTACTCCTAATTTAAAGTTTGTCCGCCAGGCTTCGTCACTCACCATTATCAGGAACGTCAAGGTCGATAGAACTTAGGTCCGATTATAATCAACAGTACATATTTATAAAAGATTATTGAAAACTTTAGTTCCACCAATCCCCATCAGATCGCCACCTTATTCCGGAACTACTCCTAATTTAAAGTTTGTCCGCCAGGCTTCGTCACTCACCATTATCAGGAACGTCAAGGTCGATAGAACTTAGGTCCGATTATAATCAACAGTACACCGGCTATCCCATAGAGAATCATCACATATCAGTTTATGATACACACGAATTAAAGGTTTGATGCAGTATATTTCATACATAATTTTAACCTTAAATAAACATTTAAGCTTTCACAAACCTACCTTTAGATAGTTTTTGCGCCTCTGTCTGCCTGTTGGTTCCACCCATTAGCAGCCCATATGTGTGGTGGTGATACTTCATCATTTCCTTTAGGACACCAAAAGTCTGCATGGACAGTTCTCTCGTCGGGGAGATAATAATACACCCAGTACCTGCCAAAACAGGTTTTAAATAGATGTTAATTCAGGAACTAGCAATCAAATGGGGCTTTTAACTGGCGTTTCTTTCCATCCCACCTTAGCACCAGGTTTTTTTTAGCACCGTGTCTTACTACCTGTTCAGGTTATATGCCTATGTACTAATCAAGCTAATGTGTTAGGAATAAGGAACGATGAATTTAGAGAAAGTGTACTTGCTTTTGCATGGAGAGAGAATGGGAAAAAAAACCTTAGCACACCCAACCGAAATATGAACTTCGATATCCCCTGTCATTGACAATCTAATCTAATGTCAGAGTAGCACGTTAGACCACATGGCCAGTGAAGCGGGGTACAATGTTTATTATTATTATTCTTGGAATTTATAGGCTCGTTGACACATAGAGGTTATTAGGGATATTAGGGTTATTAATAGTTTAATATTGAAGGTTGGAAAGAAGTTGCCTTTATCAAGTCCGCTCAGAATATATCAGACTGCCAATGACAGGGATATTGAGGTTCGAATCCTGGTCAGGTGTATTGAGGTTTTTTACCCCTAAATGGTTTTCCGCTTTCCTTCCATGCAAATGTGGGTACAATTAAACATTTCGCATTTCTAACTCATTAGCGTAATTAGTAAATATACATATAACCTGAACAGGTATTAAGATATGCTGCTTAAATAATGATAATAATAATTATTATTATTTTATACATATAATATATTGTGAAGAAATGGGAGAAAATAAAGTTAAACTGATTTTCTGTGTTGTATGTCTATATTTTTTTCCCTCATTTTTGCAATTATGCTGCAAAACCACTAATGGCTTTCTGGGCGTATCATGGCATCACAAGAGCCCTGTTAGCTGTTATTTTTCAGGGTTCCTGCAAAGCCTTCCCAGCTACCGCAGTGGTTGCGAGGCCCGTCCAGTCCCCACTGGGCTTCACCCCCGCGGGCAAGCCCCTGCTTCATGACATTGCCCATCTCCCTCGACTTGCAATTGTGAGGGAAAGTGCAAGAAACAAGATAAATTATTGAGAACGGGAGGCAAGCAGAGGCTTTTTTCAAAAGTGGATGAAGTTTAACTTTGAGCAGAGATGTACCGAGGAAGTGTAAAAGAGTGCTCTAAAAGACATACTGTGTACCAATATTGACATACGCAGTGGAAATGTGGGTAATGAAGGCGCAGAATCAAAGAAGACTTCAAGTATGTGAAATGAAATTTCTGAAAAGTATTATAGGAGTGAGAAGAATGGATGAAATGAGGGCGAGAAGGATGATTAAGGTCAACATCTCTAAAAACAAATAGGCTACCATTTTTTAACATACCATGTAAATTCCCAAATTAGTTACACCAACCTTAAAAAAATATACAAAAAAAACTAGAGGGCTTGTTGCTTTCACATGGAATGACCAAGATGTCATTTGTGAATTGTACAGTTGGAATTTCACTCTTTTAATGTGAAAATATTAATTCCATTTCAATTTCAAAGTGGGGAAAGGGGGGGGGGG
>CABFOW010000538.1:11090-32736 GCA_902141385.1 Timema californicum | reverse complement strand
GGGGGGGGGGGAGAGGGGAAATCGATTTAAAATATTTGAATCGTCTTATTTTAATTCTAGTTAAAATCTATTTTTTATATTCATATTGAAGTTTTAAAATTACACATTCATTGAAATCAAGGTCAGTTCAACTAAGTTTTAAACTAAAAAACTTTTTGAAAAGCTCAATCTATTTTGAATCAAAGTGAAGAAACCATATCAGGATGCCTAACAAATTATGCAAACCGTATTTCATGACTTTTCATGAGATTTAATAATATTTATGACAAAAATTTAAATGAAAGAAAGGATGAATAAATGCCCATCCACATACTTGACAATAATATAGCTGTCCACTCTTGCAATAATTTTACCCATTTTATTTATATTTTTTATAGTTATTTTTGGACTATGTCATCAGTTGGCAGTAGTTGTAGATTTAATATAATTGTGAGAAGAGTACTAACAAATACACTTCTTATCTGCATAATGAACTTGGCTCACAAAAATTCATGAACTTAAAGCTAATTTCCCAACTTTTATGGCCGAAAGACACCCGTTTATGGTCAAAGAACACTATTTATTTATTTACTCACCATTCCTGGGCATGAACCTCAGCTTGTAAATCAGCTCGATGGCGGGGATGAGGAAGGCGAGCGTTTTTCCCGAACCCGTCTTGGCCGACCCGACCAGGTCCCGTCCTTCCAGTAGGGGCGGGATGGACCGAGCCTGGATTTCTGTCATTGTGGTGAATCCCAAATCGCTTACACCCTTCAGCGTGTGCTCACACACCTTGTCAGCAAGAGCCGCGAAGGTTGCGTTACTTAAAATCTCCAGAGCTACGTCAGAGCCGGGCACTTTCAAAAGAACAATAAGATTACCCACATTTTAGGTAAATACAATTGTACCAAGAGTCAAAGTATGTTCGTGGTAATGAGAACAAAAAGGAGAATAATATATAAAATTAGTTTTTTTCACCACTACGTCTTACTACCTGTTTGGGTTCTACACTTATGTATTGATTACGCTAATGGTTTCGGGGATTAGGAAGGTTATAATTTAAGGAAGTGCACCTGCACTCGAATGGAGGGAGAATGGAAAACCATTTTGGTAAAAACACTCTGAATACACCTGATTGGGATTTGAATCTTGATCTAACCATTATTGGCAGTCTACTCTGACACAAGTATAGCGTGTTAGACCATGTGGTCACTAAAGCAGGTATAAGATTAATTATATATATTATATATTTACCGAATTCTGACAAAGCATACATTAAAATATTGTTTATTTAAAATTTAAGTTACAATAAATATATATAATGTAACTTAAATTTTAAATAAACAATGTGTTTTAAGGTAAAATGAGTATGCTATGACAGAATTCGGTAAAAAATCCTATCCACTGATAACTTATTCATCGCTGTAGGCTTTTTATTAGTTGAGAAAAAGGGATGTTGACAATATAAATAATATATAGGATTGTACACCTGCACAATTAGTGTAGTGAAGCCAGTTTTAAAAACACTAATTCACACACAGCACAGTATGTTGGAGATAATTTAATCAAATTTAATTTTGATGGTATCTAAGTTTAAGAAGAAGCCATTAGTTTTCTTATTCGATTAATAAATTCGGTCACAAACCTAAATGGTTTTTGAAATAACATTGTTTTCCCACCGTTTATCCATCTAAAAAAACCATGTGATGAAATGGTTACAGAAATATTGGGGTGCTTAAGGAAAATTTACTATTACGAGTTAAGACATGATGTCGAGAACTATTTCTAGACACACAAAACTAAATATAATCGATAGGTTTTTGGAAACTAACAAAATAACCTAGATATTAATTTATCTTATTAGTAATATTTGTCAATTCGTTGATCAACAAATATGATAGCATAAATTATAGCCGAGAGATCCAAAGACATAACATTTCAAAGTTGGCACTAATTTTTGTATTTATTTTTTCCTAAAAATAAACGTTCAATGACAAGTTGGCTCTTGAGCCACTGGAAACACATTTATAAAAATCCAAATCCAAACGTAGGTTTGGATAGTTTGCAATTTGAACATTTTTTTTTGAGAAAGTTTCAGAGCTGGCTAGACCACTGTGAGGAAAGTTTCACATATTTATATACCTTCTTTAACTTTGCATGGTCTATATGCATAGATATGTAGCTCTCACTATTAATATTTCCTAGTAATATTCCCGTTTGACTTTTGCTGTCAAGAAAATGTTAACACTAGGAAAAATCTTAGGTGAAAATCGACTATATAGACATATAAAGAGTACCTAGATTGAAATGTTTGCGCACACTATCCCTCACGATCTGCTGAATGGATTTTATTTAACATTTCTCAATGGATTCAACAATCTGTTGGCAAGATTTGTAGAACAAATGCAATACAACTTTCCTACTCTATAAATGTAAGAAATTCATTTAAAAACATTATATAAATATACATTTGTTCAGGTTATAGACATTGCAATTTGATTGAATGAATAAATTATATAAGAAAAACTTTTACAGTGTGTTGAATAATACAAATATATATTTTAGTAAAGAATGTCCTATATTTGTCCTTTGTGTTATTTGTTCCTTTTACTCGTTCCTGTCTTAGTGTCCTATCATTCTTTACCAATTTCCTTTTTATCCTCCCCCCCTTTTTTGTTTCCTCCTTTAGGAGGTTACGTTGCGCGTTTCACACTCCTCCCTGAAGAGTTCTGATAAATGAAATCTATCTAGGTCGGGGCATTGGGCGATAGCAATTGATTTTTTGAAGACGCAACCATTACCTCTTTGTCCAATGGCAGCAGTGTAAAGTGTGAAATGTGTTCTTCCTTTCATTGTAAAAGCCATATTGTGTTCGTTCCTTTTATATGTTTCTATCCACCTTCCCTGTACCTTTTTTCAAAATATAATAAAATTATCTCAAAAAGTGAAAAGAGGGGTTTCCTTAAAGAGGTATACAAGAATATGTTAATAATCTGTAAGAAGCATGTGTATGGTATAGAATATATAGTTAAATACATAGATATAAATAATATAATTTAAAAAGGATGGGGGAAAATGTTCTCCCAGTTAAATTAGTGGTAGTAGAATGATTTGATTAAAATTGTTGGGTACATTTTTATTTCCAAAGAGAAGGAATGAGCCCCAGAATATTTCTTTGTTCTAGTAATATTTCCACTCAGATCATTCCTGCTAACCATCCCTTTCCTGTGTATATCAATCCAAACGTCTAAACCTCCATGACAAGTTGTGTAATTGAGTTGGGATATCAAAGCAGGTTTGTACCTAGGTCAAGTGAGAATATGGAGCAAAATGAATGCGAATTAAATAAAACAACATACTATTCTTAAGTCTTACTAGCCAGAGAGGCTACCTACATATTTATAATAATGGTGTAGAGGAGATACACCTACATTTTTTGAAGGAAGAGTGTAAAGCATTTATAAAAAAAAAATTAAAGTACACACAGTCGAAAAACCAGATCAGATGAAGTTGACATCTTGGCCTGCATACCCACTGATGAGGAAAAAGTTCATTGTAATCAAGCCTATTAGGTCACACAAGACAGTAATACTCACATTTGGACTCCAAGTTGTTGGATGGAGCCGAGATGGTGTTATCCAAATCATCCTCAAATCCATTCCTATGATTATCTTTAGTTTCGGACTCATCTGATTCATTTTCACTCTTCTTTGATTTCTTCTTTTTCTTTTCTATTGAATATCACATTACTAAATAAAATACAATATAAAAAAAAGCTAGTAAAATTTAACTTCCTTAACCCCTTGACTTATCACTTAACTGGGCTATGTGAACCACCAGTTACTTTTTAGTTTCATCTCACAATACCTTTATACACAAGTCGTTATATTTGTGTGTTGTGGTAAATGCCTAGTCAAGATATATCTAATAATATAATATTTAGCATGGCGTCTTACTACCCGTTCGGGTTATACGCTTTAAGTACTAATTACACTAATGGATTAGGAATTGGGAAAGCTTAATCAGAGGAAGTGAACCCGCATTTGCGTGGAGGGAGAGTGGAAAACCATTTAGGAAAAACCACCCCCAGTTCACCCGACTGAGATTCGAACCTCGATCTCCCCGTCCTCAGCAGTCGAGTTCAACACGACAAGCGCGTTAACTAACTATGCCACCGAGGCGGGTACCAAGATATATCAAGGGGTCTTCACTTCAACTCCTATTTGAGTGCTAAGGTTGTGTTTTAAATATATATTTTACCGCCGTGTATTACTACCTTTTGAGGTTATACTGTATGCTTATGTACTAATGAGGGAGGTTATATATACCTGCATTTATATGGAGGGAGAGTGGAAAACAATTTTGGAAAAAATCCCTTCAGTACACTCAACTGCGATTCAAACCTCTATCTCTCCATACTAGGTAGTCTAGTCTACTGTGAAAGTAGCCTGTTATACCATGCGGCCACCAAAGCAGACCTCGTTTTAAATTAAAACTTTATTTTAAGTGAAAGTAAAGTCAATATCACTTATAATTTTAAACATTTTATGTTTGTTGGAGTTATTGTGTAGAACAATCAATCATCTAGACAGATGTTCAAGTACTCTATTGAAAACATTTAATAGCAGATTGAAAACTTATTAAATAAAGCACCACATGCCCATTTCAGATCAAATAAATCATACGGCACAGTAGTATATACTTTCCCGTAGTCTATTATGGTTTGGAATCAAATTTTCAAAAATCAGCTATCAGTGCTTAAAATGTTTTCCTTAAAAAAAAGTTTATTACTCATATGAAACAATCTTAGGATATAAATTTCAAACAAAATTGAATGAACAATTTTTTCAAAAATATTGAATTTTCAAAAATTGGGTGTTTAGTGAAATTACCTTTATTTTAAAGCAAAGATTTAAATCACAATTTCATGTTGAGGAAGAAACATAGTATTTGAATAGAATTCTTCAAATTGATCCAGGTTCAGACAAAAATACAGATGGATGGAAGGATAAACAGATGGACAGACAAAGATTTGAGTTTGGAGAAACGTAATATCAAGATTCATCACAATCTCAAAGTTAAAAAATATCATGATCACAACACTTTTTCAATTTGACAGTAAGAACAGTGATACAACAAAATATGGCTACACCCATTTTATTGTGGTCAGTCTTAGTGTTTGTTACCTGACCCCCTCCACCCCCCCACCCACCATAGTACTGAGTGATACAACCAACCACCAGTTAACAAGCCTACATTGTGTTATAGTAATGACATTAAACTATGGTGCTCTTTGTACATAAAGGCTTCGATTAAATTTCAGTTCCTGATTGTTTTTGAAAAAATAAAATTTATTATTAGCACTGTGTCTTACTACCCGTTCGGGCTATACGCGCTTACTCTAATGTGTAATGGTAGGGTGATTGTGAGCTGAAATGGAGGACCTACAGTTTAACGTGGAATCTGAGACACAGTGGAGGCCTGGCATTCCACACATTCACATGTTGTGATTAATACACGTCTTGTCAGAGTTGAAGGAAGGGTTTGGTAATCAGATAAATCTGTGCCGGGACCGAAGATTGAACCCTGGACCCCCAGCACAGAAGTCTGCCACCTTACCCCTAGATTGTCAAGTGACAAATAAAAAATAAAGTGTAAATAAACTGGACTGGTGTGCTCACAAAATACAATGAATGCCATTGAGAGCAGTTAATTCAAGACAAAATGTGGACCATGGTTGAAATATTATTGGTCCATATTAAAACATAGCGAGAAAGAACGCCACACAGAAACTAGCAAAACCTATTGAGGCTATGCGAGACTCAACAAAGGCAAGTTTTGTACTGGGTTGTTGTCTTCTTTATCTCAGACCAGAGACTGATCAGCAGAACAACTTAAATCTCTTAGAAATAAAAATGCAATAAACAAACCAAGCCAGTTCTTATGGGAACTCTCTTTTTCTCTATCTTTATTTAATATAAACAATGACAAGGTGACTATTCCCATACTAATTAGTGATTTCAAGCAATCTGTGTAGCTCATTGTCACAGATTGCGTATAACTTTTAAAGTAGTTAGTTAATATAGCTTGAACACTATCATAAAATCTTATTATAGTAATCCTGGTAGCCTTCATTAGAAAACGTTAAAATTTAAACCATTTTACAATATTTAAAAAAATAATTGAAAAATAGTTATTTTAAAGTAAATTAAACTATTTCTCTGTGCCTTATTTTTCTGTTTTTAAATGCAGAATGTGACCGCCTATGTTATCTAGTGGTCAGAGTTCATGACTTCAGATCCATAAGTCATGGGTTCGATCCCCGGTGCTTCCAAAATGTGAAGCAGCGACTCTTTAAAGGGGTCAAACTCATCTTCATGAGGACAAATTAGGAGCTTGAATAAAACAGTAGCAGCTCTGGTTTATAAAACTGAGATTTACAGCTGGAGGGCTTGTTGTACTGACCACATGACACCCTTTATCTGAAAATGTTGGCACTATAATCACTATCAGCGGCGGCTGCTCGGTCGATATAGCTCACTTGAGGGCTCACATCATGGAGTTTAAATGAAGAACTAAGAGAATCCTGATGGATTTGTTTTCTTGTTCGAATGTATTTTGAGATGGTTTCAAGGCTTCTAAAAATGGAATAAAAAAAACTTACGTTTTACTTGGTTGTCATTATCAGAATTACGTCTCTTCTTTCCAATCTCATTCCCAGTTTCTTTTGTAGCTTGCGTCACTTCTACGCCATCAGCCATGTTCTCCAACTTTTCTTTTTCTAAAGTTAAGGATGGTAAAATTGGGAATTTAATTACGGCAGTGATTTGACATATTTTCACAATATAAATTAGAAACTGAAGTGAGAGTAATATATTTTAAAGCTACACATTTTTTTTTATCACTGTGTCTTACTACCTGTTCAGGTTATACGCATATTATATGATTTTACTCTAAAAGGTAGGGATGAGGAAGGAAGCATTTTAGAAGTAATCTACCCGCATTTGTGTGGAAAGAGTGTGGGAGACCATTTCTAGGGAAAACCACTATCAGTAGAACCGACAAAGATTCGAACCCTGATCAGTCAGTCATCTGCAGGCCAGTCTAACAAGAGAGTTATGCATTAGACTGCATTTAGCCACTGAAACAAGTTGTAATCAAATTATTACATTTTTAAAACCATATTTTTGTTTAGAGTTTTAACACCAAATCTTACTATTTGTTTAGGTTATACACATATGTATTAATTATGCTAGTGTGTTAGTATTGAGAAAGGTTAAATTTAGAAGAAGTGTACCCACATTTTTGTAGAGGTAGAGTCCAGGGAACCATTTATGAAAAACCACCCTCAATACACCCGACCAGGCTCCAAACCCCAATCTCCCCGTCATCAGCAGACCAGTCTATTGAGAGAGTGACACCTTAGACTATGTGGCCACCGAAGCAGGTAGGGAAATGCTAATGGAATAGTTAAAAGGAAGGTACAATTTAAAGGAAACGTAGTCTACCCAAATTTGCATGGAGAGTGAGTAACTATTTGGAAAAGTCTCCCTTAATACACCCAACCCGGATATGTGTCTCGACCTACTTTATTATTGGGATGCAAGACTAGCAAAGCCCACATCTACACATAGTGGATAAAGCTACATTCATTAAGCTTGGTTAAGTAGGGTAGCCTATTATAAGTTTGTAAAAAATATAATAATTTATATGAATATAATAATTTATCAAGGGTTTGAACGGGCCATTGAAGTGTGAGCAAGCAAATGTGTATATAATTATATTTCAAATCTCTTTAAAACCACTCTAGTTTGTGAGTTTGCGGGTAGGCCTGTAATAAGCGTGGCGTAACTTTATTGTAACAACAGACACTATTTTAGTTATATTCATTTTCACTATTAGTAAGGAGAAATATAAGATTAGATTTGCAAGGATTACTCTGTGTTAATAACAGGGGACAACACCTTAACCCCACTATGGAGACCTGAAGAGTGTTAAACCCCGTTTAACGCAGATATTAAACTCTTTCCTAACCAACTTATTGACCTATGATCTATCTTATGTTAGATTTTTAAATTAAATGTTAATGTGTCCATATGTAATTAATTTGAATGTTTTTGCATGTAATTTTCTTACTGTTTATCTTTAAGGTGTGTTTTACAATCTAATTAACTGCCTAAATCTATTTACTGTCAATCACATTTAATTATTCCTTCCATTAGGTGCAATTGTACTAATACATGTTACAACTTTTTATCAAATTTTAGTGTAATTGTCATTCATGTGATTTGTTTATTTATTCTATATCATATATGGCGAGTCCTTGACGATTCCATATGCTAAATGTTAACTTTTTAATATACTAGGACTATGTCAAACCTCCTAATTATATAATAATTTTGTTCTTTAAGATTTTTGAGTATTCTTTTGGTATTCTTAGGGAAGTGGTTATATAGGTTAATCGATTTTTCCTAACTTAAGGTTTCTATCCTTAATAAATATTGTTTTCTTCTTCAATTCATATTTATTAATTAATTTTATTTAAAAATTAATTTAAAGAAAAATCTTTTTTATTTCTTCTTATAATAAATTAACTCCTTTACTCACTTTTAATTTTTTATTGACTAGAGGTTTAACAATTATTCAAATTTTTTACAGGTACGTTACTTGAAAATCTCCTCAGACACTATTTTATTTTTAGCACTTAATGTTACTCGGTGAGTTTATGGGGGCTGAAGATTTGTATGTTAGAAGAAGTTTACCAGCACTTGTGTGGAGGTAAAGTGGAAAACCACTAGGAAAAAAGACACCAAGTACACCTAACAGGATTCGAACCCCGATCTCATTATCATCAACAGTCCAGTTTATTTCAAGAATAAGGTATTTGACCATTCGAACTCCAAAGCAGGTAATCAGCAATAAGCGATAAAGAATGTTGCTGCGTAGTATAAAAACAAAACCTTAACTTTAAAAACAACTTCAATATAGGTTAGGTTTGACTTACTTAACAGTTCATTCTCTGCTTCTTTCAATTGAAGGAATTTCAATTTTTTCTTCTCATGTTTTTTCAATTTTCTCATTAATATTTTATTTTGAATAGACATGGTTACCAAGCTTAAAATAGAGATAATATAGTTAACTTTACAAGAGTTAATAACACATGCTTTAGCATACGCCGAATACAAAGCTAAAATACAGCACAGCCAACTGACCAGACTGAACTCGCCGTTCGGCTGTTGCCCGACTCAGAGCTACCAGCTTGACAGTTACGCCAAGCTAGGATGTCTGCGACAGGGCTGATTTGTTGTTTGAGTACCGAGTCATTGTCATGAATCTTAACCTCGCGAATGAACTTATACCATATGAAATGAAACCAATGAAATGAGCCTGCAGAATACTACAGGTGTGTGACCAGACTGAACTATTCCTCAACTCCATTATTATAACAGTTTAGTAGTCAAACAGAGAAAAAAAAATTGCACATTTTTAGTTCAGATATTGATAAGAGAGAGAACTAAACGCTACTTGCATGAAATGATACGGTGCATTTTGAAACTTAAATAATAGGTCAAGGCCTATTGGTTTATTCTTTCATCCCATCTAAGCGAGAATCGCGAGAATGGGCCAGTGATATGACACTCATTAATCGAAAAAATCTAGTTCCAAGTGAACAAATATTGAAGACAAAAATCGTTGATAGTATCTCTGAATGTTAGTACGGGCGTTTTAAAATACGATAAAGAGATTTGAACTACTACGTTTTCATTTTATAATTTTATGTAATGTGGTTAATAGAAAAAATAATCAAAATGACCAAAATATGAGTTTATTAATCGAATACATACCAACTATATAAGTTGATTGCTCATGATTTTTAAAGCATTTAAATTTACTTGATTATGCAATAAAATATTATCTTTTTAAATAAAACTTAGGTAGGTACATTGTGTGTGTGTGTGTGTGTAACAAGGGCGAGGGGAATTTCATACACATCGTGTATTATTTAATTTGTCAAATTGTTATCATAAATAAAATGAATTAAACGTTAAAGGCCTTAGGCAACAGTCTTATAAGCTAGCTTACGACACCTGGGGAACACCTGTTTGAATTCTTTTGGATTAAATTTTGACCAAACTGTTGTCTTAGTGCCCTCCGACTTTAATACAGTAGTTTCCAACCAACGGGTTGGGGTGATAGAAAGATAAGAATAACTATTTTTTATTTATATACATGAATTAATGATTTTTCAATTGTTCCAGTAATTCTGATTATAAGACTAAATTACCTTATGGATAGGAGCGTAATCGTTTTTTAGAGTTCTTATCGACAGAAAAGATTGCAACCGCAATGTTAGATTAAGATTAAATTCAGGTGTAGCAGCTTAAGATTTAGGTCTGTTCGACCCTTAAATTCTTACATGATCTGAGCTCAGACCTGTGTAAACCAGGTCGGTTTCTCTCCTCTTTCTGTTTTATTATTCTTGTACGAAAGCACTATAAATGTAATTTTTATCATAGGTAGTATGTAGGCTTATATATATAATAAGATAAATTTATTTTGATTGTTAATATTTTGATTATGTTAGTTTGCATATTAGTGGGTGTAGCTTTGGGTATAGCTTGGGGTCATGGTGTATTTCGAGTGTGGTCACAGGGCTTGTTGAGGCTATAGCTCTATATTTACTTTATTTCAGTATTTTGGCGTTAGGCGCTGATGCCATAACAACCTAAAGACTCATTTGGTTGGATGATTGTCTTTAGAGACATCCTAGTCACAATCGTACAGTTATTAACACTTTATATTATCGATTTACAGTAACTAAAACACGTATCGGTGGGCACGCGAGATTAATTTCACCTTCGTTCGTTTAATCTGGTGTGTTTTTATATCTTATATACTAGTTGATCTTTGGCCTTTATACTAAAATCCAATTTTCAAAATCTTTGGCACATTGAATTATATTATTAAATTTCATTTAGTTTGGTTTTTCGATTACGGGGAAGTTGGGATTCAAATTTTGGCCGAGTGTACAGAGGTGATATATCCTAAATGATTTCCACTTCACCCTGCAAGAAAATATTGATACATTTCCGCTAAAGTCTACCTACCTAGCAACTGTAATTGAATTCGGATAGCCATGGATGCATTGGAAAAAAATAATTAAAAACTTGGATCTGAACGCTTATAGGCAATCAAGTTGTCATGATGGTCCCAGGGATAATAAAAAAAATTGGTGTCAAACCATGCGAAAGTTGGAAACCACTGTCCAAATATATTTTATAATAAAGTATCTTCAATTTAAATATAATACAGCGTGTATAGAGAACTCCCCTTCCTCCAGTGTCCGGAGCCAACTCATTTACAGGGAAGATATTTAGCATTAACAAGCAACTTTAAATGTTTTTACAATAATTAGCCAAACCATTATTTTAATCGACGTGTTTGTTTGTAATAAGTTTATAATTATTAATTATTTTCTTTGATCCCTTTATTACCTAAAATATTAAAATCAAACCTTTGTGGTTCAAATTTTTCTACAATACTTTAATTGTGTGAATGCTAATATGCTAAGAGATAATTGATTTCTTGCTTCAGTGTTTGATCATTTGAATTAAATAGTGGCCAGACCCTTATATCTTAACCTTGATATATTATGGATCAGTGATCTCTATACACTACTGGATGAATATAAACACACACGTAAAAGTGAATTCAAACGTAGGCTGAAATTTGAAAGCAGTATAGTGAGTCCGCATCTCTTAGCGGTGCAGTTTTCACACACACTCGCGGAAAGTTGGGAATATCTGTCCACCCATGATGCATTGAAACGTCAAACATCAAAACGTAAATACTATAATCAGTGCAAGTTACTCTATTTAAAATAAAATTAGATGTTTTACTTATTACCTGGGTTTGATTTTGTCATCAATAAACCTCATGGTTTCCCATAAACTGTCATTTTTCATCATCACTTTAAGATAAGCTAGATTGAGAACGTGCTGTGTTTATAAATAACGCATGTATGAATGTTTTCGCATGTGCTGATTGGGTCTGCTTGGCTGGTTTTCTGTAGAAGCACTGGAAAAGTTGAAATTATCTAACTCGAGCAGTGCGGGCCACGCTGGCCACGTGGCTTATTATGATTGGATTAGAGCTGTATCGTTACCAAACATCAGCACTGCTCTCGTTTTACAGCGGACGTGTGAATCTACAGTAATTTAGGTTATAGGCTTGTAGGAAGTACCTACTACTTTATTGACTACATAATATTTTCCTAATGTAAAGTACCTTCAAAGTCATTTTCATGAGAGAATGAGGGTGTCTTTCCTGTTTATAGTAATACACAGTGTATATATTTAAAATTTAATCAAAATCGTTAAAGCGAATATACAAAAAAATCGATTTTTCGTTTCCTTTTTTAGCCCTTCAGTAAACTAACCTTAATTTTTGAGTTGGATAGCTAATTCCTAAAACCCCTCTGGGGACCTTATGAAAACATCAGATGCCAAGGTTTAGTATAATTGGTAAAATAGTTTCGGCTCTGGCCTGAGGTACAGACAGAAGGCATAGGGAAAACAACTTTTTGGTTTCATGGGGTCATGAAACGGCAATATTTATCAAAAATCTTGAGTTTTTTTTAAATGTTGGCGATCACAATACTTTCTCTTAGAGGGATCGAGAGGAAGTAAAAAACAAGCCACAAGTTTTGAACTTTGTAATTGTTTCAAACCTTTTATCCACACATTTGTTTCATTTAATATAATCAATAACACATTTATTTATCTCATGTATTCAATCAAATTAGCGAACGATGTCAAAATGCCACATTGCCTTATATGTGTGTAAGAGCGAAAGATAAATCAGAAAGTTTCTTTCTTTCTTACACAATAGGTGCATATGACAGCTTGAAAATTTCTATCACACTTGTCCATCCAGTAATATTATAGAGGCCAATAATATATATCCCACAGATACGAGCATAGATAAAGGATAGGATACAAGATATAAGGCCTTAAACACGCAGGTGATTATACACGTCAAATTGACTCAAAAGCTACAAATTGGAAAAAGTATTGGAAAAATAGCTTTGATACATTGTATTCAAGCTAAGGTCACTTAAATTATTAAAATCGCTGTCCTTATATACCATAAGAATAATTTTAATCATGCCTCTAGAATCAATTAATGGCCATACATTGTGTTCGCCTTCAGTGATTGTGGATCTGTGTCCCCTAAATCCCCCTTTCCTTAGAAATTTAATTTTGGACACAACCTTGATTGTTTGCCTTTTGAGAGTTGAGAAGTCATCTGAATCGTCATCATCAGAACTAGTCCAACACTCGACGGAAGAAGACCTATTTAATAGAAGTTCTTCAGACGAAGCCCATGAAGATGAAGAGTAGCATTCACAAGAAGATTTAGCTATTTCTGGAAGGTCATATGTAGTTCAAAATATTACAGACATACCAACACCGTCACCTCTTTAAAATATAAATTATGATATTTAAAAATGGTCGCTCGTTGACCCTGCAACCAGAGATGAAATAATTATTCGAGGTCCTGTAAGTAACGAAATGAACAACGAAAAATAGCCAAGAAAAAATGGACCTCATTTTTAAAATACGCATTTTCAAAGGGTAATGCCAAACGGAGAAACTTATAAAAGAAGATTACTCTAAATCTGCAGATAAAGTATATTGTTTTTGCTCCTGTTTATTCAACAGAAGTTCCCATTCTAATTTAGGAAAATAAGGATTTGACGACTGGAGACACTTATCAGTGCGTCTCAAAACTTACGAAACTTCCTCAGATCCCCAGCGCACAATGCACAGTTGGATAGAAGCGTCGATTCGATTAAAGAACTTCAGTGGAATTGATGAGCATTTGCAAAAACAGATTGAATACGAGAAATCACGGTGGGTTGCTATACTCGAACGAATGATGTCCATATTATTCTTTTTAGCAGGCAATAATTTGAAGTTCAGAGGAAGCTCTGGATCTGAAACACTATATACTCCTAATAATGGTAACTTCCTGGGTTTAGTGCAACTATTAGGAACATTCGACCTTGTGATGATGGAGCACCTCCACCGTATTGTTAATAAGGAGACTAATGTCCACTGTTTTGGCAAGCGTATTCAAAACGAGTTGATTGGCTTACTTGTAAGTGAAGTTCGAAATACAATTTTGGCTATGGTAAAGTCATCTAAATACTTCTCCATCATACTGGATTGCACTCCTGATGTCAGTCACGTTAAACAATGATCTTTAACATTGCGCTTTGTTGACAATAATGAAGGTGAAGTCCAAGTGCGTGAGTGTTTCATTGCTTACAAGCCGGTAAGTGACTCTTCGGGAGATAGACATACTGGCCTCTTTCTTGATGATACTGTGCAAGAGTTAGATTTGGATATGAACGATTGTCGAGGCCAAGGATATGATAATGGTTCTAATATGCTAGGAGTAAAAAAAGGTGTCCAAAGCAGAATTCTGAACCAATATCCACGAGCACTTTTTAATCTATGTGGCTGTCATAGCTTAAATTTGGTAATAGCAGATGCCGCCAAAACATCTATTAAATAGGTTTCTTTGTTCGGATTTCTTCAAAGACTGTTTGTTCTCTTCTCTGGATCAACAAAGCGATGGGAAGTGATATCCAAGCACGTCGAAGGACAATCACTGAAAAAAGTTTGTGAAACTCGTTGGGAGAGTAGAGTTTCTAGCCTCACTGCAGTTCGTTATCACTACCCTTCAGTTCGTGACGCCCTTGTGGATCTTCACGAAGAAACGAATGACCCGGTTGCAGCATCAGAGGCCTTGTCGCTGATTCAGAACATGGAGAAATTTGATTTTTATAGTAACAATGGTGGCTTGGTATGATATATTGTTTCAAGTAAACATTGTAAGTAAGGCTATGCAGTCTGAAACTATGGAATTACTAAACGCTTCACAATTGCTGAAGAACTGCTAGGAATTTGTAAAAGAGTACAGGGGTCATTCGTCTGCTCTGATAAAAGCTAGGGAAATTGCTTTTCAAGCTGGAACAGATCATATTTTTAAGCCAGTTAGATCCCGAAGAAAGAAGAGATTATTTGAATACGAGACCGTAGATGAGACACCAACAGATCCTGAAGAATTGTTTAAAATGAACGTTTTTTACCCTATGATCGATACAATTGAGAATGAGTTAGTCACTCGATTTACACAACTATCCAAATTTAATGATACATGGTCCTTTTTATACAATATCAAAACAATTCCTGAAAAGTCCAAATTGGAAAAAGGCCTTGCCGATTTAGAAGTAAGTTTAACCGATGGGGGAAAATGTGACATATCTGGTTGTGAATTGGTTGAGGAACTTTTATACCTGACTCCATTGTTGAAAGAGCAGAACCAATAAAAGTTATCCAACTTATTAAACAAAATGGTTGGCAGGATATATTTCCGAATGTGTGGACAGCACTTCGAATTTTGCTGACCATACCTGTAACTGTCGCTAACGGAGAAAGAAGTTTCAGTAAATTAAAACTTATTTACGTTCAGCCATGTGTCAGTATAGACTGTCAGATTTAGCAGTTTTATCTAAAGAAAATAGTATTACCCAGGACTTGAATTATTCTGAATTAATAAAAAAAATTGTAAGTGCAAAAGCGAGGAAAGTGACAATCTAGGCTTTTTAGTTCATTTTTCATTTTTTAATTTGTTTTAATTTTAAATTAATTTACGATGTAAATTTGAATTATGCGTGATGTAAGCGTTGTCTGTAGCATAATAGTTTAAACAAACCTTTTCAAACAAATATAGTTTCTTTTTACTGTTATTGTTTCTCACCCATATTACTACTATGCTAATCTTTCGGAGTTAAGAGTTATTAATTATGTAAAAAATATATGTTATCTTTAGTCTCTATGAACAGGGGGGCACCATAATGAGATCTCGCACCACCTGAAAACCTTGCTAGGGCCACCCTTGCGAAACACAAAAAAGATGCGACGTGAGATCTTCAACTGACAGTTTGTTTATAAAAATGCTTAGAGCGATAAGATTAAAATGGTGAGTTTGAAGATCTCTTGCAGTATATAATATTATAATAAGAATATTTAAATATTAGTTTAGCATGATGCAAAGATTACAAAGAGAAATAAAAATGAAAGTTAAATTGGATTTGTTAGTTAAATATTAGTTTATAGGTTCATCCACTAGGCGCATTAAAATTAATCTGAGATCAATTTGACCAACAAAATAACAACTCTTTATAAAATCACTCTAAAATAAAATACACAAAAATGTTTATTAGTGAATTAAAAATTCTTACAACTGTGAACTTATATATATATATAAAGGTTAACATAAATATGTTTTAGCATGAATATTAGAAATTACACTAAACTAATTAATACAAAAGAATAAGTACTAAACAAATTCCAAGCCAGATTTAGAAAAATCAATAAATTAGTTAAAATCTACATTTTAAATAGTTAAATTTAAGGAGTGAAGAGCAACTTTGGAGTGAACGAGAAACCACCACAAAACGCAAAACTGTTGAAAAGGTGCAACGAAAGTAAACAGCGTTTCGGTAAACATGATACTTCACCTTTCAGAAGTTAGTGGAACGTGAAACCAGTTACCAGTAGGCAGTAGTAGTAAGGAATCTGACTACCAGGGTGTATAGGCATGGTGTTTGATAGTTCCTTGCAGTGACGGCTAAGGGGGAGAGATTTGGTAGAAATTGTTTAAATATGGGATATTTTTATGTTTATATTTAATTAGGTGTTATGTGGTTTTCTTTTTGTCTTTGTATAGCTTTTAAAATTTTATATGAATAAATATTGATCAACGTATCCCCCCCCCTTTTTTTTGTCTGTTTGTAAGTTTTGAGGAATACTATTAAATTATATTGACCAAGTCACTGGAAAATCAATATATATATATATTTCAATTCATGTTTAAAATGGTTTCGAAAACTTAATGATCACTAGGGATTTCAACCGAGCTTAATGTACTAATTTAAGTCTCTCTTGGAAAATAATAGTTGGTTGTTATCATTTTTTTTTTTTTCAAATTGGCTTTATAACAGTGGCAAGTGTACACGATTTTATTTAAGTATACAATTTTTAAATTTAAATTTCAATAAAAACATCAACTAGAACAAAGCTAGATACGAGATTAGTTGTTATCTTTGGTTTTAGCCTATGTTGCTATTCAATAACAGTTTCAACCAATGATGTGGAAAAGTAATTTTCCTAGAGGGGGTCCGCTAGTAGTTTAATTTACCTTTAGCCAATAAAAACTTATAAGTGTCTATCGGGATTATACAATTCTCGGTAGGAAGAGTGTGTATGTGTATTCGTGTGTTTATGGATCCCCTCACCCAAACCTTTCTACGTCTTTGGTATCAACATTTGAGTCAGTCACTTTTGGAAGGACTAGGCTCTCTCACTTGAAAAGCTGGGGTTCATCCAGCGGTGGGCTGTACTGAATATATCTTTCTACAATGCCATTTCCCACCCTTGATCTAGGTAAGGTTGAATTCCCTATTCTCAGCCTATTTTCACAAATAAAAGAGCTTTAAATCACTAGTGCACTAAAAGGTAGGGTACTAATAAAAACACCCAAAGAATGACTACTGTTTTATTCTAGTTACTATGCACCTTCCCACGTTGTTGGGTAAAGAAACCAAGTTTATTCAGTGTCTTTGTTGTTCGAGATATTAATTTCCCTTTATATTTCCATATGGTTGTGTCTAATACAATGTTTTGGGGATATTCTTCGCAGGTCTTTTCGATATTTCGAACACAATAATCTCGGTAGTGTTGAAGCTGCGCGTCTATTGTCTCGATAGGATAGAATGTGCAACCTGAGCCTAAACAAGCCAGAGGGAAATTATTGTGAAGAGTTAAGGCATAATCAGGATTATGGAAACATTTAACGTACTGCAGAGGCTTGGTGAAGTTTTTACTCCTATAGACATGTTGCAACATGTACATGTACTTGGGAATATTATGAAACCATCCATGTTCATGATGGAGATCATCTAAAAAATACACATTTCTCACAACATATGAGGCTCTACTTTCATTTCTAAATTTCAAAGACTTTGATATTGCTTTATCCATGAGTCCATGCCAAGAAATTGCGTTCACTGGTATTATAACTTCATCAATATCCAACAAAACAATATATTTATACGTGTACAAGTTTTTATACAAGCAATCATTGTAAGGAATCAACTCGTTTTGTCGTTTATGGTCGTTTTTCTTAATTAGGTACATGTGTTGGAGCCCCGGTAGATTAGGCTCACCGCCGGGAAGAGAAAGAGGCGTTACTTCAACTTTCCCCAATTTCTCATAGTAATTCAATACTTTAGAAATGTTTGGGTGTACTTGAAGTTCATAGAAGAACACTTTATCAGCCCCTAAAATTATCATTAGTTCAAGCCATTCCACCAAACGCACAGAAAGGTCATCGTGAAGGAAGTCCAAACCTTTCACGCAAACTGCAAACTCTTTCTTATGTTCTGGTTTGTTGTAAACTACTCTAATGTTGTTGTTTGCGGTGTCGCAAGGTTTCTGAACAATAGACACTGACTGAGGAATCAAGTTGTGGTAGTTTTGAGGAATCTGGCAAGCAATTAGGTAAGGCTGATAAATGTATTGTTTATAATTTCCCCAATTTTTGTTCCAAATGTATTTATATTCCAATGTCTCAACTAATACGGGTTCTTTAAGCTCTTCAAACCATAACTGACAATGTGTCTTTATTTTAGGCTCAATTCGGTTGATCATGCCGAGAATACGGATAGCTGGTCCAATTTTGCTGTACTTTCGGTTATCATAGTATGCACCAAATAATTGAAAAGTTCCATTCGTAGTGTACAGAGTCTGCCAATAAATGTTATTAAATTCAAGGTCGAAAACATTGGGAAATCTGGCACAGCTTTCGTTTTTGTAAAACATAGGCGTGTTTTTGTTGCGATCCCAGTAACTTATCGGTAAACTGGGAAATTGTTGTTGAATTCTTTCAATCGCCATGGCTTCAGACAAAACTGGTGATTTATCAACACTGGGCTCTAGCAAAGTAAGATTTATTGGTTTATGGAAAGACGACTGTAGGTTATCTTTAATATTTTGAAAGAATAATCGATTTTTTATGTAGGCTCTCGTATGTTCAGAGGTTTCCCTAATGCTACGTAAGTGGAATATTGTCAATACAAGTATGCCCCAAATTAACACCATGAAGAGCATTCGACGTACATTTTGAAACCCAACTGCACCCATGATTACTGAAAACAAAAACGAACAAAAACACTTCATTATTAACATTAATATTAAATGTATATGCAGTGGTAGCACAACTTTATTTGAGTAATTGAGGATGAGGGGAATGAATCAAATCAAAAAAGTTTTTAAGGTGCGTTCCTTCCACCCATCCCCACTCCCTAGAACCAACGCCCCTTCCCCGATAAATGTTTGAAAATTGTATATTTAGAGTAATATTCACCTTGATTTTTTCCGAAAGTCAGATGTCTCTAAAAGTTATTTAAATGATATTTTCAAATATTTTTTAAAAAATGTTATGTTTTTAGATGCTATTTGGGATGATCCTCAGCAGAATATTAAAAAAAACTAGATTCTTTTATAAGGAATTTGGAGAAGTTATTGTTATTTTTTAAAAAAATTGTATATAATCTAGAATATATTTGGAGTGGCCCTTTCCTAGATATTTTTTTTAGGACTTGGATGCCTTTAGAAATGATTTGGAGTGGTCCCTCTACCTGGCACATTTTTTGAAAATTGAATGGCATTAGAAATTATTTACAGTATAATACAAACATTTAAACTTCATTTGCAAGAATATCAGAAGGTGTGAAATACACCTGTAGAGAGATGAATTTATTCTAGGAGGGGCAACACCACCCCTCAACCTTACTCCTTGATTTCGGTACAACTAATTTGGAGTGGTCCTTTCGCCAATTTTCGAAATTTGGTTTCTTTTAAAAGCCATTTAGAATAGTACTCCCTCCATTTAGACAAAATAAAGATGTTCTTAGAAGTTATTTAGAGTAGTTCTCCTTCGGGAAATATTTGAAATCCAGTAACTATTTTAATTAATACTCACAAGCGTTTTTTTTTAAATTTATATTTCCTAAAAGATATTTGAAGGTATCTTCCCCTATATATATTATTTGATATTTGGATGCCTATAGAAGCATAGCAGTTATTTATATTACTCCTCGTCTGAATTAATAAAAAATTTAGATGCCTCTAGAAGCTATTTGAAGTGGTCTTGGCCCAGTAATATTCTGAAAATGGAATCTTCTTGAAAGCTATATGTTAGAATCTCCTCATCTGCAATTTTTTTGAAAATAGATACCTTTAGAAGCTATTTGAAGTGGTATTTCACTGAAAAATAATAAAAAAATAGAATGCTTTGAGAACTGTTTGAATTGGTCACTTAGAGTTATATTTAAGATCAGCTTTCGACTTCATATTCGAACTCATCAGAGGATTTAAAATGTATCGGGGGAGGGGGGATGGGGCGGGGGACTTATTCAAGGGGCAGGTTTTTTTTTCCAAGGGAGCAATGCACCCCCTGTTTCATTTAGTTCCACCACCACTCTGTAAATTAATTACTTACTAAATTGTATAGGCTTTATATTAATTTTTATATACTAAACCTAATCATAACATATTATAATCATACATGGTTGCAACATTTTGTATCTTACATTGTATCGTCCCTTATAAAAAAAATTATATTGTAATTTTATCATAATTATGGTTATGAAGGACAAATATAATCATTATAAAGAAAATTAATATATATGAATATAAGCAAAATATGGTTTTTACAAGGATCAAATATACATGTCAGAAATATAATTATTTTTGAACAGACTTTTTAAAGGCACAGGCACTATACTTAAATGGGGAAAAAAGGGGTCACCTGATGTTTTGTTACTATTATAGTGCTCAAAACCACCCCTATAATATTTCTCACTACACAGCATGAAAAAGTTGATAAGATTTTGAAACTTATGTTTACATTGCTTGCCGCAATATACCCTATGGCAAAATTTAGGGAAGAAAAACAGTTTTAAGAAATACAAACATTTCTTTTTGGGAGTTAACATAATATCTATCAAAAGTTATAAATGTAAATTGTAAATCATATTACTTGAGGGGATGCATATATGAACGTAGTTTGACTAACATTTGTGACTGGTATTTACTGTTCTTAATACCAGAATCTCACTATTTCATTGTGATCGCATCAGGGGAGGATCCAGGGAGATATTTTGTAGTATGTGGGTTAGGTGGAACCTCTACCCATGAAATTCGGTAGTATAAAGGATTTTTTATTTTTATAAATTTGACTCTCAAAAGTGGCGTTTTAAGACAATCCTGGACAACTGGAAGAAAGTTAGAAATAAATTAAGATATGAATAAAACAAATCGTTATTTATAGTAACTGGTCGGGAGTTGAGTGATAAACAGATATTTAGGAATATTATTGAACGAAAACAGGGGCGTAGTGCGATACTACCTGGTGGTAATGATCACTTGGAAACGTTTTCTAAGTAGGACTACCTGAATGTTGTAATGATGAGCTTGAAGACCCACATTTATTTATTTGTTGTTCTATTCACACACACACACACACACAC
>CABFOW010000538.1:0-10939 GCA_902141385.1 Timema californicum | reverse complement strand
CACACACACACACACACACACACTGAGTTAAGTTCGAGAAAGGTGAGTAATAAAAATGTTTCGATTGAGGCCACATAAACTAAAATGACAAGAGTGATGAGCCACGGGGGTGACATGTCTATTCAGAGGACCCACCACTTAGCGAACTAAAGAAAGACGCGCATATAAACATACTAGAACAAATTGTACCACCATTAAAAAAACAATTTAATACAAATGGGCCTTACACAAAATTTGTGAATTTATATAAAATAATAGTGAATTAGTATAAGAAATACTAAAGTAAACAATAATGAAATCAATATTAAAATAATACGATGTATAAATGTAATTACTAAACAATAACATTTTTATAATATTTCTTAAATGTAGAATACAAGACCATTTTGTGTTTACTAGTTTTGGCAAAGGCTCAATTATTTGTTGTGGGTCTAAAATTATATAATTTTCTGGACACGCAGAAAAGCCAAACTATGAAGATCGATTTACACCATAATTGTCCTCAGCTATGCTTTGACTAGACCTAACAATGACATTACCAATTGTCAATAATTTTTAAGATTCCATTAAGCTACCAGCAAAGGTATTTTGGAGAAATTTAAAAAATATATTTTTTAAAATTGAGGACTGGGGGTTCGAGCTATTCCAGAACCTTTTAACTCGGTACTTCCCTAATTAGTAGGTTTTATGTGTATAATATCCTAGTTCTAGTTCTATCGTTATGTCATGGGCTCACCGTAACATGAGCTTGGAGTACACCAGTCCATGTGATTACTTGAAAGAAGTCGTGGTGGGGATTACTCCAAGAGCTCTACATTGCCAGAAATCATCCGTGGATACAAGAGTTTCCATGGCGCATCAGCTTCCCAGTGGGGGAAAATACGAAGGGAATCTGAAACTTATGAGACCTACCTGTAACGCAGAAAAAACATGGATATAATACAGTAATTTTTATTAAGAAATATTCTAAATAAACAATAAATTATCCTATTCTAAATCAGCTCTTATAAAAAATATCAATCTTTAATAAGTTTTTATAGCAATACTTTTAACGTTTATATTTGATATAATGTGTATAATTTCACCCTCCAGTATACTGAGATAAATTTGATATTCAATATAATATGCATTTACTATTTAGCATTACAAACAAATTAAATTTTTATTGAACTTATGAGTAAACAAATTATTAAAGTTATATTTTGTGTATTATGAATAAACTAATTTAATTGAAATATTTTATTTTATATGAATATCACATTTGGGTGGTTTCTAATCTTTATCTATACCTAAAATCATCAAATAAATTCCCAATGTTTTAATCTTTCTTAAGTATTTAAATTACGTGCATTGAGACTAGTGCTTTTTACTTCAAAGTCTGATCACTGAAATTGAAGT
The DNA here is from genome assembly GCA_902141385.1 of Timema californicum. Lineage (NCBI taxonomy): Eukaryota > Metazoa > Arthropoda > Insecta > Phasmatodea > Timematidae > Timema > Timema californicum. The sequence continues at coordinate 9,541 of CABFOW010000538.1, read as the reverse complement.
GTAGTTTCACCTGTTTATTTTAGACCCTCTCATGCTCGAAGAGACAATTTAATTTTTTACCCAACTTGTCATGCCATCTACCGGATAAATCACAAAGCTTTCAGTAAATGGTATTATTTTGCCGCATATAGAAGTAAATTTTCTACATCAAAACTATTTAGACACTTGTTCGGTATTTGAGTCGCAATATATAATATTATCTGTTTTTTTAGAGCAAACGGGAGAAGTTTTGACACTTTTTTGTGCTGTATAATATGCGTAAGTATCTGTTCATTCTTTTCTTTTGAGTAATTTGTTGTGAAAATGTTTCCTGCCGACCTTGGATAGCCTACAACAATTTCTTTTAGTAATTATAATTATATGTTATACTTATAATATCTCGTAGACTAATATATCTGGATATGTATGTATAAAGAAAGATTCCAACCTGAAATTGTTTTTAATTAATTTTGTGCTACACTTATGACAACAAAATCTTATATTTAAAAACTATCATATGCAACTCATTTTAATACCTGTTCACTATAAACGCATCTTCACACAAACTGTGTGTGATGAAGGTAGGAGTAAGAGAAGATGCACCCGGATTTGCATAGAGCTAGACTTGGGGTAACCACATTTTAGGAAATTTAATCCAGGTCACTCCATGAAAAATTAATTTCAATGTTTATTTTGCCATTGCATCAAATTTCAATGTTAAGAAAGCTGACTATTCATAAGATGTACACCAACATGACAAAAAAGTTGGTATGAATAAATAAAATCACACAGCCATGAACTCGATCAACAACATACATAAAATATTTAATAGTAGATTGTGTACCTTCTGCAGCAGGTCTATTTTGAAGAAGTAAGCCTATTTGAAGTGAGGAATGCAAAAAATAAAATAAAGGTTGCAAACTTCAAACACAAACATCGGACACACAAGGAGAATTAGGCCTAATAATTACTAAACACATAAACAGGCAAGCCGAGTGTAAGTACAGGCAACTCACTCAATCGAAAGGCACCTCCTACCAGGGTTGTCAATGCCTGTTAATGAAATTACCCTAAAATACCCTGCAACCAATAAAATCATTAAAACATTACTAAGATTTCATTTTTTAATAATTTGGTATGGTAATTTATTCTTCTTCAACTTTAAAACCACTCATTTAAAAAATCCTGGACCTTTTTCAATCCTGGACACAGCCCTGGATGTAATTACAAATCCACGATTGTCTGGGTCAATTCCTGACGTCTGGTAACCCTAGTTAGATGGCGAAACCATTAAGCAATTAAAGGGTAAAAGGAGGAAAGTGGGAAAGTCACATTTTAAAAATTAATTTAAATATAACCGATATATATTTTAAGTATAGGGTGTCACTCTCATGTTCAACTGGCCTGCTAATGACGGGGAGATCAGGGTTCATATCCCAGATCAACTTAACGTTCATTCAGCTTTCTTATAACTTAACGGTTCTTCTCGTGTTTTTAAATGAAAGCCATCAAGATGCAGTTAACTTAACATTCAATTAACATTAACTTGACTTAAGAGTTGTCCAAGCCGAGAGCTTTCATGTTAAGTGAATGTTAGGTGAAGGTACATGTGTTCTAGAAAGCCAATCATGTTGCAAGCAATGTCAAGAAGGCTATTTAGTACCAGTGATTTATTTATTTGTTTATGCTATGCAGACAAATTCTTCAGCAAGCTACTTTTTTACTTACCCCATTTTACAAACTCCAAATCGTCATAGCCTCCTTTTACACTTTATTTTGTCCAAGCGTCTCTTACAAGTACTTGCAGCTTAATCGGCCCTAGATACTTAGATTTTATTTTAGTAAATATTTTGTTATCATACAATCCAAATTCATTGTTTGTGTTTTGTTTTGAGTTGTAACCTTAGCTTAATTTTAAATTATGACACTACTTTTTTTCTGACATCTATTTACAAATACAACTAGGCTTTCCTCACAATATACCTGCTACTATTAATCTACACTTAATTTTCTTTTTTGGGGACAAAACCTATTAATTGTAGCCCTACCTTTTACGTAATTTTTTTCTCTAAAAACCTAAAATTCACATAATTTATATTAGCATTACACTCATAAAAATGCAGGAATCCAACTTTGTTGTTATAATAAGAGTTAGCTTTAGATCCATTAATTTGAACCTTTTTGAAATTATTTAAAAATAAGCCTTTAATTAGATTATGAACAGTCCAAAACCAAACTCAGCTAAGTGAGCAGTAACAAATTTTGTTGAATAATCTGTAAAATTGGATGGCTGATGCTCTACGGACATTAAAGGACTGATTAATACACAATAATCTTCCCTCTTTTTCGCAACAGACTATATTTGTAAGTGATTAACTAATATTTTTCTTAACTAAACGAAAACACTCTCGAGTTAATTTATACCGAATGATCACTGCCTTTAGCAATGATAGTGCAAATATTTGAGGATAGAGCTATCATGTGATCAGCATAGGCCCTCCAGCTGTTAATCTCATTTTTCTAGACCAGAGCTACTATTTATTTATCTTAGTAGCTCCTCATTTGTCCTCATGAGGCTGGGTTTGACCCCGTTACAGACTCGCTGCTTCACAGAAAAATTCTGAAAGTGTCAGGGATTGAACTTGGAATCTTGGGGTCTTTAGCCAGGAATTCCGACCATTAGACCACAGAAGCGGCCGATGATTGAAAAAGAAGTGAATTCAAGTTAAAAAACATAATTGTTGGTCTCTAGAAATAGTTTGGTATCATAAAGACAAATGTACACAGTTCGCCATACACGATAAGTTAGAATTAGAATGCTATATAACACCTTCTCAAACTCCAAGCCCCTATCCTCTTGTACCGCCCCCCAGACACAACACATTAGAGTGTTTTGACTATATTCCGCTCACGATAGATTTTTACCTGGATGACAGTTCGAAAATCATATGTTTAGGTTTTGGGTGGCCAACACTTGTAAACGATCACAGTTTTGTTATAAATGCAAAGATCTTTAATTACCTGTTATATATAACATTTAAAATAACGTAAACATATGTTTTCTCATACTATTTCAGTTTTTTAAATAATTTCTTTTTATCCATCTCGAAACAATATTTTAAACATAATAATGATAATAATAATAATTATTATTATTATTAGCACCGCGTCTTACTACTCGTTCGGGCTATACGCACTTATGCTAATGTGTAATGGTAGGGTGATTGTGAGACGAAATGGAGGACCTACATTTTAATGTGGAATCCGAACCACGGTGGAGGTCTGGCATTCCCCACATTCACAAGATGTCTTGTCAGAGGTGAAGAAAGGGTTTGGTAATCAGATAAATCTGTGCCGGGATCGAGGAATTTTTAAACATAATTAAAAGTACTTATTTTTCGTTTTGGAACGTTACTGATTTTGTGTAATATAGTGCACACATCAATACCTTTTAATACAGGAATCGTATGTACTTGGAAAAGAGAAAATTCTTGTAATTTTTTTTACATACAATAAATGATTTTATGATTATTTTATCATATTTTGAAAGAAAAATATATATATTCATCAACTGCTTGTCTGGATCATTGTAAAAAACTTGTTTACCGTTATATTCAATCATATGGTTTAGATTCGTCAGTGGCCATTTTGAAGTTATGTTCGTTAGAAGCTTTTGTGAAAGTGGTGTGAATATTTTTTTAAGTGGAATAAAATTATAAATAAACTTTGTGTCGACCTCAAATAAATATATAAATAATATTGGCCTAAATTACTGTAGTTAACTATCACATTAATATATTAGGGATTACTTCTAGTAATAATTCGAACTGTCATCCAGGTAAACTTAGCTCGTGAATGACTTATACATATAATGTTAAAATTAACATGATATGATACAGCCTATGCCTACAAACATTATTTTAAAAATTATCTTGATACCCAGAAGCAAAGGTGTGACAGAGTTAAATAAATACTTATTAAAGTCCACGACATCATGTCAACATCTACTTAAATTTGTTTATCAGACTTCATGCCATAAAATATATATTTAATGTTTAATAAAAGCCGGTGATAGTTAATGGCTACCTTCCTGAAATTATTTACCCACGTAACTCAATTTGGGAAACTATACTCTATAATATATACAGTATTTTTTTTTTCATTTGAACTATAATATAGCCTATCATAATAATCTAATATTTACTATATTTATTTAGTTAAGAGGTGTGACAAAGTGACAATAAAATTAAGCATTTCACAATTAACTTACTTAATTGAAAGAATCAAAATACTATTTATTAAAAAAAAAAGATTAGATCAAGTAACCTAATTAATTAAACCTTACCTTAAACATACCTTGAAAAATGATGTAAGAATTCTCTCGCGTTCAGTTTTTAAATGTACTTTGTGTGAATAATATAAAGTTTTGATTACATTTTCCTTTTAACAACTCTTTTCCCTGCGATAGACTTAACTTGGCTATTTTAGTTAAACAAGTCAAACAAAAATCTGCAGTTGTTGACACCAAACGTACTAAAGCACACATCGCAATAAGCAAGGTGATTACTCACATAAAGAAAGAGTTCTATGTTGGTGATAAAATGACGTGTTATTTAGTTGCGCTACTAGATATAGTGCTTCATAAAGTGTTATAAAATAGGACATTAATAATATGAATACACTTAAAAAACAAACACTTAAACAATAGAATCAAATAGCCAAAGCTATTATTTATGCTTTTAGTGAGGATTATTTCATCCAGATATCAAATTCAGAAAATTAAAAAATGGCACCTGGGCACGAGAATCAAACTCGGGACCTTTGGCTTCGTACGCCAATGCTCTAACCACTGAGCTATCCAGGAATAGTCCCGTGCCCAGGGTCATTCTTCATTCATATTTTAAGGCAGAGTCCATGATGGACGTGCGGAAATCGTCGGCTACAAATGTGTGATTTTTATTAAGAACACGAGCTATCAGATAACACAGCCACCTTCGATTCGGTAGTTGGCTTAATACTACCACAATTATTATAACTGTAAGGGATTGCATATTTAAGAATCAAATAGCCAAAGCTATTATTTATGCTTTTATTGAGGATTACTCCATCCAGTTATCATATTCTGAAAATTGAAAAATGACACCTGGATAACTCAGTGATTAGGACATTGGTGTACTAAACCAGGGGTCCCGGGTTCGATTCCCGTGTCCAGGTGTCATTTTTCAACTTTCAGAATACTTAAACAATAGCATATTAATGTATGAAATACAAAGTTGTAAGGATATGATATTGATAGAGTAATTTACCAGCTCACACATGGGTACCATCACCAAGTTAACTATAATGTGTGGGACCTATTTAACTAACTATAATTTCAATTTAACGAACTAGAGATCATAATTGTAAGTGAAGAGAAAAAAAAAATCACATCTCAAAATAAACTTGTCGTCTAGTGGTTAGAGTTCTTGAATACAGATCCAGAAGTCCCGGCTTCGATCACCGGTGTTTCCAGGAGTTTTCTGACGGTGCCCGCATGTTAGGTATGACTCAATTGTGGGCTGATGGTTTTTATTTTAACTATAGCTAAAAACTGTATTTAGGATTCATGTGTCATGTATTCATCCGCCAAGCTTTGCCTTTCATACTTAGGCTACTTAATTGCTTTCTTCCATATTATTGTTTGTGTCTGGAAATATTTTGATATCTTAAATACTTATGTGCACATTTCACCAACAATACATAATTAACAACTTTTTTTTTTATTATTTAGCACCACGTCTTACTACCCGTTCAGGTTATTAAACACTTTAAGTACTAATTATGCTAATGGATTAGGAATTGGGAAGGTTGAATTAGAAGAAGTGAACCTGCATTTGCGTGGAGGGAGAGTGGAAAACCCTTTAGGAAAAATCACCCCCAGTTCACCCGACCGAGATTCGAACCTCGATCTCCCCGTCCTCAGCAGTCGAGCTCAACATGACAAGCGCGTTAGCCAACTACGCCACCGAGGCGGGTTATGTATGAATAAAAATTTATGATTAAATGTATTTGCTAGAACAGGCTAGAGCTAATAAATAGGCTAAGAAGATCTTTCGTCATTTTTATCTCATCATCAACTTAAGTGAAAATTGGAGCTATGTGATGCATACAAGATATAAAATACGACATGAGTTTCCAGTTTTTAAATAACGAGATTCCTATGAAGATCAAGACTGTACAACAAGTATCAACAAAAAATTGGAATTATCGCAGGTGCACAAACAGTTTTGAGTAAGAAAAAATAAGAGACTAGACCTATATTAAGTTCCAGCTGGGTGGAATTATTAAGTAGACTGGTGGGGGCAGTGTAATACTTTGCAATATTTGAGGATTTGTGCAGCAAACATTGTCTAATTATAGCCGTGCGGTCAGTAAAATCAGCGGGGTGGCATGCTCATTTGAAAGGCCCTGGGAATAACACTAATATTTGATCTACAAATATTTACTAAAAGTTAATTTGTTAGGAAGAAGGTTAATTGCTTTCGATTCAAAAAAACAATTTTCTTGAAGTTATAGAAAACAGTCACGTAGAAAAAGACAAAGGACCAGTCTCATACTCAAATTTAATACGCCTCAAGTGCGCCGCTACACTAAGTACAAGACGACACCTACCTAAACCAGAATGGAATGGGCCTGTTTCCTATGTGAGAATGGCCCATTCTATTCGAGTTTAGGTAGGTGTCGTCATTTACTTAGTGTAGCGCCGCACTTGAGGCATACTAAATTTGACTATGAAACTGGCCCAAAGTATTGATTGTGCAAAGGATGACATAAAACATTTTTTGATTATGAGCCAATGCACACGATGTCCTTGCATCTAATATAGTTAACTATGGCTAATCTAATTTATTGACAAAATTCTGGTGAGAGAAAACTACTTGGGCTTTCAAATACCCTGAAAAAGTATCAAATCATAGCAAATCTACTTGAGGGGTTTCCCTTCCTCATACATTATATATTGCAGTGAACATCTTTGGAACGTGTGGACCAAAAATATCCCCAAAAGGCATTCTGCACTGTAATGATCCATGCTGCTCCAAAGGCTCGCACTGACAACAGAACTTCCCACGATTGGATGGAGACTTGAATGTTTTTTCAATTTTTTTCTAGATGTTTTCTACCCCATACACGCTGACTTGAAGGAAGATAACTATTGATTAGTGTTTACTTGGTTTACAGTTTATGCAAGAAGTCATCAAAAAGTGCTCACAGAACAATATTTAATATGATGTGTCCGCCAAGCAATGGCACCTATATTTGTCATCCACTCAATGTGTCTTTTGCCTGTCCTCTGAAGATAGTGTGGCAATCAGAGTTAATTCATTGGAAAATGAGATATTACCATCACATTAAATAAAATGGATAAGGCAAAACCTACAAGGCTGAAAAATGACAATGCAAGCATTCATTGATGCAAGTGCAGCGAAAAGAAATCTTATAAACAGATTTTAGGCAGAAAACTACAAGGAAGAAATGAAGAAAATCTAGAACTGTTAGTTAATGACCCTCTGTTCCAATTCCTTAAAGAAAATAGGTATGGAAACAATGATAAAGGACTTGGATGCAAGAAAAAAAGATAAGCTGTCATCCCAGGTAAAAGTGTAACATCTGCTGGTAATTCTTCCGAGAGTATCTTGGACAGCCCTTAGTCATACAAGGGTAATGAAGAAACTGAAGTTTCTGAAGAAATTGAAACAAGATGCTCCAGAATATCACAAGCTAATAAATGCAGCTTTTTCTTTTATAAGTTATTTCAGGGAAACCAACACATTCTATTGTCCACTATGAGTTAAAGAGAATTTTATGTTCAGTGTTTTCAGAGCCTTGGAGGGGGGTGGGGGGGCGGAGATAGCATTGGTGGTAGGGTTTTATATAATCTTTATGTGACTATTGGTGTCAAACAGGGTTAACATGTTATATACTTTTAAGGTGGGGTGAGTTAAGGGCAGTGCATTTGCACTTTTTTTTTTATTTGCCAAAATTAAAAAAATATTGCTCCAGTAGAAACATAAAGTTGAATTTTATTCACATGGTGATATTAACAGATGTTGAATATCTGTCATGAGCATATTAGCATTTGTTGACACTTTTTAAATGAAGAAAAACAGTTATCATTAAATTCCAGGACACCCTCGACAAATATTCCAAAACTCTTGATATTACTCTGTGAAGAAAACTAAACTCAATGTTTATACAAGAAATATTTAATTTATATTGACCACCAAATTGTTCTGATATAAAAACGGCAAAAACACTGCCTTTAACTCGCCTTCTGTTCCACCCCACCTTAAATTTTTCACCTTAAGGGGACAAGCTTAGATATATAAACAGGTGTTGCAATAGCTTAAATTATAATTTTAAGTATTAGTATAGTGGTTTAAAAAATATAATTAATACTGATTTAAATTGAAAATTGGGAGTGATATTTAAGCACTACCTCTAGAGTCTGGAGTAGAAAATAGTTTAAATTCCCTAGATTGTAGGCCTTTATATTTTATCATTGATATCACACTGATGTATTAAAGTCACCCTATAACTGAAAAGTTTGAAATTCCGGTTTTAATATTATTTTTACAAGATAGAAGTTCTTGTAAAACTGGTTTTATAGTTTTACTATTATACCGATTTCTTTTGTAGAGTTACTTAGACACATATATTAAAAAAAACCACACCGATATACAAAGTAATTACGAGCATAAAATGAGAAAAAAGTTAGTCATTCCCCGTTGCAATAGGCCTACTGCATGTAAAAATATCAGCTCCCAGGATGCCCTTGACCTACAAACAAAAGTAAAAAAAAAATTGCTTTAATAAATAAAAATAAAATACTTTTAAACTTTTTATTTTGACAAACAGCAGCTTCTCTTTGGAAGTTTATCTTAAATCCATTCAGTTTTCATCAAAGAAACCTGCATAAAAGTACAGTATTCATGGTTATTTGACTCCACTTAACTGATATTCTGTTCCAGCAGCATAGATACCAACATATTTAAACAGATTTCTTTTTAGGACATATCACACTACCCATTTGGGCTAGACACCTATGTACTATTAAACTATTGTGCTAGGGACTAGGAAGGTTGAATTAAGAGGGAGTGCACACACATTTTTATGGAGGGATGGTGGAAAACTGTTTAGGAAAAAACACCCTCAGTACTTCCGACCAGGATCAAACCCCAATCTCCCCGTTTTCGGCAGTCTAATCTACTGTGAAAATAACACCTTAGACCATGCGGCCACTAAAGTGGGTTCTACGGATCTCAAATATAGATTACACAAGGGGGGTGGGGACTGTAACTTAATTTTCAATTAAAACTTACTAACCAACACATTGATTATTTGACACACTCTCGGTTCTGCTTTGGTTTGGTAATTTAAACTACTATTTAAATGTCGGAGACCTTATATATCATTCGTTAACTTACTGAACTCAGTGTCCTGGGTTTGATTCCTGACATGGCCGAAAGATTTATCGTTAGTGAAACTGGACTTTTCCCTTTTTCATTGATGAAATATTCGCTTG
>CABFOW010000537.1:213477-249470 GCA_902141385.1 Timema californicum | reverse complement strand
GTCAGAGGTGAAGGAAGGGTTTGGCAATCAGATAAATCTGTGCCGGGACCGAGGATTGAACCCCGGACCTCCAGCATAGAAGCCTTACACCTTAACCCTAGACCACCAGGTCACCAACTATTTTTTAATAATATGTTGCATTAGTTTTTTAGGCACTTATTACTTCATTGTGTCGACGCACCTTTAAACATCAATAACAAATTTTGCACCACGTTGTATTACCCATTCAGGCTATTTGCAGTTAGCTACACTAATGAGTTGGGGTGAGGAAGATATAATACAAGGAAATGCACCCCCATTTTTGTGGGGGCAGGAACTATTTTGGATAAAACATGGTAGTTAGCCCGGTAGGGATACGAGCTTCGACCTCCTTGACACCAACAAACCAGACCAGACGAGCTTTACATCTAGTCCGTGTGCCTACCAATACTGATAGTAATAATTCTGTTGTAGTATGAGTAATAAACTGGTGAAAATTGTAATGCTGGTTTTAGTAAATGCATGGAAATTCGTATCCCACTCTCCTTTTCAAATCATCAGTTCGTCACTGTGATTACAAACGGTCGCTTGTTCGCACTTTGAGACAATGCCCGATGTCTACAGACAAGAAGAAAGACATCGACAATGACAGACACAGTACTCTCTGTTATAGAACTGTTATTACGGTAATGTACACACAGGCATCACAAGAGAAAAATAGAAAAATCGTACGGTTTTGTTATCACATAATGGACTGAAATGACAACAAATACCATCTTTTTGCTTTTGCTTTTTTTTTGTTTGTTGTTGTGGCTGAAAGCTTTGCTTGCATTCGATTCTGAATACCGGAATGAAATGGATTTCTAAAGAACATGTGCTCAGTTTAATGTGTATACGTGTGACGTCATGTCTATGCATAGTAAAATACTAACAAGACAAAATTAAAGGCCTATTAATCTTGCAAAATCTTTCTCCTCCGTGTCTAAGTTATATCAACAATATTTTTTTGTTCAAACGAAACATAATAATTATCCAGTGGAAACATTGAGTTTAATTTTCTTCACATGGTGATTGCAACAGCTGTTGTTGAATATCTATCAAGAGTGTCCTGGAATTAAATGACCAACTTTTCATTTCCGTTTAAAAAGTTTCTTGTCTAATTTCGCTTTGTTCATGACATATCAAGAAATATTTATATCACCATGTGGTGAAAATCAAATTCCATTTTTCTACTGGAACAGTTTATTTATTTTGACCCGAAAAAAATACTATAAGAAGTTCAAAACACCGACCTTTTCTCGCGTCCCCTACATACCACCCCCCACCCCCCTCTCTTAGTGTGGTGCGGTGCGGTGCGGTGCGGTGAGCCAGTATAGTAACTAAAAGGAAAGCAAATCACTTTTTTGAATAAGACGTGTAGGCTTGTAGGGCTTGACCTTGAGTCAGTGTTAAAGTTTGCCGCACCACGGAAATCACGCCAAGTTTTTAAAACGGACCTCCATAAAAATAATTGGTGACTCCTGATCTATGGCATTGGTTTATAGAAAGCTCATTGCCATACTTACAAAAGTACGCCATCTCTACCTATCTGGAGCTAGTTCTAGCCAGTCCACCTCATTACACCATATCTCTTTCAGGTCCATTATAAAGATATCCTCCCATCTGTGTCTAAGTATTCACAATTGTTTCTTCCCTTTGGGTTTATCAGTCAATACACTGAACAAGGTTCTAGATTCTCCCATTCACGCTACATGTCCTGTCCAACGTAATCTACGAGACTCGATTATTCTAACAATGCCTAGTGATGAATACAAGATATTTAACTCATCATTATGTAACCTCCTCCACTCCCCTTTAGCCCCATCCCTTTTAGGAGTAAATATCTTCCTAAACACCTTGTTTTCGAACACCCTAAATGGGTTTCCTTTATGTAAGGTAAGAGACAGCGTTTCGCACCCTTAGAGAAAAAACCAGTAAAACTAATATTTTATAACCCTCTTCGGTGGCCGCATAGTCTAAGGCATCCCTATGGCAATATACTGGACTGCCAATGACGAGGAGATCATAGTTCGATCCCACTCGGGTGCGCTGAAGTTGTTTTTCTCTAAATGGTTTCCCAATCTCTCTACACACAAATGCGGATACACTTCCTCAAAATTCAACCTAATCCATCCTTAGCTTATTAGCGTAATTATTACATAGACGTATAGCCCGAACGGTTAGAAAGATGCGGTGCCAAAATAATAATAATAATTAATATTGTTTTGTATATCCTGAGTTTTACATTCATTGTTAGCAGGCAACTATCGCTTTAGCCAACAAAAGGTTTTGTATGTATATATAGACGCCCCGACCCCCTTCCTTTTTACGCCCTTGCTTGACATTTAGATCGCGTGTACACTGATGTTGGTCAGAGGTAGGTTTTTATTATCATAAGAACGATGTTTATAATCACTATTAATTGATAGAAATTGTTATCCTATTCAGCCTCTGAATCCATTATGTAACTAATGATACAAAACATATAAAACAAAAATTTAACATGTATTTTTCGACGAAGTCTGATGCAATCTGGAGAAGGTTCCTACCAAGTTAAAAGGATCCCGTCAACACAAAAATTCAAGTTGAGTGACGTGTAGTATGGAAAGAATGTAGAAAGATCTCCTGCGAGAGATATCATTTATTCAAGTGTCCAAGTTTCGAAAAGACGACCCCAAATGGATTCACCCGAATAAAATGGGCATTATCAAATGGAGGCGAACGATAGTCAAGCAGGGGGAGTATTTTAAGTGTTTCTCTATCTATTCCTTGAGTTTTAGACCTCGTGCATGAAAAGTATTTACTTTTTTTTCACCCACCTCGGTAATGTAGTTAGCTAACACGCTTAGTTTCGTATTGTGCTAGAATGCCGAGAACTAGGAGATCAAGGTTCGAATCTCACTCGCGTGAACTGGGGCTGGTTTTTCCTAACTGGTTTTCCACTCTCCCTCACGCAAATGTGGGTTCACTTCCTCTATATTCAACCTTCCCAAGTCCTAATCCATTAGCTTAGTCAGTACTTAAGCGTATAGCCCAAACGGGTAGTAAGACGCGGTGCTATGTATTATTATTAATATTATTATTATTAGAAGTAGTAGTAGTATTAATTTTCTTGTTTTGTATAATTATCACCGCGTCTTACTACCTGTTCAGATTATACGCATATATGATAATTTACTGTAATGAGGTAAGGATGAGGAAGAAAGCATTTAAGATTATTATTATTATTATTATTATTATTATTATTAGCACCGCGTCTTACTACCCGTTCGGGTTATACGCACTTACGCTTGTTATACGCACTTACGCTAATGTGTAATGGTAGGGTGATTGTGAGATGAAATGAAGGACCTACAGTTTAACGTGGAATAAGAACCACGGTGGAGACCTGGCATTCTCCACATTCACAAGATGTCTTGTCAGAGGTGGAGAAAGGGTTTGGTAATCAGATAAATGTATGCCGGGACCGGGGATTGAACCCCGGGCGCCAGCATAGAAGTCTGACACCTTACCCCTATACCGCCAGGTCACCAGCATTTAAGAGGTAATCTACCCACATTTGCGTTGAAAGAGACTGGGAAATTATGTAGGTAAGAGCCCTCTCCCCCCCTCCCATTAAAAACAACTTAGATTAGAAACTCAGTTTTATTGTCATCAGCATGAAAGTGACGCAGATTTTTTAACGACTTAATTTAAGGGAGGGTTTAGGGATTTGTAAGAATTTCTTTAAGGAATGCACGCACATTTAGAAATAGGAGACCTACAGGGAGACAACACATGTATACCCTCGTATTCTCCCTCCTCCCCCTTTTCCTAGCTCCAAACAAGTACACCTAGCTGAGGTTCGAACCTTAACCTCCCTGTCACTAGCGATCCAGTTTATTACAAAACTTGACACCTTGGACCACGTGAACACTAATGCTGTAATTCCCCCACGTTTGCGAGCCCGTCTAGTTTGATTTGCTTTATGACTGGAAAATCACGGTTTGAATCCTTGTCTGATGTAGTGAGGATATTTTTTCCTAAAATGCTTTCATAATTTCCCTACAAGCAAATATAAATACACTTCCTCTAAATTCTACTTCCCTCATCCATATTTAATTTAGTGTACAGTAATTAAATGCAGATGGAACGGTTAGGTTGCGAGACGTGATGGAAAAAAAAGTATATATTCCACATGTCAACTTATGCCGGCCGTTAAATATAATTAGGTTGAGTTAAATAATTGTTTTAAGTTAAGGGAAGATTATTTTACACAAATAACATTATTATTATTATTATTATTATTATTTGGGGTATTTAACGTGCACTTTCTGAACAGACTGATTATATCAACGCGCGATTTATAAACTAACTTAAATCTAAAACAGACTCAACATCCAGCTGTTAATTCATCACTGTGGAAGAGGAAAGCCCATATTTCACCAATGAAAGTTTTCGGACATCCCATGAATCTAGCCCCGGACACATAGTTCAGTAGGCAGATGCACTATCCACTGAACTAAGGCGTCAGACAATAACAATAACAATAAGATCAATAAGTGTGACAAAGTGGCTTTCTCGTGTTTGATACAATGCCATCAGCTCAGCCCAAGCAGGCGGTCAATTAACCCGGTATTGTTGCGTGTGGTCAAAGAAGAAAATAAAAATAATACGCTTAGCATCTGCCTCCACTCTTCCCCTCTGCCCCCTTCCCCTAAAACCTTGCCCCTCTTTACCCTCTACGCACACGCATAAACCTCTCCACGCATGGCGAACCAATGTCACGGCGTGTCCAGCCAATCACGTCACATGTGTCTGTAACGTGCGGTGCATCATCCGTCATTGCGCGTGGCAATTGTTTGATTTATAGTCACACACACACACATATGTCTCGTATGGACACTTCAGGCGCTATAAGACGTAAAAATCCACAAAGCGCCCATAAAATGTGAACGTGTCACGTCTGTGAAAATCAATAGCTGCTGACGTTTAATGGCTTTATTTTACCCTCCCTCCCTTCCTTTAATCAATTTACCGTATTATTTTAAATAAATGTTTAGTCGGCACATCGTTCAGCCACTGAAGAGAACTTGTGAGATAACGGTCGGGTCTTCTGAGGGTGGTTTTTCCTAAATGGTTTCAAACTCTCCTTCCACGCAAAAGATTATCTCTAAAATACTTCCTGTATGTCATGAGCTTAGCAGCATTAGATGACAAACTTATTAAATAAAGAGAAAAGGCTGTTATTAAATTCCAGGACACCCTTAACAAATATTCAAAAACTGTTTAGGTCATCCACCATGTGAAGAAAATTAAACTCTTTGTACCGAAGCAATCATTGATTTTTTTTTTTTAAGGTTTTTCTATAAAACTGCAAAAACACTGTCCTTTCCTCGCGTCCCCTACACCTCCACCTTGAAGGACACATATTTAAGGACAATTATGGAAGAATTGATTGATTTTGTATGAGGGAAGCTAGAGATGTGTAGAGTTAAGAGACGAGATTTTTCACACATGCGTTAAATTATCAAAAACAGTGAAAAACAAGTTAATTAACTAACCATTTGCAAACTGTGAATGTGAATACCTGGAGCGAAGAGATTATGACTGGGGCATCCCAATCTTGTTTCTTGATGAGCAATTAATTATTTTACTCGAGAGAGTTTCATTACGTTGTTCCCTGAGGCTAGAGACGCCTAGTTCACACGTTATGACAAGAAAGCGCGGGATATACGAGCCTAGAGCCATCAGGGCTAAAGGGGAGGAATTAAAGCAAATGACAAGAAATCAGTGTGGTGCTGACACCTAGCGATAATTAATATACTAATTAAAACAAAAAGATAGAGCACACCTCAGTGGATATATATTCATACTAAACAATATATTTGTTTTTATTAATTTGACCTCCAAATTACTATATTTTGAGTGAAACGTTTTAGAAAATGAAGATTGAATAATTTTTTCGGACTATTTTTGAAAACTATTGATCTTAAAATGTGAGGTGATTTTGGTATCCATTTTAGCAATTGTGATATTTTATTTATTTGAGGTATTTGACATCTTAAATAAGGCGGTATCTCTGAACGTCTGTAGCACGTCTCAGCCTTCCAGTAGGTGGCCTCCTTATGTCAGACTATCCAACCCACATTGGTGGGCGCGCAGACTAGACGCACAGCTAGACTAAATAAATATGCCGCAGTGATTGAGAGGTCTGGATTTGAATTCCAGCCGCATGTATTGAGGGTGGGTTTATTATTCATGGGTTACCACCATTGGCGTGGCGTGGAGGTTTGCCATGGTAAGCAGAGCTTGTTTTTATGTTTTGTTTTTGTTCGCACCACATATAACTACAGGCTTGGGCTATAAGCATGTGTACTAATTACGCTAGTAAGTTAAAGATGAGGAAGGTTAAATGTAGAGAAAAGGTGCCTGCATTTACATGGAAGGAGATTGGATAACCATTTAGGGGGAAAAAACCTCAGTAGAACTGACCAGGATTTGAACCCCGATCTCAATGTCATCAGCAGGCCAGTCTAACACGAAAGTAACGCCTTAAACCATTCGGTCACTGAAGCGGGCTAGTTTTGTTTTTACCTGGCTAATGAGTGTTCTACTAACATATTATAATATAATTTGGCTTTAATTGCGAAGAAATAAGGCTTCCCCCTTCTTTTACAGTTAACCAAAATTTACAATTAAATGAGTTAAGAATGAAACTAGACAAATTATTTAAGTCTACATAAAAAAAGAAAAACACAAATATGCCATGGTAAGTACCAATATTTTGATGTTACATAGAAACACCAAATAATATTGTTAAAACGTTTGTGATAAGGGTTATTTTTGAGCTAGCCTAAAATGAACCTAGCACACACGTACTTACACATACACACACACATAATAAAGTATCATTCAAGTCTCAGAACATCCATTTCACGGCTGAGTTATCCACACGCGTCAATTTTGAAGAATTTAACTTATAGCTTTGTTTCAGCCAATGCTTCTATTTTCTTATAGTCGGTTAAGAAATTGATCACAATTTTGACAAATTTTATGAATTTTTAACAATAAAATATAACGCATTTTCTGTTGTAATATAAGTTTGATAAAAACTATGACATGGAATACTGATAAACACAGACTGTCACGATTTCCCCACCTGCCACGGGGCAAAAAAAAAGTCGAAACAACAGATAAAAATACCGTGGCTTTTGTTTTGTGATAACAAAGAGTTAAATGACCAATCCCCCCCCATCCTTTCCTCTCCCCCCTTTTCAAACCAGTTCAGACTCCGGCGCGGTGCTACATTGTTTACCGCCCGAAAGTAAATGTGTGACAGCTAGCGCTGTGTTGCGTCATTCTGGTGAACAAAGAGGTTGTCCTCCATGGAGGGGTTGTTTTTTTTTGCTGGAAACAATGCCACGCTTGCCAACCGCTCCTGCTAGTTGCTACTCGAGAATGCTGTTCTGTCACTGAAAACTAATGGTGATTGCGTTTTATAGTTTAACGGCGAATTCATTGTAAAGGGCTGTGTGTGTTCGTTACAAATATTGAGATGAGTTTTTAGCTTTTGTCTATTTGTATCCCCTTTCAATGTGATGTGTGCAATGTAGAAAACGTCTTTAAAAAAAAAAAATTATGAAAGATCAATTTGAGACTGAATAATGTAATAATTCATAACAAATCCGTATGTTAAGAAAATAATCCATAGTAGAGCACAAACAGCTTTGACGAATTTGTCAGTTTTTTGTGAGTTTTTTTCCTTCAGAATTAATACCAAGAAGAATATAAGATAATAATTACTAAATTACTAAAATAATTTTAATATATTCATACATCAAGTCATTATCTATAGCTGTCACTTTGGATGGATAATATCAATACTTATAGAATATCACAAATAATATAGTAAAATCTTATAAATGTTGGCCACAGAGATATATTTGAAAGTTAAATTTTCTCTTCTATTCTTCAAGCCATAGTCTACTAATGTACCACTGCCTAGGGGACACCCAAATATACTAATCATACATCCTTTCCTTAGAGGCTCTTTCCATGTCTCGATGAGATGAGGTGATCGTGATAGTATGAGGAGTTTAAACTAGAAGAAGCACTTTGACCTATAACCAAGGTACCAACCGGGAATCGAACCCGGGACCCCTGGGCCCATAGCCAGGTGCACTGACAACTACACCACGGGGGCCGATTACTTTTGATTGAAAATATAGTATTACTAATAAAATAATAACTATGTCCTCATTAGTGACTTTCAACCAATGTTTGCAACTTTGAGCTCAAGATACACCCCTAAAATAAAACTTATTTATTTGCTCAATTTCTCTATTCACTAAACAAAAAAACAAACTGGTGACAAGATCTATACGGTGACGTCATCACGATATCATAATTTGCGCTTTTTTTAATTACCAATCTATGTGACTACTTACGAAGTCAACGCTACTTTATTAGAATCTCTAATGAAAATTCCAGAAAATACACTTAATATTACTAAACTCTTTCTTGGAATTGAGAGTTTGCATATTTCCAGATGTTTTTGAAACCACAATACTATTCACTATAAAGTATTTACTTATCTATATTATTAATTTAAGGCTTTCATTGCCCAAATAAAGTATTTATAAAACCATTAACTTTTTCGCCATTTTTAGTAATTAACATCTTTGTATCTAATGGAACACAAAACCTCTTTAGATCTAGAGGGATATTCCACAGTTTGTTGATATATTTTGATGTTCATGAAATACTTATGTTATTTTAATTATTCTATCATTATTGGAGTACAGTTAACTAAGTGTATTCTGAAGAATTACGATGGTTTGACACTACTTGCATTTTTTTAAAGTGATGTGTTAAAAAAAGAGATATGTTTCTACGGTTCAAACTGAACCTGTTCTGATTAGTGAAAAGGAATATAGGCACAGCTTTCAAAGTTGCATCAGTGCATCTATTTGAACCCTTTAGTGAATCCAGATTTGGTGATTTTGTGAAAATCTACAGCTGTAGACTTTTTTTTATATAGACCTCAACCGTGCTTGTTTTATGACGTCGAGAACCCTATCCGTCCACATATTCTCCAAGCAGTGTTTTATTTTACCAGTGCGTCTTACTACCTGTTCAGGCGATACGCAAATTTACTAATTACGCTAGTGAGTTATGAATAAGTAAGGTTGAATTTAGAGGAATTGTATCCACATTTGCGTGGAGAAAGAGTGAAAAAACACTTAGAATAAAACTTAAGTAGACCCGACGTTGATTCAAGCCTCGATTTACCTGTCATCGTCAGTCTAGTCTAACACGAGAGTGACGCTTTAGACCATGTGGCCACTGAGGTTGGTCGTCGTGGAGTGTTGTCAGAGAAAGTAGAGCTTGTACCGATGATTTTTCTGTTTCCCCCTTGCTCCCCATTTGACCAACCAAACGTAAGCTCGGCTCTACAAACCTCACAAGGCTATATATTCTCGTTGATAGTGGCCCATGAGGGTTCTACTAAGTAATGAAAACATACCATACTTACAGTTTAAACTTTAAACTAGCTCTGCTTGTATTGGCAAAACACTACGATACGACACTGTCAGCGACTAAAGCAAATTATAGCTTTTTTTTATATATATATATATATATATACTACAATTGTAATAGGAAGGGCCTTTTATGAAATGCAAACATATTTTTTACGGCAAAATTTTATAAAATGTTACTATATCATTAGTGGTGGTTTATAATATCTTATCAAAATTGACATTTACAGATCAAATAGCTTTACGCATGAATATATTATAATAGATCTAGACACTTTTCTAAATGTAAGGTAAGGCCTTCCCTATATAATTCGAATGAATTTCCTTTTTAAGAGCTTTCAAATGTACCCACAGGCGCGTTAGATGATTATCTAAAGTTTTATTTACGTAATTATTTTGTGTTCCTTAGTTTTATATTATATTTTGGAGATATTTTTGGTCAACTCTTTATATCACCAATAACTACACTACAAGCAGAAGATTTTTTTTACAATTATAAAAGTAATAGATAGACAATTTATATCAAATAATATGAAATGCTCATTGTGACTAAAACTGTTAAAAAATATTCAAGTAAAGATAACTTTTGTGACTTGACCTGAATATACCTTCTTTGACTCAACAAAACTTCAAACAACACCTCCTCGCGGCCTCAGGTTAAACTAATAGGAATATAACAGTAGCACTTTATTCTACTGTGTGGCAGCACCGTACAAAAATATTAAAAGCTAGTCGAAGTCGATTCGTTGGGTATATAAAAAAGATTAATCTTATTTATTGATATTTAATCTCGATTTTTTTCTAAAGGTATTGTGAAAAAAATATTTATATATAGTGTAGTATAGTTTCTGTTGTGTCTTCCAAATATGTTCACATAATGAAAGTTAACATTGAGATGAATACAATTGTGTATTTGTTGGGCGCCACTCCTAGGATTTGGGAGAAAATAATAATAATAATAATAATAACAATAATAATAATAATAAATACCTTTATTTCGCCTAACTTTGAAGGAGGCACGATCACTCTTAATACTCGATACCACTAGGTGCGCTCGAGAAATTTTTTTCTCTCCAGATATTACAATGTTAATGATGACACTACAACAATGGTGTGCTGTAAATATCCACAGGAGTTGAAAGAATATTTAAAATAAAACATTAACAATTTAAATAAAATGGATTGTTGAAATAAAATGTACTAGTTTAGACAACAACAAAAAAGATATAAAAAAAACAATTATTGAAACTTTTGCGGGTTAATTATTGTCCCCCCCCCCTTTTTTACCACATCCTAATCCTACCTATGGAATTCCGAATAAGTAGGTAATTCCGATCTGAGAAAATAAAAATAAAATATATGGTATTACCTATATTCTTAAACAAAACTGTATCACTTAAAATAACAATCTCTGAACGTGGTTAAATTTAGGAGCTTAGAACATATAATACTAGAGTAAAAGAAAGATAACACAGGCTTAACTTATATAATATATAATTATAGTTTTGAGTAAAATAAAAAAAAGTACTATTGTTGAGTAAATAGAAGAAAAAAATCAATTGAATTAATATTTAGACATAAAATAAGATATTAATTAATTATATGGAATAGATAAAGAGTCTGAATATATTTAGTCTTTTCTGAAAGTTTTTACATAAATCCTGGTTTCTTGATAAAAACGAAATATATATTAATTTAAATTTGAAGATTTGGCTTGATCTCACTAACGAATTCGTCCATGTTTAAACAGTATGAATTTCTTACATTTGTTTTCTTTTATTAATTCTCCCTAGTCTATAATTTAACTGAATAAACAATCTCTAGTTCTTTCCCATACACTTAACGTTCAATTTGTGTACTTGCACTTTACTTTCAAGCCACTGTTTCACTTTAAAAATAAATTTAGTTAGGAGCTACACACATTTTGCTCCATGTTAAAAATGACACCGAGGAAGAAGACCCTAATCTTCATCAAAGAGTGTTCCAAGAATCAAATTTAAAAACGTTATATTTTCTTCCAAGTCCAAAGAGAAATCTAATATATTAGAACAAAAGATAAAATGTTGGCTTTGGACTAGAGATGAATATAAAATAAAAATGCAAATTTAATATAAAGATTGAAATGTATGTCATTGAATATGAACAATGTTTCCTAAAGGCATTAAATGTTTATTTCTATCTGTCAGAATTGAAATGCGCGCTAGTTTGGAGTTATTTACATCTCATTTTTTCATTTCTTCTTCTTTTACTATCGCGAGACCCGCCATTCACTTGTTTGACAGATCTGCGCATGCTTTTAAATAAATCATGGCCGACATTGAAAATAAATAGAAAAGTCAACAAACTTCTTAGAAGTATAATTAATATGTTTAATAAAAGGTATGTGTTCTCCCTTGGATCAAAATTCCTTATTTAAATGATTTAAAACAATGTTAGACGCTCTTCCTTCCGACCTTTTAATTTTTGAATGGTTGTAAATAGTATTATTTGTCAGGACGGTAACACAGCGTGTTAAGCTGCGGCCAAACTTTGAAGTGCATAATTTCAAACGAAAATAAATGGGAAATTATTCACAAAAATTAGAAAAATATAGGGAAATACATGGTAGGGTGGCAAATAACGTTAC
Organism: Timema californicum; assembly: GCA_902141385.1. Classification (NCBI taxonomy): domain Eukaryota; kingdom Metazoa; phylum Arthropoda; class Insecta; order Phasmatodea; family Timematidae; genus Timema; species Timema californicum. The sequence continues at coordinate 237,305 of CABFOW010000537.1, read as the reverse complement.
AGTATTTAAATTATAAAATAGTATTTTTTTTGTAAGGGTTGATTATTGATTACTTTTATATATATAATGTTTCTAAGAATTTCTTTTAAAATGTGTATCTGGGGGGTGTATTTGACACGACAAATAATACTATATGCTTATTTTTTGGGAGAATATGAATATTTGTTCTTAAAATTTTCTTCAGAAATAATGTATCCATGATCGAAAAATGGTATAAGCTACTTTATCGACTGAGTCTCCAGACTACACATTTAATTTGGCCACGATGGTCTTGGGGTAAAGTGCTCACCTCAGGACCCAATATTCGTGGGTTCAAACCCAGTCAGGATCGACAGATTTTTCTTCGGTGATGAAAATCAATAGCACAACTTCTTTTGGAGGGGAAGTAAAACCCTCAGTCCTATGTCGATTATGGCATGTAAAAGAACCCTGGAAGGTATGTGAAAATACCTTCCCCGGCAAAATTGGTAGGCCCTTTCGCTCTCGCTCGTAGAAATTCTAGTGTGCTGGTATAATCAGTTAGTTCATAAAGTGCACGTTAAATAATAACAATGATAATAATACATAGTTGGAAAGGGTGTGAAAAGTGGGCATCTAGACGGAGATTCAAAACCTCCATGAAATTGTATGGACTCTCCTAGGAGGTCCATATATGCGTATAAAAAATAGGCCTACTTTTTTATTTTTGCTAGATGATGATACGCGTATATACGAACATTCGACCACCAAAGAGGATACTATTATTTCTATACTAATTATTAAACGGTGAAAGAATCCAATATTCCATTTTGGTGGTTGAAATTCCCAGTCACACGAAATTGTTTCTCTGAAAATGATCATCAAATTAGGCTCTCACCTTAGACAAGGTTCGTCAACCTTGGTCTAGGACAACGGTTCGTGGAGATATTCAGTAAAACAAATTGCACTAAATTGTTTTAATATAAAATTATTTAACTACATATAGGTCTATATTGATTTTATTTATTTTTATTTTGCAAACTTTAAAAATATTACTTCTGTGGTGATTTGGATTAAATTACGTCTCTGTAGATTTTCATTGTTTTCTGCCTAAACCAAGAATGTCCAAAAACACAATACTTCTTGCACGTGCAAGTCAAGACAAACGGGTGCGATTGATAGTAAAGCCACAACTGGCTTTGAAATGCTTTATCTTGTACTTCAATAGTCTCATAATAGACTATCGGGTGAGCTACTTTTTATACCACTCAAATAAAACAACTGTAAGATATGAAATTATACCAAAGGCTGGTTGCACAAACAATACTCAGTTTCCTTATCAGAGATATGATGATGAGGGATGTGGTATCGAAAGAAAAGTATCGATACTGTATTAATTTAAAGTATCGGAAGAAAAATATCGATACCGTACTAGTATCGAAAGAAAAGTATCGATAACATCAACTATCGGTATCAAAATTTTAATCTAGGAAAATATGTTTTTATCAAGTAATAATTTCAACTGATGCATAGTTGTAATAATAATAATAATAATATTTTCATGTATATTTAAACACTGAAATGTATAATGATTTAACCTCATTATAGAATATTTAGGTCTATTGCGTCTATGTTACGTGTTGGAACTACTTTATGTATACCCATTTGTATAGATGTGTACCCATGACAGGATGTGCCATAACCATTAAACACAACGAATGACAAGGTACCTATATCTTTAAAGAAATTGTTTGTACACTACAAAAACAAAACATGATGGCGCTACATTTTAAAGTACTGAGCACTGAGCGTTACAAACGTTTAACAATCCCGGGTTATTTAAGAAGTTGTTCGACACTTTTGTTTTTAAACGTTTTCAACCGAATGAGGGCGAAAATTGCTTCCGACTATAACTGCATTTGATGATAAACATTTTAAATTAAAAGAAAAAATTGTCATTAAATTCCAGAACACCCGTGTCTCATATTTAACAAATGTTGATATCACCATGTGAAGAAAATTAAACTCTATGTTTATAGTGGAGCAATAATATATTTATTTTGATCGAAAAAAGTGTGATATAAAAAGTGCAAAAATACTGTCCTTATCTCGCGTCCCCTACATCCCTATCTTAACGAGTGAATTACTATCCTCCTGTACCGACGGGCACGTGGACTAAACAGTCTCATTGAGTCTGGTTTGCCGGTGATGCAGAGGTCGGGGTTTGAATCCTTGCTGGATATACTAAGCATGTTTTTTTCCCCTAAATTGTTTCTCACTTTCCCATCACACAAATACGAGAACACATTCTTTAAACTCTACCTTTCTCATGCCTATCCCATTAGTGTAATTAAATGCGGATAGCCTGAACAAGTAGTAAGACACGGTTGGAATGAAATTAAAATTAATCAATAATAAGTCCTCTATACAATCATATCAGTATTTATAATCAAGATTAAGAAAATAAAACATGGACGTACAACGCTATTAATTGCGAAGGAACGGACGATAGCATGGAAAGAAAATGGCGGTCAGGAAATGAAGAAGGAGAAGATAAGATGAACAAAGAGAGGAAAGATAAAAAAGGGAAATATAATATTTTAGTGCGGGAAGTAATGGCTGAAGGGGATGTAAGTTATGTTGGCTGTACGTGTCTGGTCGAGATGAAGTAGGGAAGGCACGAACAAAGAGGGAGGGGGAATAATGGGAAGAGATAAGGAAGGAATAGCACGGAGGGTGAGATAAGAGTAGAACTGAGGAAAAGAATTAAAAAGAGCAAACATAATGCTACCGTAAGGTGTCTAGTTTATAATAGAGTGCGACCATTGAAAGAAATGAAAAGTTAAGAATATGCAAGTCTCTACCTCTAATTTTGTTTCAATTCAAGTAATTAAAAAACCATTTAATATATTATACATGTATTAATTAAAAATTAAATTAATCATATATATTTTTATCAATGAATTTATTCAAACGTTTATTAATCATATTGTTTCCTACAATTTGTAATAATGTAATAATGTATTAATGTTCAGAAATATTGTAAACTAAACTACCTTCTATTAAATATGTGGAAAAACAAAATTAATGTTGTATTTTTTTATTGGTTCATTCAATTCCAAGGTTACCAAAGACAATTAAGTAGGTAGGATAACTCACAGGATGTGCACTCAAATTTGTGTTCAGAAGCGGTGGGAAAAACCACTGTAATATATAAGTAAGCCCGGTCGAGGTTCGAATATCAAACTCCTTGTTGCCAGAAATCCAGTATATTATGGGACTGGCGTATTATACTATGTATCCATTGGTGCATGTATTTAGGGCCTGGTCTTTTCAGTACCCTAGGTTAAGTGGCTGTGCTCATAAAACAAATTTATTTTATTTTCACCGCGTCCCGTTCGGGTTATACGCAAATATACAAATACGCTAATGGGATAGGTAGAAGAGAATAATTTTAGAGGAAATATCCCAGCATTTACGTCAAGGGAAAGTAGGAAACCATTTAAGGGAAAACACTCTTACTACACTCAGCCGGATTCGAACACCGACCTCAACGTCATCATCAAACCAGACTGAATGAGCGTTACATTTAGTCAGTTTACCCACCGATGGCAGTGTAGGCCTACATCCTTTATTAGTACTATGATAACTATCCAGGTCTGAGATATTTAGTACAGATCCAGAGGTCCCGGGCTCGATCACCGACACTTTCAGAATTTTCAGCGAAACAACGGGTCAGGGATGGGGTTAAACTCATCCTCGTGAAGAAAAGTTAGGAGCTACTTGAATAAAGAAGTATCGGCTCCGGTCTAGAAAACTGAGATTAACGGATAGAGGGTTTGTTTTGCTGACCACATAACACCCCTCCACCCGCAGAAGTTGGCACTACCTTCACCAGCAGACGGTGGTCACTCAGTTGAAGGTGGTTGAGGCCATGGAGCTTTTTTATGGTTACTACCCAACTATAAACAGATTTTGAATCATTATGGTACAAATAAATTTTAAAATAAGGTGATTCTACTTTTATTTGGATATAAGATACATAACTATATATATACAATTTCTATTATTTTGGGGTATTTAACGTGCGATTTCTGAACCAACTGCTATTATAATTATATATGAACACGAGTTAAAAACTAGTTTAATTCTAGGAGAGACCCAGATACTGGTCATCTCTGTGAAAGGGGGAGACTAAATTTAGTCAACACCTAGATCTAATATATTTTCAGTCCAATGCGGGGAATTGAGAGTTTTACCTCTAGCTCAATCGGCAGATGCCCTACTGACTGAGCCAGCGTCAAACACGAATTTTAATAATATTCCGTATGGTAATAAATAAATTAATAAATAAGTTAATCTCGTTTACAAGTGAAGGGTTAAAGGGGTGGAGGAGAAGGAGGAAAGTCCAATTTTATCTCAAATTATATTTATATTATTATTATTATTATTATTATTATTATTATCACCACGTCTTACTACCCGTTTGGGCTACACGCACTTACGCCAATGTGTAGGGGCAGGGTGACAATGAGATGAAATGTAGGCCCTACAGTTTAACGTGGAATCCAAACCACGGTGGAGGCCTGGCATTCCACACATTCACAAGTTGTGATTAACATACTTCTTGTCGGAGGTGAAGGAAGGGTTTGGAAATCAGATAAATTTGTGCCGGGACTGAGGATTGAATCCCGGGCCTCTGGCACAGGAGTCCGACACCTTACCCCTAGACCACCAGGTCACCCTTCTATTAATTATTCCATCTGTTAGACAATCGTGATATCTTTCTAACTCAATTTAAATTCTAGTTTAGAGAGGTCTCTGTCATATTTAAATTAGTTTTTAAGAACATTATTTACTGGGTTCCTTATCTACTTTGAGATACAAAAGTTGTTGTTCTTGATAAGGTATGTAGTGGGACTTTCCTCCATTTCTCATGTACCATTCAATGATTTTGTTAATAGTCTATTGAGTGAAAGGGTTAACACATTATGGATGATTAATCAAGTGTATTTTTGTGACTTTGTTTTATTTAGGCTCTAGTTTAGTAGACAAAATTTAAAAAAAACTAGTATCTCGTTTAGGCGTTGCGAATAACAGGCCAACAAACGTTAAAAGAATTATATCGAACCGGATATAGGAAGTGCCGTCACCACAGTCAATTTCCCGTTGCTGTGTGTACGTCAGGGAAATGTGAGTGGGATAACGTGTCAACACTGTCATACGTACGAGGGGTGAGGAAGGTTGTCACGAGGGTGGGCTAGCTCATCCATGTTGCCTAGCTTAAGGTGCGGATGTAGGGGACGTGATAAAAGGGGCAGATTGTTTATTGTTTATTTTGCACCACGTCTTACTACCCGTTCGTACTATACGCTTAAGTACGCTAATGGATAAGGAAGGTTGAATTTAAAGGAAGTGAACACGCATTTGAGTGGAAAACCATTTAAGGAAAAAACCTCCAGTTCACCCGACCGAGATTTGAACCTCAATCTTCCCATCCTTGGCAGTCGAGCTCAACACGTCTAACACGTTAGCCAACTACGCCACCGAGGCGGGTAAAAGGGGCAGTATTTTTATGGTTTTTATAGCAAAATATTTGTTTGTTGTTTTGCCAAAATAAATCAAGTATTGCTTTTATATAAACATAGCATTTCATTTTCTTCACATGATGATATCAACAGTTGTTGAATATCTGTCATGAGAATAACGACATTAAATGACAAACTTTTCAAATGAAGAGAAAAAGTTTTGACTAAATTCCAGTACACCCTTGACAGATATTCAAGAAAAATGTTGCGCACACCATGTGAAGAAAAATTAAACTCTTATGTTCTTAGATGAGCAATATTTTATTTGTTTTGACCAATTAAGTATTTTTATATAAAAAGTGCAAAAGCACTTACCTTCTCCCGCGCGCGTCTCCTACACACCCACCTTAACATACCGTGAAGAGCTGGTCTCACCTTCTTACTCTCTCAACCAGATAAAGTTTTGTAACCGTGAACAATTTTCGCTCTTGAGCTTATAATGTATGTTGATGTTTTATGTTCCCTAGAACTATGAAACATGAATCTTAAAAATGATTTTTGAAAAACATATGAATTGTAGTATGGAACAATAACTAATCAAATCGATAAAAAAATAGAATTCAAAAAGAAAGAAACATTCGTAAAATAGGATCAAAAAAGACACAGTGTTAATAAATCCTTGAATGAAAATGAACTCTAAAAAGTAATAAAGTCTGAGTATGGATATGAACTTATAAAATGATTAATAGTATAAGAATAACGCAAAAACATTATTATAACATAATTATACTAAAGGAATAGAAAATAATATATTAAACTAATTGATCCAAATGAAAGTTAATACAAGTTAGAATAATATATTTCCCATTGTCAAAAGGTTATAAACACATTAAAAATTTGAGTCAAGAAACAACATATATATATATAAATAAACAAAAAACACATTAAAACACATGTAATAAAGGACCTGATTTTCGAACTGGAATTAAAAATGATGTAATGATAATAAGATGCTTAAATAAGGTTAAGATATAAACTTGTAAAAGTAGAATAATAAAGGTTAACATTAAATACATGCCATAAAGAAAATGAAATACAGTTAGAGTTCAAGCATATGAAATGAATAATATTATGCTTAAATAAGGTTGAGATATAAATTTGTGAAAATAGAATAGAATAAGTTGAATGAGGTTGACAGAGAAATGATATATCTATTCTTTTCTTAAAGTCTTTTGAGTTCCCTTGTTCTTTGTATTATTGGTAGTGAGAATCACAAATCCGACATGTTTCGGAGCTACAACGGTTAACTCTGTTAACTTTTATTATTCTACTTTTACAAGTTTATATCTTAACCTTATTTAAGCAGCTTATTATCATTAAATCATTTTTAATTCCAGTTCTAAAATCAGGTTATTACATGTGCTTTAATGTGTTTTTTGTTTATATATATATATTTATTGTTTCTTGACTCACATTTTTAATGTGTTTATAACCTTTTGATAATGGCAAATATATTATTCTGACTTTTATTAACTTTCATTTGGATCAATTAGTCTAATAAATTATTTTCTACTCCTTTAGTATAATTATGTTATAATAATGTTTTTGCGTTATTCTTATACTATTAACTCTATTATAAGTTCATATCCATAATCAGACTTTATTACTTTTAAGAGTTCATTTTCATTCAGGATTTATTAACACTGTCTTTTTTGATCCTATTTTACAAATGTTTCTTTATTTTTGAATTTTATTTTTACCGATTTGATTTCTTAAAATTGAGACAAATGGTTTTTTGAAAATAGACATTTTTCAAAAATGGTTCAAACCATTTTGTTTAAAATTTATGTATTGAGATTGTTATACACGATACATAAAATACTGTATAGGCCTACTTTAAAAAAATTATTGGTTCAAATATAGTGTACAAATTAGTGAGCTTTCAAAATTGGAAAATTTTGTAAATGGCTGTGATGATTTTGTTAAAAGCGGACATTTGGGGAGTGTCAACATGGTAAATAACAATGTACATACAAATATTATTTGGTTGTATTTTACTGATGAGTGATTCTTGAAAATTTGTAATTTATTTTAAAAGTGGCTGAAACAATTTAGTTCAAAATGTATATCTGAAGAGTGTTTCATAGCTATACTTATTCAAATAATATGTTATTTTTCGGAGGAGTGGGTAGGCTACTTAGGGGTAGCTGATTTTTTAAAACCATTTCTCATATCATGAGAAAGTGTGAGACTTATGATTATATCATAAATTTTACTCCACGCTCAATGACTTAATATTCATCCTATGAATCCGCTTTTTGACAATTGTACACATGCGGATAGCCCGGACGGATAGACAGAAAGACGCAGAGTACGATTTTATATTCCAGGTGATATGTTTGTTAGAAACACTGATAAAATGTAATCATTCCTTGAATTAAGGGTTGATGCGTGGGTCAGCGATCAAACCACCCTTCTATCAGTGCATGAGAGGCGATGACAATCCCCCCCTCGGTACACAAATACTAGATTACTGCCAACTATTGTCTCCCCTGAACAAGGCAGAGAGGGGTGTAAATAAGGGGAGATATAATCATCAATAGCTCCCCTTCTTCTACTCACGCCCGCGCATATAAACGAGGGGAGGAGATGGCTATAAAACAATTAGAAGTTTATCCCCAAGCAGAATATATCTTCTAAAAAAGATATATCTATTTATGTCTTTGATACAGTATTGAATGTGTGAATTCATGATAAACCTATTTATCTGAATTTTTTTCAATGTGTGTTTCTTCTCTTTTAGCAGTGAGGTCTTGCTAACTGATTGATCTGACTGTGATAAGTGAGACTGGTTACAGTAGAGAAGTGACTTCTAAAGTTATAGTGATGGAGGTCAACCAACATTAATGGAAGCTTTTTTTTAGCACCGTGTCTTACGATACGTTCAGGTAACACGCCTATGCACTAGTTACGCTAATGATTTTTAGGGATTAGAAATGTTATATTTAGAGGAAGTGTACCCGCATTTGCATGGCTGGAGAGTGAAAACCCCTATTGGGGGAAAAAACCTCACTACGCCCAATCAAGATTTGATCCTCAATCTCCCCATCATCGGCATTCTAGTCTATGGCGAGAGTAGCGCCTTAGAACATGCGGCCACCGAAGCGGGTATTAATGGGAGCTATGAGCACCGGGGGTCGACCGGGGACCTCGGAGTAGAGGGAGTGGAAGCGGTACTGTTTAAAAGTTATGTGGAAAACACATTTTTTTAGGCAATTCAATTTTACGATTGTAGATACAAGACAAACAATTTATTCATCATGCTCATAGAATTTAAGCTACGTATTAATTTGTGTTCTTTGTGTATGTTTTAAAGAAGTGACAAAATTGTTTTAAGAAATTTAGTCTATCAGTGGTAGTATAATAGGGTGCATTTACCCTAAAATAAATAACCCTTCGCTGCCCCTCACACCCGACTGGAATAAAGGTTTCCATTCCCTGGGATAAAATCGTCGCTCTCTGTTATGTATAACACTCCCCTCTGATATTTTCAAATATTAGGCTGAAAATGGCCTTGTATCAACCTCCAAATAGCTTTTAGAGGCGTCCAATTAAAAAAAAACATTGCCGGTGAAGCAACACTTCAAATAGCTTCCAAGATAGACATCTAATTTTCCGAAAAATTTAAGGCGAAATTTGCTCTAAATAGATTCTAGGAACATTCAAAAAAATTTAAATTTTCTGGAGGATGAGCACTCCAAATACCATCTAGGTGCATAGCATTTTAAAACATTTTCTGAAGGAGGGTTCCCAGGTCCCTCTTTGATTTGGAGCTCAAAACCACTTTTTTTTTTCAAATTGGCTCCTAGAAAAAATAAGGGTCCACCACCACTGAAGTCTAGGGGTACAAAAAGAAGGAGGGGGGGGGGGCACACTTGTCTCTGGTACCGGGTCCGGCTTGGACACCCAGGAGGTCTGTCCGTACCGCTGTAAACGTGGACCAAAGCGTTGGTCAAATCTATTCAGGATTTCTGGTGACGGGTAAGACAAAGCTTGAATCTCAGCTGGGAGCACTGAGGGTGATTTACCCACCCTCTTTCTTCTCTAAACTCCCTTCCTTATTCCTCTCCGAGAAATTAAGCCGTTAATCATCTTGGCACTAGATGTAAAATTTTAACTAAAAAAAATTCTTATGATTGAGATCAATCCCTCTTTCAAAAATATAGGCTACCTTTTCAACCTACACCTACCTGGGATTGAACCCGAGACCTCTGAGGTCATTAACTTGGATTTAAAAAAAACAATACCAACTGATTTAAGATTTCAGCCTACACTGGATATTATCTCTGAGGGAACTGTATGGTTACTATTGGTAAACAGCTTTGTCGTTCTCTTGTTTTCATGTGGTCAATACTTTTAAATATAAGATAAATTTGGCATCGTTGGTTCGTAGATGTTGCCAGTATCACCTTCTAACTCCAGCACACCACCTTCCTGCATAACTGAAAGCAAGGAGATTTGGCAACAGTTAACCTAGAGAGAGAACGAACACAAATCTTTTCCTTCATGAGACCTGCGGTTCCTTCAGCGGTGATACACAGATGTGTAGAGACGTTTAGCTGGTCTGTCTCCCCAGCCACTCTACCACGGGGATGGTCCTTTGTTGGGAACCAGCGCGTCCACCTTTGTACGCCAGTCACGACTTCTTCTTCTCTTCCCCTCTACGACGTCGCTCGACGTCGGTCCGAGCGGTTTCTTGGGAGGGTGCGCTAGTGAGCACAATGCGACGCCTTGGGGCCACAGCCATATTTGTCTTTCCTTTATTGGACGTTGTCTCCTTTCTGTTTTATAGGGGAGTGTGGGGGCAAGTAGGGTGTGTTCTTGAGGTGGGGCTGTAAGGGAAAGGGCGTAGAGGGGTCGAATGGAAAAGCGCAAGCGTTCAACGAAACAGTGGCGGGAGAAGAACATTACTTAATGAACTGGAAGACAAAAAGGAGGTAATTTAGTAGAAGATTGAGTGCGTCTCTTGATATGAAGTATTTTTCTCTCTCTTGAAAAAAACTTTCTCATTGAGAGAAAGTATTGTAAATGTGAAAGTTTTCAACATCAAGATCTTGAATGAATCTTCATTTTTCATATGTCCCTGCCCACATCGTTGGTAACATGTTATAACGCGTCACCCACGTGTTAAGACTGGATCACTGATTACGAAATCAAGGTGTGAATATTAGTCGGGTTTATCGAAAGTGTTTAAATCAAAATGGTTTACCACTCTCCCGACATGCCAATGTTAATATATTTCCTTTTAAATTCCCATTTACTCATCCCCTTTTAACAATATTATTATTAGCACGGGCTATACGCACTTTCGCTAATGTGTAGTGGTAGGATGATTGTGAGATTAAATCGAGGATCTATAGTTTAACGTGGAATCCGAACCACGGTGGAGGCCTGGCATTCCCCTCATTCACAAGTTGTGATTAATACACATCTTGTCATATTTTATACAATAAATTACAAAAGTTAAGTCAAGAGTACTTTAGTAATTGAAACAATTCCACCTCATTACACCCTATTTCTTTCAAGTCCATCCTAATGTTATCCTCCCATCTGCGTCTAGGTCTCACCAACAGTCTCTTCCAATTGGGTCAGTACCCTAAATATGGTTGTATATTCTCCCATTCACCCCACATGCGCTGGCCACCATAATCTACGAGACTTGATCATCCTAATAATTTCTAGTAGAGCTGAGAAGATACCAGTTTTTCGATTCCGATTCCAGATTTCAATTCTTAAATTTTTACCTCGATTTTTCGATACTCGATTTTTACTGCAATAGGCCGGAAGTGAAGTGGGAACAGCCTTATTGGTTTATATTAATAGAGATAGGTGAACCTTTTTTTTTACCAATTTGATTTTATTCTAGAAATTTTGGTAAACGTCTATTAAATATTAGACCTAAAATATTTTTGCCTTTATAAATTACAATCATGATTTTGATTTTTACTTTAAAGTTTTGAAATAAACTCCCCCTATATTATTATTTAATTTATAACAGTAAATTTGCAAATCAATCGCAATATATTTAACATAGGGCTGGCATCTGTTAGTATGGAGGTTTATTTTTGTGTTTTCTTGAATACATTAAGCTACCACTGTAAATATGTTTACATATTGAAGCAAAACATCAATTTTTAGCTTTTTAAATCTAATTAATGCTTTAATAAGTTTTACTATACAAATATATGGAATAGTTAACGAAAAAAATACGTTACAAACAGCCTTTAATATTTGATATTCATTAATCTCTTAATAAAGCATTCACGATCTTTTGCACGTATCTTTAAGAATCAAGGCAAGGTATTTTCTCGATTCTTGATCCTCTTGATACCATTAAGAATCGATAGGTATCAAAAAATTGAGGAATCTAATTTCCAATCTTTTATTTCTTGTAATGAGTATAGGGTATGTACCTAAAAATTTAAAAAACCTTCCACTCTCTTGTATCTTCATCCCTTTTTGGACCAAATATCTTACTAGGCACCTTGTTTTCGAACACCCTTATTTTTTTTTCATCATTTAAGGTAAGATAATACGTTTCACACTCATATGAAGAACAATAGTTAATTTTCTATTTTATTTTTTGTATTTTCTGAGTATTACATTCCTTGACAGCAGGCGAGATGTCAACAACTTACTGACCGAGTAGTAGCATGCATTTCCCGACTGTATCCTTTTCCTAATTTCCACTCTAATATCGTTATTGCTGGTTAAAATTGTTCCTAAATATTTAAACTCATTAACCATATAAAATTGTATGTTGCTCGAAGTAATCTTTAAATTATCGTCCCCAATATGTGTTGTCTGTGTGATCATATACTTAGTATTTTTAGCGTTCACTTCCAAACTTATTTCCCTACTAGCTTCTAATAAAATGTATTCATTTCTTTCCACACCTTACTTACAAAGCTACTCTGCTTATCCTAATATCTGCATTGCACCGTTTGATGTCCATCCTTCCCTTCTCTCTTGCATTACCCTAATAGCATAATTTAAGGCTAGATTAAAACTTAACAGGGAAAGTATAGCTCCTTGTTTCAACCCATAGTGTATTTCGAAAGTGTCTAATAAGGGACAGCCAACCTGGTCCCTGATACATAATAATTTTATTAATATAGGACCTATTTTGTTCTTTTAATGCATTACAAAACTACCAAATATACAGTAATACATAGGGAGACTCGTTTTATAACTCTTTTTCTATTGATAATATAGTATAATTAATCAAATAATAGTTATTCAGCTACTTTCAGCCAATGTTTGCAATAAAGAACATCTGCTAGCTTTCACCACCTTTCCTACCGTGGTTAGGGTATACTAGTGCAGAGAAACCTACGCCGATTTCTTGTGATTGGTTTAGAGCTCACCACGTGACTATGTTTCAGTTACGATCTTGTTTTTTTTTCGACAAGAGTGTGAATCAACAGTAATTATGGAATGGTTCATCTCCTGTTAAATTCTTTTAATTTAGTTTAGCTAAAAATTGTACTTCGACTTCAAACTATCACTCATCTGTTTTACATTCTTCTTCAAACAGACGATGTATCTTCTACCAAGCAATAATTTCAAAAAACAAAACATGTGTAACAATGTGTGATACTCGACTCTGATGAAATGAGGTTCGATACCTGGTGAGATAGGCCTATAAATGTAAAGACAAGGTTTATATTTAGATTTCTCATCTTCTCTATCTCATATTTCTTAAAATTCTACATATCTATTCTATTACCTCATATTAAATCGCTAATAGACAGATTTTAGAGCTTACACATACTGATTAAAAAAATTAAGTATGGGTCTACAAAAAATATATATTTCTTCAAAACTACGAGTTCTGCTCTTCAGCCTAAATGTAATCATGGCCTCAGTACTAAACGTATTGTTTAGAGTGATTGCATTTCGATTGAAGAAGAGAATGCACAATAAAGATAAAGACACACAAAAAGAGAGAGAGAGACAATCATCCATCGACCCAGAGATATAGAAAGAAAGAAGGCAGTTTGAGTGAGGTTGGGGAGTGAGGTGGTTATGGGACCTCCCCTCCACCCATTCCGCCGCCGGCAAACCAACACAACCCGCGCCGCCGACGGACGCTTCTCGACTTTCATTTGTTTTGTGGGCAAACAATACTCTCGATGAAAGAGGGGGGGGGGGAAGAGATAGAGGGGAAGGGGGGTGTTTGTGTAGGTGTGAATAGAGACGCTCTAGCTGGTTGCATTGGAACTACAACCAGTATTACTATAGATGTGGGTCACAAATAAAAAATCTAAGTCTATATGTCTGACTGTCTATATACGCTTCTAGCCAGGGTTGAATAGAAAAAAAGGGGGTTTGAGAGGAAAGGGGATGATGTGTGTAATACAGAGTTCTAATCAATGAGAAGAGGGGCTGAGGCGGGTATACTTTTCACTCGCCTTCCGTTATCATACCCGGACGAATTGTGACGCTTGTGTTTAGACAATGCACCCACAACTAGGTTATACACCGTATTTTGAAATGTTTATCCAGACAATCAATAGTTAAGGTGGGAGTGTATAGGGAGCAACCTGACTCAGTGACAGCATGGTCTAAGTGTTGGACTAGACTGCTTATTACAGGGAGATAAAGGTTCATATCCCAGTCGGGCGTAATGAGGAGGGTTTTCCTCAATTGTTTTCCACTCTCCCTCCACACAAAGGCTAGCACATTTACTCGAAATTAAACCTTTATCATCTTTATCTAACTAGCGTAATTAGTAAGCCTACGTATGCGTATAGCCTGAACAAGTAAGACGAGGTAGTAAATAAATGTGGAGAATGAAAGTTCATAACTGCAGAGAAATTGCACTTATGGTAAAACTTTTTGTTTTGGTCCAAATAAATAAAATAATGTTTCAGATAAAACATGAGTTTAATTTTCTTCGCGTAGTGATAAACAATTATTGAATATTCTTTAAATTAGAAAATGGCACTGGACACGGGAATCGAAACCGGGAATCTTGATTTAGTACGTCAATGCTCTAACAACTGAGCTATCCAGAAATCGTCTCGTTACCGGGACCATTCTCCACTCATATTTTAAGGCAGAGTATGTGATGGACGTGAATAAATTATCGACTATAGGTTTCAATTCCCGTGTTAAGGTGTAAATTTTCAATTTGAAGAATATGATATTTCTATGTGGCTCTAACAGTAATGTGTTTATACTGGAGCAATATTTTTATTTATTTTGAGCAAAAAAATAATTTGGTATAAAAATTTTCCTTAACTCGTATTCCTAACATTCCCACCTTAAGTGAAAATATTCTCAGGTTCTGTGAAGAGATTTTAGTGAGATTCGTGTGTGTGTAAGAGGCTTATTTCGATTTGACTAAACTCGTAGTTGTGGTTGCGAGGTTTAAGGCGTCAAGCTCTCAATAAACTAGTTCGTTCGATGACGGCAGGACTGCGGTTTGAATCACGAACGTATAAACACCTGGTGCGGTTTTCCACCAATTGTGATTTTCCATCCTTCCCCCACTTTATGTATGAGACAACCCTCTGATTCATACTTCTTAAGTTAAGTCACTAATAAACCTGATGTCTAACAGAATTTAAAAATAATTAATTGAATTGCGGGTATTCCCAGAGCTGTGCTAGGGTCATGCGCACATATACAACAACCAAAAATTAGAGATGGCTTGATTCCTTAAGTCTTCGAATACCTCAAATAGATTCGAGATTCTTAAAACTCTCAAAAAATCATCTCAAATACATTATGAAGACCTTGAACTCAAATGACAATTTTAAGTAGGCCTAATAGATAAAATAAATAAAAATTGACTTGTTTGGTTGGAGGATAAGAAAATCACAAAAAAAGAACCATTTTTATTTATGTCATTGCGTCTTAATGTGTGTTATAGTTATATGCATATATTTTAATTACGCTAATGAGTCAGAGATGAGGAAAGTTGTATTTAGAGGAATAATATTATTTAGCACCGCGTCTTACTACCCGTTCGGGGTATAGTTTGTTATTAATTTAATAAAAGAAGTGTTGGTGACCTGGCGGTCTAGGGGTAAGGTGCCAGACTTCTGTGCTGGCGGCCGGGGTTCAATCCTTGGTCCCGGCATAGATTTATCTGATTACCAAACCCTTCCTTCACCTCTGACAATACATCTTGTGAATGTGGGGAATGCCAGGCCTCCACCGTAGTTCGGATTACACGTTAAACTGTAGGTCCTTCATTTCATCTCACAATCACCCCACAATTACACATTAGCGTAAGTGCGTACAACCCGAACGGTAGAAAGACGCGGTGCTAATAATAATAATAATAATAATAATAATAAGTGTTAGATTTGTTGTTTATGACATAATAGTTATGACAGACAAAATATAATTTGTCAGTGACAACTTTCTTTAAACTTAATTTAGAATATTTTCACTTTAACCTAATGTGTACTTAAGATTCCAGAATTCTAAATTTGATTTTTTTTTATCTATTGAACTACGCAATGAGATACCAATCTTTCATCCAGAAATATCCAAATGAAGTTACATAAGGCTATTGTGTTCTCATTGTTTGATTCAAACAGACATTAGGCTCAAAACTAATCTATTTATAAAAAATAATTTATTTAAGATATTTAAGTGCTCTTTCTAAACCGACTGATTATATTACAATATTTATAGACCACCTTAAATTTATAACAGACACAACATCCAGTCCCCGGACGTTAATTCAACACCGTGGAAGGGTTAGCCCACATTTCACCAATAATAGTTTATTGTCCTTGTCAGAAATCGAACCCTGGACCCTTACCTCGATAGACAAACACGCTATCAACTGAGCTAAGCTATCGAACCAAAACTGATATATATATATATATATATATATATATATAAAGAGGGAGAGAGGGATATAGTGACGATACAAACCATTGTACCATTGGTAGCATGGTCTAAGACATCATATTCTGAAAATTGAAAAATGACACCTGGACACGGGAATCGAACCCGATTCCCGTGTCCAGTTGTCATTTTTTCAATTTTCAGAATATGATATCTAAGAGGGAATATCCCCACTAAAATGCATTAACAATAGTTTCGGCTATTTGTTTCATTAATGGTCTAAGACGTTGAGTACGCAATAAATATATACTGGACTACCGATGACAGGGAAGTCGAGGTTCAAATCTTTAGAGGGTACACTGGAAGGGGGAGGCGGGGTGTCACCAAGCGATTTTCCATCCAATATCCACGCTAATTAAGGTTTGTTTTCTGTGTCGAATAATGGAAGTGTTGCTAAGATAGAAACTTTTTTCTTAGCAGCGTGTTTTACTATCCGTTCGGGCGACATGCATATGTGTTACGCTAATGTGTTAAGGTCGGGATGATAAAAGGTGAATTTAAAGAAAGTGTACCCACGTTTTGCGAGGAGGAATAGTGAAGAACAATTTAGGAAAAAAAAACTCCCTCGGTACATACATCTGGGGTTCAAACCCCGATCTCCCGATCTCCCCATATTCTGAAGTCCAGTCTAGTGCGAAAGGAACGCCTTTGATCATTCAACTGCCGAAAAGGGTTAATTATTTACCAATCTTGATATTAAACGTTCAGTTTCGTTTTTAATAAACTCAAGTTATAAAATGATTGATAACACTTGAGGCATCAATTGTAAGCGTTGTTCAATAACCTTTCTAAGATTTTTCATAATTTGGCACATTCAAACATATAAGTCTTTTTAGAGTCCATTCAGTGCTACCAAAAAGACAAAAAATGTGTTACGGTTTGAAATTAGGAATAAGTTTAAATAACCAACAACAAAATACACAATTTTCTTCGAATTACTTCGAATTACGTAACGAATTTTTCTTTCAAGCAAGTATTACTACTCATCCGAGCCATACGTACGCTAATTAAACTAATGAAGCAGGGATGTGTAAGGGAGAATTTAAAGGAAATGTATCCGCATTGGTGTAGAGAGTCAGTGAGAAACCATTTAGGAAAAAAAACTTTAGTACACCCGGTTGGAATCTAACCCCGAGCTCCACCGTGTCTGGTAAACTATGCTACACAAGCCTGACGTGTATTCCTCATGTCCATCGATACGGGTTATAAAATACTGTTTTAATCAACACGAGCTTTCTTTATCTTAGAAAGTCACCCGAATTTGTAATGAATTCGTCTTGTTACTTACAACGAGAAACTAAAGTAGTGCACAGAAGCATATTTTCCATAACACTGTAGGACTTACACCTCTTTAAAGTCAACTTATGTTTGTATGGTCCACCGGATCTTCTATATCGGTAACCCTCTTTTTGGGGCCCAGATCTACATTTACATTTATCTAAGGTTCCGCGATCATCCTTCATTTCTTCACTCTTATTTTAATTCTATTTTAACATATTGTATTTTATCCTTCAAGTCAATATTTCCTCCAATACTTATGTCCCTGCTATTATAGAAAATACATAAAATAAATAAAATGTACACACACCTTTTACCCTGAGAGGTAGAAGTCTTACCTTGACGGATTACACTATGGCCCTATCTTACAAGCTGAATCATAGTGGAACCAAGCAAGGAAGCAGTCTTACCTTGAGGGATTACACTATGGCCCTATCTTACAAGCTGCACCATAGTGGAACCAAGCAAGGAAGCAGTCTTAACTTGACGGATTACAGTATCACCTTATCTTACAAGCTGTATCATAGTGGAACCAAGCAAGGAAGCAGTCTTACCTTGATGGATTAAACTATGGCCCTATCTTACAAGCTGCACCATAGTGGAACCAAGCAAGGAAGCAGTCTTAACTTGACGGATTACAGTATCACCTTATCTTACAAGCTGCACCATAGTCGAACCAAGCAAGGAAACAGTCTTACCTTGATGGATTACAGTATCACCCTATTTTATAAACTGCACTGTAGTGAAATAATGAAAGATAGGCTTGTCTTTTCGTTACGATATAGTTTTCTTACGCAATCGACTGAAAATTGCTACGAGATTAACCTTTTGCAGACCCCTGTTATAGGCTATAAGAAGACAATACAAGCACCGTAGCTTTGATTGAGTCATCATTTAATTTCATATGAATGCGCGTGCACCGACTATAATCTCTAAAATAACGCGAACAGTGATGAAACCTAATCACATCATCTTCTTTACTAACTTACTAAAGGAAATATTGCTTCTATGAAGGTGACTAGCGATAATAGGAAATGTTAAGTTATTGAAAGAAAAAAAAATTATTCAAGCTTCGTTTTGTCAATGGTTAATTCGAGTTTACTGCACTTTATATATATATGAATGGACGGAAGGAAGACTACCGTACATTTCACTTGAACAAATCAGAATAATAAGATTGAAACCCTATTTCCAAACGATCTTCTTCTATCTCTCCTATAACTGTAACCTCCATGGCGAAAACCCCTCCTTTGGGGTCGTATTGAATGCCATCTCGTAGGATTTAACTTGGAGGGCGCTTATATTCAAACTAAAGAAGAGAAAATAGTAGACTTAAGTCTAGCTGATGGGGACTTTGGGTGGCGAAGGGCTAGGGGGATTAGGAAGCAAGTTTTGAGCGAGGAAATTTGCTGAAGGAGGAAAAGGGGGAGTGGGGAGAGAAACTGATGGCATAATGCTTGCCTCTATTGCCCGTCTCTCTTTATCTATCAACTTTTCGCTCCCGAGATGGAGAATCTGCTCAAAGGGCAAACGGTATTCAAACCCATTAAAGACTGTACTCCAATTTTCGGTTAATACATCTAGGTTCCGCGTCTAGCTTTCCATCCGGACTGTCCTCATATTTACATTAATGGCAGAGAGTCGAACCGGAACCAGATTTGATAAAATAAAATTAACAGTTATTTTTAAGTAACCGGAAGAGGAACACATAAAGTAAATTGTTTAAGGTGTGGTGCTAGTGAGCACATTAGTTTTGTAGTTTTTATAGCATAAACATTTTTTGACCAAAATAAATCAAATATTTCTTTTATAGAAACATTGTGTTTAGTTTCATGCACATTTCTTGACTATCTGTCAAGAGCATAGTGACATTTGGTGACAATTTTTTTTTTTTTTTAATTAAAGAGCAAAAGTTGTCATTAAATTCCAGTACACCCTTGACAGATATTCAAGAACTATTGAGATTAGCATGTGAAGAAAACTAAACTATATGTTTCTATAGAAGAACTATTTGATTTGATTTTTGAAAAAAAAATGTTTATACTGTAAAAACTACAAAACTTATGCCCTAAACTCACACTCATTAGTACCCCACCTTAAGAACCAGAACCGGAATCAATTTATATTTTTTAGGTTAGTAATGGTTCTTATCGGTATCTGAAGGTTCTTAAGTTTTATAATAAATAATTTATAATCGCATGTTATGCTTTCTTTATGAAACATAATTTTCTTTTGGCAAATAAAATTCTTCCTTTCCTCAGGAATTTTTGTGAGGGAAGGATATGTTTATTTTCAAAGGGGATTATAAATGTATCAATGTTTACCAATCAGCCAGCGCTAATGAGTTTAGAATATTGAGAGATGATTGTCACATGTTGTATAGTTTTCTCATTTGTCTCTTTGGTCCAAGAGCCTGGGTAGATGTATTTGGTTTTGAGTGACAGAAAACATGTCTAGGGGAGTGCATGAAAAGCGAATTAATGGCAGTGTTTTTCCGTTTTTATAGAAAAACCTTTTTTTTTGTCAAAATAAAAAAAATATTTCTCTAGTAGAAACAAAACAAAGCTTTTTTTAAATAAATAATTTCACAGCACCCTTGACATATATTGAGGTAGGCCTATATTGAGGTCACCATGAGAAAAAAAATTAAACTATGTTTCTAATGGAGAATTATTTGATTTATTTTGACCAAAAAAAAGTTTTGATACACAAACTGCAAAAATACTATCCTTAACTTGCGTGGCCTACATCCTTACCTTAACGTTAGTAGAAATTATGCTAATAAACGGCAAGTTAGTTTACGTTTCTTAACCAAACTAGTTTTGATTTATTCCCCATATCCTGTCCCCCAAAATAATTATCTTACCACCTACTTCAGTGTCCACATAATCTAAGGAGCTACTATCGCAATGGACTAGACTGCCGATGACGAGTAGATCAAGGTTTGAATCTCGGTCCGGTAAACTGAGAATGTTTTTTTTTAAATAGTTTTCCACTCTCTCTCCCTCTCTCAACGCAAATGATGGTACACTTCCTCTAAATAATACCTTCCTAATGCCTAAAAACATTAGCGTAATTAATACATAAGCGTATAACCCGAACACATAGTAATACCCAAAGATAAATCTTACCTTGAACTCTGGATTCAAACTTTTGTTCTATGGCTACGTACACTCATAGATGGACGAGTCGTCTAAGGAGTTAGACTCCTATTGCACAAGGTCAGCATTCACAGATATATCTGAGTTAAACAATCCGGCTGGGTGCACTAGGGTGGGTGAGGGTTCTACATTCATTATGTAAGTATTGTTTCATCGTTCTCTCTCCACATTAATGCGGATATATTTCCTCAAAATTACCCTACTCACACAGTGTAGTTTATTATTAGTAGTAATATTATTATTAGCACCACGTAATGTGTAATGGTAGGGTGATTGTGAGATGAAATGGAGGACCTACAGTTTAACGTGGGATCCGAACCACGGTGAAGGCCTGGCATTCCACACATTCACAAGTTGTGATTAGTACACGTCTTGTCAGAGGTGAAGTAAGGGTTTGGTAATCAGATAAGTCTGTGCCGGGACCAAGGATTGAACTCCGGACCTCCAGCACAGAAGTCCGACACCTTACCCCTAGACCACCAGGTTTCCTAGTATAGTTTTCCTTTTAGGTTTTATGAAGGCGTATAGTTATTGTCCTGATTTAAGTTATTAGCTACCCACACCACGGTGGTCCAACGTTTTTAATCCCAATGGCCTAACCTGATTATCAGTTTGCAACGCCGGTCAAAGATATATTTGGTAATCCCATCAACTTAATACAAGCCTACAAAGATTACTTAATAAAAATTATTTTCTATAAGTGTATTTCATTATGGATAATATTTTTTGTTGGTAGAATCTTTCAAATTTTACTGTAAAAAAAGAATGTATTAATCTCCCAAAAATATACTATGAAAAGTGCACGCCCATACTTTCATAAAACAACTTTGCATTATAAATATATATTTATATTAATCAAATAAATGCATAATAAAATGAAATCATTAGCTTTTTAAATAAATATTTTTATTTCAATCATTAGCTATTTATTTAATATCTTCCATCGAGAGTTTTCCTTTAATTTTCCTCCGGGATATTGTGAGGCCCACATTTTAAGTGAGCGTGAGCCACATTTGGCCCGCGGGTCGGAAGTTGGACCACATTTATTTTCACTATACTTTTACATGAGGGTCAAACCCAAACAATTTATGTAAATATCTTAAACAGGGAAAAAATATTAAAGAAAATACTGGTAGGGAGCACTCGGACCACCATCGCCTTTAGCAGTTGGGAGACGAAAGCCTGGCCCTTTGTGACTTGCGGCCGGGCCTTTTTAAAGTGTTTCTTAGGGTTGCACAACCATGGTTGTGTGTACAATATAACCTGGCCCGGATTAACACCTTTGGGAGCCTTGTACAAGTATATTATTATTTTACCTTAGAAATTGTCAATAGAAAATTGATGTTTATTTTTCTGTCAACTGTACTATCTGCAGATATGTAGTAGCCTTTTTACTGTTTGCCGAAAGCAAAGGTTTCGTTAATTTATAGGCACGGGTTGTCTGACTCCACGTAATACCAGGCTACCAACGTCCCTAGCACCGCATATCGGGTTCAATAAATTATAAGGGAATTTAGAGTTTATTTTGGGAAAAATTTTACGAAAAAACACATAAATAATTAAATATTGAAATACACACAAAATAAATATGATAAGTCAAAGTGATTTATTTGTGGGGCGGGCGGGGGCCCCTGTGCATGGCGCATTTGGCACATGCCTTATTCCGGGCTTGAATATAAACTAGCCTACGGTTTTATACAAAACGTATCTGTCTGTAAATATAAAAAGGGGAAAGATCAGGATGCAAAGCCGAAAACCTTATTATGAGTAAAATATGACCTAACATAATCTAACCTATCTAGATTAGCGTGCAAAAATCGACCACTTGCATGTAAGATTAATTTACAAATTATTTTAGGTATATTTAATCTTCAAAGTGTTTTGAACACACATAGTTCATAATCCTCTATTGGCTGCGAGACCCACGGCCATATATCTACACTAATATTATAAAGAGGAAAGTTTTGATTTTTTTTGTTTGTAATGAATGAACTGAAAAACTACTGAACCGATTTTAAAAATTCTTTCACCAATATAAAGCTACATTATCAGCGAGTAGCATAGGCTATATTTTATTTTGAAAATTTAATTTATTCCTCATAAAAATGTCGATAGTTTTACACAAGGTATAAAAAATTGCCTAAAAATATACTTTCTCCGCGTGCGCTGCAAAAACTATTGGTATTACATAAAAAAAATACTATACATATTGAACGTTCTCACTAATGTGAACAAAAAAGTCCGCGAGACAATATATGTAATTATTATAGTTATGTTACAATAATCGTTTTTTGTTGAAATTAGTCAACTAAAACACGGATGTGAACAAAAAGTGATTATATCCGTATCACGATATGAATCCTTATCCAAATCAATTATTTAATCAAAACCTTGATCTCCCCGTCATCGACAGTCCAGTCTACTGCAAGATCATTGTGTTAGACCACACAACCAATGAAGCGGGTGTGTTGGGTAGCTAGTCAACGAATAAACCTATGATTGCTTGTGGACACACTACTCCTTGTACCCTCTAAGCCCCTCAAGACACAGCTGGATCATCTCTATATATAGTATATATTTGAAAGACGGACCCTTATCCCTGCAGCTTCCTCCGTGCCCCATGCACTCTCCTCCCTGTGTATTCTTCCCTGAAACCTCCTCCATGCACCCTCCTCCCTATACCTTTCTTCCTGAAACCTCCTCCCTGCACCCCCAAGCCGCTCTGGACGCATCTGGATCCTCCCTGTATATAGCCACTATCTGAAAGACGGACCTTCCTTCCTGCAACCTTCTCTTGCACCCTTCAAAACCCTCAAGACACATCTGGATCAACTCTGTCTATAGCCACTAACTGTTGGACAAGCAAAAGATGAACAAAGACGTGCCTGTGGGATGCGTATGGTAATGTTTTAAAATATATATATTGAACTGGTGACGTTTGTATAGGCCCTCATTCCCCCCCCCCCCTCCC
>CABFOW010000537.1:197945-213400 GCA_902141385.1 Timema californicum | reverse complement strand
CCCCCCCCTTCCTCCATTTTGACAATAAAGTGGATTCTTATTTCCGACCCGCTTTTCTCTGCCCTATTCCAATCCTTTGTGTTCACACAATCGAAGAAAATAAAGAAGAAAAGACATGGAAGTTAAATAGGACTGTGGAGGAAATAATACCGAGGAGAAAAGAAAATGAGTTTCTCTTGCAATTCTCTCTTCCCTTTTTCTTTTAAGAAAATAAAAAGATAATGAGATTATTATTTTTTTGTTCGTATTGTGTGAAACGTTACTTTGTTTGAAGAACGAAAATTGAAGTTTTTATTTTTATTTCAACACCCAAGTTTCCTTAGCTTTTTTCCCAAGGAGGTGCGATTTTAATTTTAGTTTCCAATGAAAACAATGGCTTGATAATAATAATCATCATCATCATTTTATTTTATGTGACAGAGTATGAAGTTAAACACTGTTTTATATGTGTATACCGCATGCCGAGTTTCATCGAGATACAAAAGATACGAGTCACTATTGGTTGAGTCTAGTGAAATTATCTTGGCCAATTATTTAAAAAAGAAACAACAACATAGTCATAGGAGTCGAACCCGGCATCTTTACCTCTACGTTCCAATGTAATTTAGCTATTTGGGGTGGTTACGCGTTCAAAGACAACGAGTAAATAATTTACCGTGAACAGTTAGTAAGACACTACTCTGAACTTATAAGGATCAGTTGATTAGCTAAGTATTGGTGCACAAAGATTTTGTTCCTTGTTCCGCGTCTGTTTATAGTAGGATTCTGTTAAGAACATACTCTTATAAATTAGTATCCTATTTTTTATGGTTAACATTTATAGCACTTTAATATATTATTAGCATTATTTTATAGGTATTGATATTATATGCCAAAAGTGACAGTTGCAGATCAAACGACTTGACGTATGAATATGTGAAAATTATTTTAATAATTTCTAAAAAAAGTTTTTTTAAAATCTGAATCAGATTGTAAATGTCTAGAATATAAGCAATTTTACATTAAATGGTCAGGGAAGAGAAAAGTAACCCGCCTCGGTGGCGTAGTTGGCTAACGCGCTTGTCGTGTTGAGCTCGACTGCTGAGGACGGGGAGATCGAGGTTCGAATCTCGGTCGGGTGAACTGAGGGGGGTTTTTCCTAAATGGTTTTCCACTCTCCCTCCACGCAAATACGGGCTCACTTCCTCTAATTCAACCTTCCCAATTCTTAATCCACTAGAATAATTAGTACTTAAAGCGTATAACCCGAACGGGTAGTAAGACGCGGTGCTAAATATTATATTATTATATTATAAGAGAAAAGTAGAATTTATATTAAGGGTAACTACTGTACATTTGTATGAATGGATAGTGATTAACCATTAATGAAACACTACCCCATTACATCCAGCAGGGATTCTAGCCTTAACTTTCCCATTTTCGGCAAACCAGGCAAAACCGAGCCTGACAAATGTTTCATCATGTCCACCAGTGTAGGTTTATTAGTTTAAGTAATGTTTAGTAGTTATTAAATGAATCGCTCACAACAGAAAAGTTAGAAATTTTCTAAAAAAAAATCTTGTTTTAGTTGGAACCTACTATTTTTTTCCGACATACTTTACCCTTACCCATTGAAATGGGAGTTCATTTCTCAAAATCGTTTAAACCATTTTTTCATAATAATTTCAACCACCGGCTTATCATATTATATATATAAATATATATATATATATATATATAAGAAGATGTAAATTTGAAAACAAAAAATAGTGCTCAAATAGCAATAGCATACGGCTTTCTTCTAAGTCTTAGAAATTTCAGATAATCCGATTACATTTTTAGGAAAACGGGGGAAAATTTAAGTTAAATGAAACATATATTATAGGTTAACAAGTTGAGAGTAAAGAATTGTAAGAAACAGTGATATCTGATAATAAATACTTAATATTTACATGTTGTAGTTAACACAATGTGTTTTCCTTTAACTAAAAATATTATTATTATTATTATTAGCACCGCGTCTTACTACCCGTTCGGGTTATACGCACTTACGCTAATGTGTAATGGTAGGGTGATTGTGAGATGAAATGAAGGACCTACAGTTTAACGTGGAATCCGAACCACGGTGGAGGCCTGGCATTCCCCACATTCACAAGATGTCTTGTCAGAGGTGAAGGAAGGGTTTAGTAATCAGATATATCTGTGCCGGGATCTGGGATTGAACCCCGGCCGCCAGCACAGAAGTCTGACACCTTACCCCTAGACCGCCAGGTCACCAACTAAAAATAATTACAGTACATCATACGTGTTATACATCAGTTAAATAAATGAAAATTTGGTCAAATTCATTCAACTGTAATTCAAAATTCTTGAAAATACTGTATCCCCGTATTCTCCCACTTAATCCAAATTTTAGTTAATACGAACAAGCTTCTGCCCCAAATAGAGGTTCTAGTGTAGCTCCAAAGCAAAAATAAAACATATAAAAAAATTACCCAATTCCTGCGTGGATAATATTGGTGTAGAAATGTGGTATCCGTGTTCTTACAAAATAACTCACACCAAGTGATAAAACTACGTTAATGATTTGTATTTCAAAGTTACATTAAGTTTGATAAAGTCAGAAGGTCTTATCGTTTAGTTAAAAACTTTTTTGGGGGAGGAGTGGGGGTTGAGGGATAGGGAAAACCCACATTTTTTTTAAAAGGTAGAAACATTAAAAAAATAAAAAAAGTTAGTACTTTAATTTTTTAAGACCATTTTCTCATTCGTTCACATTGACGTTATGAGTACGGCTCAACAGAATCATTCTTCCTTTTCCAACCCTATTCAACTCCCTCCCCTAAATGATATCAGTCACATCAACGTCACAGAAAAGTTATTGGCCACAGCGTCGCAATCATTCTGGATTAACCACAATGGACTACTTCATACGCCGCTGTCTCCGACACGTATAAAAAAATACTGGTGTGAGAACTGTAGTAAAGATTAGCTTTATACTTCTCCAGCACAAGTATAGATACAGGGTATATACGAACTCTTTAAACAAACTTTGTAATTATGTCAAAACCTCTTTTTTTTAAATAACCAAGTGCCTGAAGTGTTTACTTAAAATGTTGGTTTCTGGCGGAATAAAATAATTCATGGATATTTTTTTATCGTATGGCACACTTAACCAGCAAGGAGACGTCCAGTTTTGGTCCCCTTATGTGTATGTACTATTTATTGTTATTATTATTATTATTATTAGCACCGCGTCTTACTAACCGTTCGGGTTGTACGCACCTACGCTAATGTGTAATGGTAGGGTGATTGGGAGATGAAATGGAGGACCTACAGTTTAACGTGGAATCCGAACCACGGTGGAGGCCTGGCATTCCCCACATTCACAAGATGTCTTGTCAGAGGTGAAGGAAGGGTTTGGTAATCAGATAAATATTTGCCGGGACCGAGGATTGAACCCCGGCCGCCAGCACAGAAGTCTGACACCTTACCCCTAGACCACCAGGTCACCGATACTATTCATTAGTCCCTCTGTTAGTACAGAGCTTTGGCCAGGGTACACCATAGGAGGCTGTCTACACTTCGTACCAGCAATAAGATGATGTGATGATAGTTATTATGATGTTGTGGAGTCGAGGCGAGTCATTACCTAACTAACCAAACTAAGGTGAACATTGGGTTTATTCCCCTAAAGGGGGAAATATCAAGGGTACCACCCGGGAATCGAACCCAGACCCCTTAATTCGTGGTCACCACTACCACTACACCACGGGGCAGGTTTCTGTTCAAGGATAAACTAGTGTGGTACTGTTAGTGTTGCTGAGAGAATAAATACCCTGTGAATGGGGAGAATCTACTTGAAGGCCAGTTCTTTTTTTACGTCAGGGCAATAAACCACCAACTAAACACACACATTGTCCCCTGCCGAGTTAATCTTCTTAATTCAACAAGTTGGTTTTGTGTGTTTTCTATCCATCCGGAGCTGGGCATGCATTCAGACCTTCTGTTGGTTACCTGCATCATCTTGTAGAAATCCCATGCACTAGGGGATTTCAGGAAGTGTGGTTGTTCTCAGTTGCCTTCCACAGTGAATTTCTATTAGCGAGCGCAAAAGGGCCTACCAATCTTACCAGTAATATTTTTCACATATCTTCCAGGGTTTTCGACATGCCACAAATGACATGGAATCGAATGATTTACTTCCTCCCCGAAGGAAGTTGTGCTACGGATTTTTGCCTTTCAAGAAAAATCCCTCAACTCCAGCTGAGTTTGAACCCACGAATATTGGGTCTTAAGGTGAGCACTTAACCCAAAGACCACAGAGGTCAACCCTGTCGAGCTAAAAAGTGAACAATTGAAGCCGAAATGTTTTGCTCTGGAGATTAGAGTTATATCAAAATTGGCGGGGCTAATAATAAATATAAATTTAAATTAGTTGAAAGGTCACATCTACATACGGGAGTCAAACTCGAGACCTTTGGCTTGGCACGCAAATAACCTGCCACTGAACTATACAGGATTCGTCCAGTGCTCAGGGTCATTTTTCACACACAGTTTAAGGTTGAGTCTGTTATGGACGTGTGGAAATTGTCGGCTTACATATGAGTGAACAATTGTATCGTGAGCTATCATATACCACATCCATCTGCGACTCTGGAGGGCTGTTATGCTTCCAAGCATATGTTACAAGATTGTAATTATAAAGTGAAATTCCAATTAATATAAACACACACACGTAGCAAATCATTGTAAATACGGCACTTCCCTATTAAGTGTACTTTATTTAAAATTAACCCAAAAATGACACCTGGAAGCTATGAGTAAATAGGATTAAGGTGTTAATAATCATGGTATGAAAGGTAAAAATAAAATAAATTGTGTAATCGTGCTTTTAAAGAACTTTATCACAAATCTGCTTGTAAACGGTCATCGGTGAGTGAGAAATAGTGTAAAGTGGCCTTGAGGGAAAACAACAGTTACCTGAATGCACAATAGCCGTACTGGTGTAAAATACCAAATTAACAGAACTGTTTAACATCAGTTACACCATTCACAATGAGAGTGGGAACCTTAATGACGCGGTAAAAAATAAACACAAGAGCCTTAAATTCCTTGAAACCAAGTAGTTTTGGATACAAACAAAAATAATGGCCTCAGGGCTCGCAATAAGCATTATTTTCACATTATAAGGATTAAAATATAGACCTACTCTAAGTTAACTTGGGAGTTAAAACCAAGTTTTATTATACGCTATACAAAATATAGCCAATTTCATAATTTTTATTTCAAGACATATTAATCAATAATCAACGTACATTTATATAAATAATGTCGGAAATAATAATTTGTGACCGCCTCTTCGTTTCGATTCACCAGCCATTACCAATGTCAGAGACTTCAGAGTATGTTTGTATTTAATTAAAATCACAATAATAATTAAAACTATCTTCTAAAATGATTTTGGTATGTTTATGATTGTAACATCGAGACAAAGTATTTAATAACTTTAGAGCTTAACAAGTTGCACCATAACTTGTTATTGACAACTGTAATATAAAAATGTGGGGAATGCCAGGTCTCCACCGTTGGTTCGGATTCCACGTTAAACTGTAGGTCCTTCATTTCATCTCACAATCACCCTACCATTACACTTTAGCGTGAGTGCGTACAACCCGAACGGGTAGTAGGACGTGGTGCTAATAATAATAATAATGTAATATAAAATACACGCCGTGTTTTTTTATTCCGGAGGTTTTCCGTACTTTCCGGTGAGCTAGAAGGTTGAGATTCGACATGGAGTTTCCTGTGAATCCAAAAATGAAGTGAAAAATCATAAACTTAAAAAATTTGAAAAGGGGCTGACTTTGTAGACCCGAAAATTCTCCATGCTTATATTATGGGCTAAAAAAAAATCATGGGTGTCCGGTCGCGCTAAAATTAGATTTTCGGGAGCTTCTGACACAGCTTAACACAACCATGTTGTATATTTTTTTCTTCTAAATTCCAGTTATCTGACACTAAATCAATACTTAAATGATATAAAAAATGTTGAATGGTCTAAGGCGTAACTGTCACGTTAGATCAGCCCAATGAATGCTGAAATATCGGAGCTCGATTCCCAATCGGGTCTACTGAAGGTGGATTTTTCTAAATGGTTTTCCATTATCCTTTCATGTGAATGTGGGTATGTTACCTCTAAAATGCTTCCTTCTATATCCCTACCCCATTAGAGTAATATCATAAATGCGCATAGCCTGATCAGGTAGTAAGACGCGGTGATAGTTTTTTTTTTATTGAAGAACAAGTTGGTTTTATCTGATGAAAGCAATGTGTATTTTTTTCTTGCTGCAGTTTTTTAGCTAGTGAAGTCTCGATGGATCCATCAGCATGGACCATAAGCCTTACAAGTGGGCAGCGTACAAATGCGTCAGTCTCGTCTTGTCTGGTTTCCCAGCGACGGAGAATCTGGGGGCTCAAATTCCGGGTCGGGTTCACGGAGTGTTTTTATCTACGTGGTTTATCACTATCTTTCTCTCTCCACACAAATGCTGATACAGTTAATCATAATTCTACCATACTAATTAGTGTAAATAGGTGGATAGTATTGTAAGAGGTCCATGTATTACAAGAGTAGTGTAAGACTAGAATAGTGTAAGAGAGCCTGTATTATTTTCTTTATTATTTAGCACCCCGTCTTACTATCCTTTCGGGCTATACGCTAAGTACTAATCACGCTAATGGGTCAGGTATTGTAAGATTGAATTTAGAGGAAGTGAATCATCATTTGCATGGAAGGAGATTGGAAACCCATTTGGGAACCCCGTTATCCCCGTCCTCAGCAGTCCAGCTTAACACGAAAGTAGCGCTACGCCACTGAGGCGGGTAAGAGGGCCTGTAAAACTAAAGTTGTGTAAAACTACCGTGTGAGAGTAGTGTAGGAGGGCCTGTAAAACTAGAGTTGTACAAGAGAGACGTGTTAGACTAGAGTAGTGTAAGAGGGCCTGTAAAACTAGAGTAATGTAGGAGGGCCGTATATAAACTATAGTAGTGTAGAAGAACGTGTAAAACCAAAGTAGTGTAAGAGGGCCTCAGAAGAATCCGAAAGCAGTACAAGAGGTAGCCAGCCGGTACACAAACCTCAGTATATGGCGGGTGTGAATGTGCAAGCTGTATGCCTCAGATTGCATCGTTCAGTTTTGTTAATTTCCTGAGAGATAAAGAGACAAGCGAACAGGAGACTCTTTACACGCCAACCCCTTCCCCTACATACCCACCTACCCCTTAAAAAACACGTGAATACCCGCCCGTCTCGAGTTAAGTACCCATTAAACGGGACACCTAAAACGTTAGAAATCTCGGTGTGTTCGTTGTGTCCTTGATAGCTTCGTTGTATAGTGGTTGACAGCCTGAGAAGACTTGACTGGGGGGTAAGGGGTGTGGTTGCGAAGTGTGCCAACATTTTGGTTTATGACGCGTAAAGAATAATAAAAAATGTTCAACACGACACACACTAACATTCTCTCACAGCGGTTTTTGTGAAAACAATTCAAGTTTTTTCATAGGTTCAGTTGTTGTTTTTTTCTTTTCCGATGTGATTGGTTGACGCCCGTACACGGTAGAAGGGGTTGTGATGAGGGTGGTATAAAGGGAAGATATAGCTCTAGACGGTGGTAACGTTTGGATGATAAGGTGTTTATGATTTGTTCACGCGCGCGCAAGAGGTTTTATGTTGTAGGCAGCCATTGTCGTCAGACGTCCTCTCCCCCTTAATCACCCCTTCAATAACACCCCCATCGGTAATTTTCCTCCAGTGTCTTTTGGATGACGACGCCCATCTCTCGCGGCGAAGTGATGAGAGGATGTCAAGTAAACGAAGGCAAAGTGTCCACAGAGCTCGGGAACTAGCAGTTTTTTCTTTTAATCAGAAAGTTTATTAAGCTAAGGGCCATATTTAAAGTCTACTTT
Source organism: Timema californicum (assembly GCA_902141385.1). NCBI lineage: Eukaryota > Metazoa > Arthropoda > Insecta > Phasmatodea > Timematidae > Timema > Timema californicum. The sequence goes on along the minus strand of CABFOW010000537.1, from coordinate 205,453 downwards.
GGTGGTCAAATGGCGTAAGGCGTCACTCTTGCATTAGATTGAACTACCGATGGTGGGGATATCAGTGTTCAAATCCTATTCGGGTGTATTGAGGGTGGTTTATCCTAAATTGTTTTCCCCACTCCCACCACGAAAATGCGGGTACATGCCACCTAAATTAAACCACCCTTATTCCTAACAAACGATCATAATTAGTAGTTTGCATATGTGTATAGTCCAAACGTATAGTAGAGTAAACATGTCAAATATGGGCCCCCCCCTTTTTAAAAAAGAGTTATTTCTGTTTATAATTTTCTTAAACAGTAAAAATGCCTAAATTCCTTCAATATCATTTATTGTACATGGTAAGACTATAAAAACAAAACACAATCCCTATAATTATAAGAATTTGTTTGAAAATACACAGTGGCCCATTGGGAAGGTATATGTCCTGTTACGGGCCCCTACCAGAAACCATTTTAAATAGTGGAAATACTTGGGTTTTTTTAGCCATTCAGGCATTTCTCGCAAATTAAAATTGATTTGTTCTGAGTTTTGCCTATAGTCAGAATGACTCCACATTTTGGATCAAGCCTCGGGAGTCAAACAATCTCCAACATATAAATTACAATAATCTCAAACCAAATGGGAAATTGGCTGACGCCAGAATATCGACTATATATAGGGCTCTAAGTTGCCAAGACTACAAAACTCATTCGAATGAAAAGTTCTCCTCTGCATAGTTATTTAAACAGGAGGAGAACTGTTGACATCAGAATGAACTTCATAGTATCAGTCAGTGCCATCGGGGCTATGAAATCTGGGTTCACCATAGAATTTGTGAGAGAGAAAAGGATATAATGCAAAACTTGTTTATTTTATTTTAAAATACAAAAATTATACGAGCTCTAGGCTCTAGGGGGAAATAAAGAGTTTGAGAGGAAAAAATAAGTTATATGACCATGCAATTCCTATATATTAACTATGTTGTCAACATCCCCTTTATCTCAATTAAAACAAAGCCTACAGCGATGAATAAGGTATCAGTTGATAAGATTTGTTTACCGACTTTTGACATATCATACTCAGTTTATGTTAAAACACATTGTTTGTTTAAAATATAAGTTAAAAGCAAAATCTAGCAATATTTTTGTATCAATTACCAAAAATAAACTTTTTTTTTGCTATTTTGTGTATACACTTCGCTGAGTATTTAATTTCCACAACCCCATTAAAGACTAAATCTTTTTTTTTGTTATGGTGCAGGGTATGGGGGAGAAGGTTGAATGTGCGAAAGTTTCGCAAGGGTTTACTTTTAAGAATTTAAAGAGGACTTTATTTGCGTGCAGAGAGAGAGATAGAGAGAAAGAGAATGGGAAATCGTTTAGGGAAAAACACCTTCAGTACACCCGAAATGGGTTGAACCACGAACTCCCCATCATATGCAGTCTAGTCTTTTGCGAGAGTAGCGCCTTAGATCATGTGGCCAACGAAGCGGGTTGCGTTAGAGTTCACAAGGAGCTTATTATAGAGGCGGTTGCTGTTAGCATAGTACCCTACAACCTTGGCGGTGATCTAAAAGTGGAAAGGGGAAGGGCAGACTACCCCCTTTCCTCCCGGCCCTTACACAAGCTTGACACACACACAAGCACACACACACAGGCCAAGCGATAGCCACCAAACTCACCCCTAATTATGCTATTCATCCCACATTGACACCATGAATGCCAGCCTGATGACAGAAACAATGACACCGATTCTTGTCCCAATTATTGTTTGATTTTGTCGCCCCCGCTTTTAAACCCACGCATGCGCTCTTTTTCCCTCCCACCCTTAGACTACCCTTCGAAGGGACAAAGTTGTCTGAGCGTTGCCTGAATGCACAAAGATCAAAATAATTTTAAGTTATACATCTATATAATAATTACAAATAATTATATCATTTTATTAAATAACTATTATATAGTATAGAAATAATAATATATACTGTATAGTAAATTACTAACGTATATATATATATATATATATACAATAAATTACTATTTTATTTATGAATAATATATTACTATTAATATATTAATACTAATTTATTACTACTATTAATTTATATATAAAAATTAATTACTAATATATGTAAACACTAATTATTAGGCCTATTAAAGGTAGTAATAAAATATGAATATATAAATAGTAATATATATTATATATAAATAATAGTTTACTAGGCCTATAGTTGAAATGAATTAGTATATTACTTTATAAATTATTATTATTAATTGATTTTTTTTGTTTATATATTTAAATGACATACTTTAATATTCATACCGGAGGAGGCGTTAGAGAGCTTAGATTCCAGACCATCCCTAAAACCAAACACTTTAGAAAAAATTGTTTTGAACAAAAGTTTGTGTATTTTTTGAGAGGTAAAATGATAAGTACTAGCAATTTTTCATTTGCTGAACGTGTTCAAGGATATTTCAAGGTAAACTTTGTTTTTTTAAATAAAAGCCAATACTTTTTTGAACGGAACCATGATTCTATATAAAATAAACTTTTGCCGAAAACTTTTTTTATTTTACTTAAAATTTTTAAGATATTTGTAAAAAAAATGTATGTTTTCTCATAGCTTAAAAACTATTGGTTTTATAAAAAAAAAAGCTCGGTGGCATAGTTGGCTAACGCGCTTGTTTCGTCGTGTTGAGCTAGACTTCCGAGGATGGGGAGATCGAGGTTCAAATCTTGGTCGGGTGAACTGGGGGTGTGTATTTTCCTAAATGGTTTTCCAATCTTTCTCCATGCAAATGCGGGTTCACTTCCTCTAAATTCAATCTTCTAAATTCCTAATCTATTAGCGTGTTAGTACTTAAACGTATAGTCCGAAGGGTAGTAAGACGCAGTGCTAAATAAAAAAAAATTATAAAATATATTGCATATTACAATATTTTTAATTTTAACAGTAGGCCTACTACAACCTTACAAATGATAAGTTATTTCTTATCTCAAATGGTTTCAGAGATATGATCGAAATTTGAAATTTCTGCTTTTTTTTTAAAGTGCTCTCAACGTTATTTTCACGGGAAAACAAGAATTGCAATTTTTTTTGTAATGTTAAACAATGGCTAGATACAAAAGTCTATAAAAATCGTTATAACAGATTTTGAGAAAATTGATTTTCTCTTTTTTTTGTCCTAATTTTAGGGCCAGGTATCTAATTTCAAAAACACCTCGAGGGGACATTATGAAAATCCTAGATACCAAGTTTTTTAACTGAATGGTAAAATGATTTCGGCTCTAGTCCCAGATATATACACAAGCAAAAATAAAAACGGAGGGCATCATGAAAACCACTTCGAAAGCTCACAAGAGGGAGAAACCTCAAATCAAAAGCGAACGAAGATATGGATCAAAAACGTACAGAGAGGGAGAGAAAAAAACTACAGCCGCACAATGTGGTAACATGGCAAACATGTATTGTAAACAACCCACTTAACCTTTACAATAAATACAATAAAATAACACAACTACAGGGAACAAACCCCTTATTCTTTACAATAATGGTTAGGTAAGGTTAGGTTGATAACTGTCTAGTTTACGAAACTCACGATAAGTCACTTGTTAGTATCTAAGAAGTATATATATTTCTAACAGTGTTGCCATATGGGGTTCAAAGACTAGAAAAAGTTGTGCTCTTTTGACGCAACTACCGTGTGTGCTTGTGATATAATCCAAAGCAGGTACATAAATTTAGCCTGCGCGCTTTCAGTACGTAGCTGTAAGTAACACAGCTCGAACCAGGCGTCGCATCGTGGTGCAAATTTTCTCTAGTTTCCATTATAAGACGGTGAAATTGAGACCAGTAAATTTTCAAGGTGTACAAAAATAATATTTACATCTTTGATACTAAATGAAATAGAGTATAACTCTTTCAATTCAAAGTCCAAGGGTTATGCATAAAAAATATATCGAAATATTCAAAATTCGAACTAAGCATTTTTATGAGTATCTAGGCAGCTGACGGTCTTAGGGGTAAGGTGTCGGACTTATGTGCTACGGGCTTGGGGTTCAATCCTCGGTCCCGGCACAGATTTATCTGATTACCAAACCCTTCCTTCACCTCTGACAAAATATCTTGTGAATGTGGGGAATGCCAGGCCTCCACCGTGGTTCGGATCCCACGTTAAACTGTAGGTCTTCCATTTCATCTCACAATCACCCTACCATTACACATTAGCGTAAGTGCGTATAAACCAAACGGGTAGTAAGACGCGGTGCTAATAATAGTAATAATAATAATAATCTAGGCAGCTGTTACAGAATATATCAATAACCTCAAGATGGATTGCGTATAAACACACATACACAATCATATGAAACTAAACAAGAAATTAAACCTAAAATAAATAAAATCTTATAAATTAATATGTAGGCATTACGTGATTACATTGTGACATATAATCGATGAAAACAGAGACAAAACATCTTATATTCTAGGAAACACGTTCGCCACTGGTGCTGAATTCCCTGCCTTAGCTTTTACTATGCGTCAATAGCTCAATAACTTTATATGACATGCTTGGCATTTAGTGGCGATTTAATAAAAATCCTTAGATAAGGTTTGAATTGAATTCTAACCGTAAACAAATGATTAAGTCGAACTATCTTAGTATTTCGTTCTAAAATTTGAATTAAATATTTTTTTTACCATTGATTCAAATAGTAATTTCATGGGGAATCATGATGGGTACGAATTATTCAATTTCGAATTAGCTAGAACCTTTTGTATCGACTAACACACACACACACACACATATAGAACTACCAAGTAAAGACCTATTGATACAGAAAACAAAATGTGTGTTGTTCATTTTACCAACACAACCATTCAATGTTGGCAAAATTAGTTATTTCACAAAGCATCCAGGTAATAATTCAAGTGCTGTTATTGCAAAGAATATTTTCGGACCCCCTGTATTTTACCAATAGTAAAAATTATTATTATTATTATTATTATTATTATTATTATCATCACCGCGTTTTACTACCCGTTCGGGTTATACGCACTTACGCTAATGTGTAATGGTAGGGTNGTAATCAGATAAATCTGTGCCGGGACCAAGGATTGAACCCCGGCCGCCAGCACAGAAGCCTGACACCTTACCCCTAGACCGCCAGGTCACCAATAGTAAAAAAAAAAAAGTTTATAATTTTATCTTAATATGGAAGAAAGCAATGCTATAGAATTAAGTATACATAATAATAATAATATTTAGCACCTCGTATTACTACCCGTTTGGGTTATACGCTTTAAGTACTAATTACTCTAATGGATTAGGAATTTGGAAGGTTGAATTAGAGGAAGTGAACCCGCATTTTCGTGGAGGGAGAGTGTAAAACCATTTAGGAAAAAGCACCCCCAGTTCACCCGACCGATATTCGAATTTCCATCTCCCCGTCCTCAGCAGTCAAGCTCAACACGACAAGTGCGTTAGCCAACTACGCCACCGAGGTGGATCTTTAATCGAATACATTGAAAAATGATCCGTGAACAGGTCCCGGGTTTGATTACCGTGTCTAGGTGTAGTTTTTCAATTTACGTGATATTATTTTAAAATGAGAAAAAAAAATCAGTGATCTCAATTTTGTTGTTGTCTAATGACGAGTTCAGACAAATACGCCTTGATGCTATTTCTGGTTCAAACGTAGTCTTGTATCTAAATTTCCGTTTAATCGTCCGTGAGCTCGGTTATTAACAAGAACAGTTCGCGCGTATAAGAAAAATAAGCAATTCAACAAATTTGAATTCTAAAACATTTTACCGGTGTCTCACAGAGCCATCGTCTTCATTCAATTCATTCATTGATCGTTTCATTCGTTCCTAGTGGATTTCTTCTTTTTTTACGTTCTGGTACCCTTACCCCTAACTCTTAAATTTCAGTGTGACAGAATTCTTATTGAAAGTGATCTGTTTGGAGAAGTGAAGTGAGATAAGAAGTGGTTAGGAATGGTGGGACGAGGGGTGGCCCCTCTACGTTGTCCCGGAAATAAAAAGGAAAGGGTGTGTATGATGAATGTTCTTTCGATGATACAAGCTCCATCTGAAGGAAGGGTAAGTGTGTACACTTTAAGAGGGTTTATTTTCTTTATGTAGAGTTATATAGGTGAGTACGGTAAATAAATAAAATAGAACATTATATACATATATATACATACATATGCGATATATTATTATTAATATTGATTTTTACTTTTCTTTAGTTGTTTTTTATTATTGTTATTTTTTATTCTTAACTATATACTTTTTTGTAACTATTCATCAGTGTATTCAATTATTTAGATTTTATTGTTTATTTTATTTTCTCATTTAATTATACGTATATGTATGGTACTTGTGTACTTCCAAGTACTGGCTTGTCGTAAGTCTTACGACTGTTGGCCAGCACTATAATAAAGAAAATTGAAATTGAAAAAAAAAGTGTGTTCTGTCTTACGATAGGTCCATTCCTTTTGTCAGTGAACTTAGAACACGAATGCGCCCTGTCCTTTGCCTCCTCTGTAAGTAATTAAATTTAATATTGTTCAAACATTTTTTACTTCTTCTCTTTTTGTAGGCCTATAAATTTATATACATACATACGAGTCTATATCAGTGGCGTGGTGCGGAGTGTTGCCAGGGTAGGCATAGCTTATTAAAATTGTACCTGTGGTATAAATTCTCGCTCACTTGGCCCCCATTTGACCTATAAAACATAGGCTCTGCACTTCACACCTCACTTGTTAAATTTATTCCTTTCAATAGCTGACCAATGTCTTCTTGAATGATATAAATATATATATATAATTATATATTATATAATATGAGAATCAAATTAAACCAAGCGTATCTACTGGAGCAATATTTTATTTAAATTAGCCAAATTTCTTTTGTTATAAAATCTTTAAAAAATATGGTTTTTGTCACCTCAATTCCTTTATTTTAATTTCCTAATGGGTTTTAAGATACTTTGTTTGGGCAGTTAACATTAAAATAGGTTTTTAAAAATAGAGCGTAGACTCACTGTAGGTATATATATCAGGGCTGTCCAACGTTTTTCATCTCAAGTGCCAAATATGATCATCAATTTGCACCGTAGGCCAAAGATACATTTAAGGTGGGGATGTAGGGACATTATGGACGCGAAAGTTTATCGCCGCACTCACACAAGTACGCCACCGAATCTATCCCCATGTTCCGCATGACACCCTATCTCTTTCAGGTCCATTCTAATGTTATCCTCCTATCTGCGTCTACTTCTTACCTATGAAAAACTAAACATGGGAGAAAAAATCCAACCAAAAGCAATAATGTTATGTTTGCTATTGATTTACCTTAGGAAAAACATTGTGTCTAAGGTGAGTGACGTTAAAAAACCCGAAAACAAACATAAAAAATGGTAAATTTTGAAGCACCACTATGAAATTGCAACATGTCGCACTTTATCTAAATCCTCCCTGATATCCTGATAATGAAAAGGGGGTTGGTGAGTAAGGGT
>CABFOW010000537.1:180674-197775 GCA_902141385.1 Timema californicum | reverse complement strand
GGGGGGGGGGGGGGGGGGGGGATAACGGGGGTGCTCCAGCCTAGCGCTGTAAGCCACAATGTTTGTCGTCTCCATTGTGGACTTCATTACCAAACACAGTCGCGCGGCATTGTACACCGGGCTAAAATACTTAATTGAGAGTCTTTGTCATCACATTACATGGCCGCTTTGTGCTCAATATTTGTATCATAATTTAACCTAAATGAAGCGCTAGAGTTATACGGCCATATACAATGAGCCTACTCCTTTTGTTCTACAAGGGATGGGTGTGGAGGGAGATTGGGAGGGGAAAAGAGAAGGGGGGGGACTATGGATCTCGCTCGACCATACACTTTGCAGGGCACCTTTATCTACGCGCCAACACTGACACCCATTTCTTTAATGAAAGGACAATGGCGCTAATTGTGGCCGAACACCGGGGCCCCTTTGGGTTCAAACGTGGGAGGAGGGAATATGGAAGGAGTAAAATGAGGCAGAAGTGGAAAGAGACGTATTTTGTAGCTTAGAGCTGCATATCCCACCATGGCAATTCTATCCAACCAAGCTAGGAAACTTTGTAGATGAATAGTTATGCACGGACTTTAATGAGATACGTGGTGTGTGTGTGGCCTATATATTGGTATGTATACCCAGTCATGTCTCATAGAGGCATCTTGGTACTTTATTCTCTACACACAATAAAAAAAGTTCTACATAAGATATTAACCTTTCGTTCAACCATTAACATTTTATTGCAAAATTTAAAAAAGGATATAATCATAAACTGTAAGTAGTTATTATATTATTTCAAGTTATTACATTTCAAGAGATATTAGGGGTCTGGTTTTTTTTAATGCTTTTTGCGTACAATTGTTATGGTAATGCAATGAGTGTGTGGAGCTGAAATTTAGTATAGCTAGGAATTCATATGAGTTGTACAGAATGATACTACAATACTATTTATATCACTAATATTATAATTATTATTAATTATTTACTGCTAGTTAGCACTTTAATAAAGGAAGATGAGATAACATTATATAGTAATAATATTAACATTGTTATTAATATTATTTATGTTATTTTAAATAATATATATATATTAATAATAATAATTCTATAAATAGATTAAAATATTACAAATATATATTATTAATAAAATATATTATATATATATTATTAATAAAATATATTATATATATTATTAATAAAATATATTATATATATTATTAATAAAATATATTATATATATTATTAATAAAATGTATTATATATTATTAATAAAATATATATAATTAATAATAATATATTATATATATTATTAATAAAATATTATATATATATTATTAATAAAATCTATATTATTAATAAAATCTATATTATTATTAAAATATATATTTGTAATATATTAATCTATTTATAGAATTATATATATATATATAAATGTGTACGCCTCATATTATGAATGTCTTGTCAAGTTTGAGCCTCTATAACTCGTGTAATGTCATAGTATGAAATCATTGCATCACAATATATAGTTTTTAATTACACACTTGTTAAAATTCTGCAGTAAGATGTTGATGATCAAATGACCTTGAGGTGGAATGAAAGAGAACGCGAGTAAAGGTTTATAAATGTATAGTATTTGTAACAAGAACACTTTTTGTCCAACATAAATAAATATTGGATAAAGTTTAACTCATATTTAACTACTCCTTACTCAAGACTTAAAGTTTTAGAATGTTTTCTAAAACTTTATTTAGTTTTTTTTATTACTTCATGGTGTGAGCTTGTAAGCGAGCTATACCACCGAGCGGCCACCACCGTTAGCGATGATAGTGCCAACATTTGAGAATAAAGGGTGCCATGTGGTCACTTTACTAGACCGGAGCTGCTACTTCTTTATTCAAGTAGCTCCTCATTTGTTCTCACGAGGCTGTATTTGACCACGTTCCAGATCCACAATTTTACATTTATACTTTGGAAGCGCTGGGGATAGAATCTGGGACCTCTAGTAATATCAACAGTTATTGACCATGAGCATCGTGGATTAGAAACAAGATTTTTTTTTCCTCTTTATTTAATAAGTTTCAGTTCAAATTATAACAAGCTCATGATAAATATTCAAGAACTGTTGAAACTATGCACGAAATTAAATTAACGTATAGACTACAGCAATATTGAATTTATTTTAGTCAGATTTTTTTTTTCAAATTCAAATATACTGATCTTAGCTTATGTTCCCTTTTACTCTATTTTACTCCTAGCAGAGCACTGAGACACTTTTTGGAAATCAAAAAATCCCAGAAATCTAAGAAGTGGTTTGTTATTTCAAAATATGAATCACACCAAAATGGAGGTGAAAGGAATTTTCATGTCTCTTTTAAGGGATTAAAAATTGTAAATCTTAATTTGTATGGTTTTTAAAAAAATATTTCGGGAAATTGACTCATTATCTGTGACATTCCATGCCAAAATATTCTAGTTCTGTAATCAAAATAAATGGTTATAAACATAAATCTAGCTTTTCTAAAACAAATAAAGCCATATTTTGATAAGGTCACAACAGAACGTTTTAAGATAATTAAGAATGGTTTTGGTAGTCCTGAAGCTTCAGAGCTGCCATTTCTTTAAGAAATATCTCAGTTTGAGGATTTGGTCCTTCAAATAGGATTCACCTTTAAGTCACCTTTAGTTTTTTATATTACTACAATTAGAGTATATTTCCCTATTAGTGCAGTATCCTAACTTAATTATAGAGATCAAACACAACGCCCAGACTTATACCATCTGTTTACCATTTAGTGTCCAGGAATAAAACTTTGCTTCGGTAATATTTTAGGCAATGTTAGCTTGAAAGCCAAGTGTTTATATAATCTTTGTATTTAGAGCACAAACGCTATAATACCTATCTCAATAAAATAATTACCATTTTCAACAGTTAAAATATAATAAAGAAATCACACAAATGATGTTGGTTCATTTATTCTGAGGCTTGGACGATCAACTATCTGCTAAGACGTCATCGTTTCTCAAAACTAATAAATCATCCAGACGCAACTGCTCCGATAAATGTCGGTCACCCCCTCCTTCCAACTAAAGAGTCATCGAAACACAAAGCTACCGCGAGGAATCACGTTTACACACCATTAATGTTCAGTTCTGATAATGAGTGTTTGTTCTCGAAAGGCCTCGCACTCCTTTCCCTTCACAATGCGATACCGTCTGAGCCTGTCTCGATTGGAGCGTAGTTGGTTTAACTGATCGTTCTACCTGCACGGAGGAATCAAACCTTGAGGTACTGGACTGCGAGATGTGAGATGTCACTTGATGTGTGATACTCGTTGTGGATGCACACTCTGGTACGTCTCCATTGTGACTATTCGGTGAGATTTGGAGAATCCTCGTATCAAGGACCATTTCCGGAAGCTTTTCGCAGTTCTTCTACGACAAGCTAGCGAGTTTCACTAATCCTCTTATCCAGCTGTTTGGGAACTACGCAATCGACCCAGAGGGGTCCCACAGACAAATGTCGTGTCATGGAGAGTTTCCAGGGAAAGAGGACTATACCGGTGATATTTTCTTTCCTCCTCGATCTACCTTTGAACAATCACGTGAGAATATTCTCTAAATAACTCACGTGGGAATGCATTCTCGTTGATAACTGCCCAATGAATGATCTGCTGAACGATAGAAACCATTCTCAAATACAGTTTAGACTAGCTCCGCTTATTTTGGCAACACTCCACCGCACGACACTGGCACAGACGTCCCAAACCCCTTCTCGGGTAAGGAAGATGATGATCGCTAGTGTTTCATGGGAGATTCTCACCCAGTCCTCTGTAGAGCACGTAGCTTCACTGTACAAATCTCTAGTAATCCTTTTAGTTTTTAAGGTGTACTTTTTTATCAACGCGTTTTACTACCTGTTCAGGCTATACGCATGTATGATAATTACTCTAATGAAGTATGGATGAGAAAGGAAGCATTTTAGAAGTAATCTACCAGCATTTGCGTAGAAGGAGAGTGAGTGATAAACCATCCAGGAAAAATCACCCTCAATAGATCCAGCTGGGATTCAAACCTCAATATTCTCGTCTTCAGCAGGCCAGTATAACACGAGGGGGACGCCTTAGATCATTCGGCCATTGAAGTGAATAATCTGTTGTCTTTTTACTACTCATTTAATCAGATATAGGCCTCTGTATTAAAATAAATGTGACAGCTCGTCATTTTAAGATTTGGTTATAATCACGCTGTGACCTAAAGTCTCGTTACTTGATTTAATTTAACCTCGTGCTTCCTTTCTGGAAGAATCAAAACATCCATTTGGGCATTGGCATGAGGCCTGAAAACATTTACTTGAATAGAGTTCAGCTTGCTTCTAGAACGGGTTGATTGGAATGGTTAAGCACTAGAATTTGGGACTCAAGTTCAATTCCAGGGGAGGCTGACAAAAATACAATTTAAGTACTAGTTTGCCTTGCTATAAAATTAGTTAATATTTCAATAAGGTTGGGTGTGTTCATGTTTTAAATGTAACTAAAGTGCTGACAATATAGAATGTTCGACTAATCTGTACCCTTTGGATAAATTGGACCCACCATTTAAATCTTGTGTAAGAAACTGCAATCTTTTGGTGACCGCCTCAACTGCTAAACTAAGTTGTTTGGTTGAAAAAAAAGCCGATAGGACCTTTAATTTCTTCACACATTGCTGAAGAAATCGGTTTTAATTCATCTGGTGTATATTAAATGTTTTACAGGTAATTATGCGCATTCGTACATTTGTATTTATTGTAGGCCCATTATCGGCAGCATAAGGCCCTACAGAGTCAAAGGTGGGCTGCGTTATCTGATAGCTCGTGATCTTAATTGATCACACAATTTCAGCTGACCATTTCCTCACGTACATCACAGACCCTGGCTTAAAATATGAGTGAAAAATGACCCTGAACATGGGATGACTCTTGGATAGCTCAGTGGCAAGATCACTGGCTTACTAAGACAAGGGCTCAATTCACGAGTCCAGATGTAATTTTTCAATTTAAAGAATAAAATAATGTTTTGTTTGAACTAAACTAAGTATTAGTTAACTTGATGTATTTGTTCATAATAAAAAAATACTTCTTTTCATAGCACTATAATGAAGTAGTTAGCGCCAGCTTCAGTCTCCGCATAGTCTAAAGGACTACTCACGCAATAGACTAGACTGCCAATGACGGAGATATCGTGGTTCTATCTTGGTCGGGTGTACTGAGGGTGGTTTTTCTCAAATGGTTTCCTACCCTATCTCTCTCTTTCGCTCTCTCTTCGCGCAAATATGGATAGACTTCTAAATTCTAAATTAAACCTTCCTCATCCCTAACCCATTAACGTAATTAGTATATAAGCGCGCAGCCCGAATGGGTATTAAGAAACGATGTAAGTAAAAAAGTTATCTTTGTGTATTTTCTGAAACAAAACACCACAGCCAAAATGGCGTGGGTCGACTAAAGAGGCAAAGCCAAGGGTGGGAAAATTATCTTAGGCTACACTTTATCTTCAAGGTTGCTTTCATTCAGTATTTTCATTATTTAAAATGAAGTATGTTCTTAAATGTTAATTCTAGAACCCTTAAACTTATTAATTAATAGTGGCCTATTTCTTATAATTATTTGTAATAGTACTTGAAATTATATTCTGTGCAATTGTAAGTTTTATATGTGTGTATGTTGCAAAATAAACATAGATTTAACACAATCTTATATTTAATAATATTAATGATTGAATATATGTACAAATATAGACCAAAATTTAAAAGGTGGGTCAAGATCACCCGAACCTCCTCTAGGTATAATTGGTATGTTTTAAAAATGAACCTAAAAAATCTGTCACCACACGTGATATTAATGAATTACGAAGATATTTTAGAGGAAGTGAGCCCACATCTGGTTGTAGAAAAGATAAGAACCGTTCCACATTCCCAATATACTTGGGCTGAGATTCAAACCCTGACCTTCCTGTCAGCGGCAACTAAATAAAATCCAAGTGTTAGTATGATTATGATGATGATGATGATGATGATGATTATTATTATTATTATTAGCACCGCGTCTTACTACCCGTTAGGGTTGTACGCACTTACGCTAATGTGTAATGGTAGGGTGATTGTGAGATGAAATGGAGGACCTACAGTTTAACGTGGAATCCGAACCACGGTGGAGGCCTGGAATTCTCCACATTCACAAGTTGTGATTAATACACATCTTGTCAGAGGTGAAGGAAGGGTTTGGTAATCAGATAAATCTGTGCTGGGACCTAGGATTGAACCCTGGACTCTAGCACAGAAGTCAGACATCTTACCCCTTGACCAAGTAGCCGTTGGAGATGGTAAATAAGTGAAAGTCAAACCCCACTATTGAAGATCTTTTCATTTGACGTTTTTAACGTGTACCTTCTGAACCCCTGATTATATCATCACACGAGAATGTCAATGAGTGAGATAAGAAAGCTCCTACCAATTTTTCCGGGTAATGTATATACACATATTTTCCAGGATTATTTTCCATACCACAATCGACATGTAGCCGACGGCTTTAATTCCCCTCTGGAGGAAGTTGTATTACAGAATTTTATCGCTCAATAAAAACTCGTTGACCTCGTCTGGGTTTGAACCCACGAGCATTGAGTCCTGAGACGAGGATTTTACCCCAAGAACACCGAGGTCGACACATTGGAGAATAAATTGAATATTTATCGTGCGGCGTACATCCTCAGCACGTGTTACAAACCTTGTTTTGAAAGTTCAACGAACGCTCTTGATGGTCCAAGAAAGAGGTTTATAGGTAATGACTCGCTTCAAAGGCCTAACGGTCCAAGGCGTCACTTTCGTGTTGACTTGACTGATGATGAGGTGGAGAGCAGGGATTGAATCCCAGTCGGGTCTATTTAGGGTGATTTCTCCTAAATGGTTTCCCACTTACCTTCCACGCAAATGCGGGTATATTACCTCTGAAATGCATAATTCCTTATCCCTACCTCACTAGAGTAGTTATCATATATTCGTATAGCCTGAACAGATAATGAGACGATATATATATATATATAATATATATATATTATATATATACATAGATATTATATATATATTATATATATACATAGATATTATATATATACATATATAATATACACACATAGATATAATATATATAAATATATATGTCATATACAGGTGTTATGAAACTCATAGCCCAAACTGCACATATAGATCGTTTGAACCAAAGGTAATACAAAATCACTATACATTTACATACGGAAATAGTATATGCTAATACCATTAAGTTGTGTCCAAAGTTTTGGCGCACAGTGCGAGCGCTGGGATAGAATTTATAAAATAAAAGGAGATTTTTCCCGGCCTGAATTTCTGCTAATATATAAATATATATGCCTGTATTTCTGCTAATATATAAATATATATGCCTGTATTTCTGCTAATATATATACATATATATACACAGGAAGGGAAAAATCTCCTTATTTTATTTATTCCTACAAAGTTTTTAATAAATTACAATAAAAAATTAATCATAAATTTAAAATTCCAGATTCTAGATGTACATGTTTGTCCACAGGGGCTACCGATTTTAGAATTACAGACCTCTGCGTGCAGTATATTCCATGCAGTGCTCATGAGAGACAGATACACATTATTTTCATTTTACTGTATTAATAGACATTGGTAGTGAACGGAGACGCCGCGACTTTAGGCTACAGTTCATCGTGTCAGTATTGCAGTTTGCATATATATAGTGGGCGAACAAACTTCTACACGTAGGTTGTTCATGTGGTTCTTGAATTACACGCCAAATACCAGTGTCGCTTTCGATTGAAGTAGTTAAATATATTTATAGGAAGGGCCTTTTAGAAAATTAAAATACATTTTTATTGCGACCCACATTTATAATGTTTTATTTAATTTTTTGCTTTATTTTTTAAGTATTGATAATATCCATCAAAAGTGACCGCTACAGGTCAAACAATCTGTCATGTGACTACATGAAAGTAGATTTGATAGTTTTTCTAACTGTCTTATAAGGCTTTGTTTATGAAAATTGGATTATAGCTGAGTGTTTTTCATTTAACCCTGTAGGCTACTGTTCAAATCCAGTTAAGGTTTATTTGAAGCTACCATTTTGCTTCGTCATTTCTTGTCTTCTATCTGCTATTCCGTGTTTTTAAATGTATTTAAACATCTTCATTTTCTGTTCCTAGATTAATTTGTGGATGATACTGGCAGTCCAAACAGGATTAAGACTTGACTTTTAAAGAAAATACTTATCGGTTTAGTAAAATAAAAAATTATGTCTATATAGGAAAAGTGAAAAAATATTTTAAATGTCAAATTTAATTTGTGAACAAATCAAAACCTTGTACAAAATAAATGTGTAAATATAATAAAACCTATTTCTCGTCACATAAAATATTGAGGAAACTATGCCTAAAATAATTCTACACGCTCTGAAAATCCTAATGCTGTTTTTATAAACCTTGTCTAATAAGAAGATATTTCAAAATATATTTACTTAAGACAGATTATTTTTCTCCTGACTCGTATAATTATAAGTCAACTTGATTGATTTTTTAAACCAAAAGGTTTGTAGTAAATCCCAGAGAGTTTAGAGTTTCTATAATTTTTTTGCAAATCTACATATAGCCCAGACTTTTTTTTAGAAAGAACTCAACCTTTTTTTAGACCATAACTATTAAAAATGTGTAATATTTAATTTGATTAATCGCGAAGTTAATGTTTTTTAATCAATAGAATTAATATTGTTTTAATTGAACAATATAAATTTATGTTTGAAGAAAGTTTTGTTTTGTGAAATTGTCACTTCCACTGTGAAGATTTTTAAAATTTGAAAATTGTGGACACCTTTTATCTAGTCCTATATAAGCTTTCATAAAAGGAATGAGGGATGGTACTGCGGCAATCATTGTTAAAAGTTATTGATTCGCCTTTTAACTATGAACTGTACTACCTCGATGATAAAGGCCACTTGGCCATTCGTTGATTAATCTAGACTAGTCTAGTAAAAAATCTGTTAGAAAAAAACTATAACATTAATTTTTTTAATGTTAAACATTGATAACGTTTTACTATTAATCTATTATAAGTATTATTTTATAGGTATTAATAAAAACTATTAAAACTGTCAGCTGAAGATCACATGATTGACGTATGAATACGTGAAAGTAGATCTAGTAGTTTTTCTAGCTATCATATAAGGTCCTTCCCATGACAATTGTATTGTACTCAGATTCCAGCTGAGTAAAAAGAAGGATCTAAGCACACTGAAGTAAGTGAACATTTAAGTAGATTAAAAACGTGGCTTTGATTCGGTAGTTATATTAAGGGAGTGTTTATTATATCAATAAATTTGTCAGGTTTATAAATACTAGCATTGCTAAATACACCATATAAAAGAAAAACAACCCTTCGGAGGAAAATTTCGTTGATGTGCAATTCGTGCATTCCTATCTAAAGGTTCATACTTATTTTCTGAGCTGGAAAACGTAAAGAAAGGGTAATGTATCTACAATAGTAGCTTTTATACTATAACTTACTCAAAAATTAAAATCCATAATATATTTTAAAAAATAGATAAAAAGATAAACTCATCTAAGTCAGTATAGAGTAAACCTTATTATCTTAGGATACCTAGATCATTTGTTGAAAAAAGCCAAATTTAATCACTCTTATTCAGTGGCGGCTCGTAGCTAAAATTATTGGGGGTGGTGCTCCAGAAAATGTTTAGCTTTCGTTTTAAAACTGCGTAAAAGGAAAAAAAACTATAAAAAGATATTTTATTCAGGAACTTGATAAAATCTTAACAAAAAACATATTTTACTTACTTTAATTTAAATTGTTACAGTTCAAGCTTGACCTATTCATTTAAAAATGAAATCCTTTCTTCTTGTTTTAATTTGCGCGAAAAATTTCAATAATTTTCTCCTTGATCTCTGGATGACAATTGAGGAAATTTTTCTCCATTGAAATTACTGCAAGCGCATTTAGTCTTTCCGAATTCATAGTGCTTCTTAAAAAAAAAATTTATTCTTTTCAATGTTGAAAAGCAGCGCTCTGCCTCTGATATAGTCATGGGAATTGTCAAGAGGATTTTTATCACTTTCGTAATTTCACTAAAAACATCATCTAGGTTATTTTCCAAGATAAATTTCAGCAGCTCAATTAATTTGCAATATTCAAGAATATCAGTACTACAATAGAACTACTTTTAGTTCAGTTTCAAGCTTTTCTTTGTCAATCATGGGATAAGCTTCAGTGGTCAGTACTATCTCTTTTGTGGGATGTTTACTCTTAAATCTAGTGAAGCAATTCTTGTTGAACAATTTAGCAGCTACTAAGTGTTTAGTGGAAGAATATCTGTACATTATATCAACACATATATAGTCGCACACTTCCTTAGTTACAAGAACAGAACTTATTTCTTGGGGATGCAAGGCCATAGTTAAAGTTTTCTGTTAAATGTAAAAAACCAAAAAAACAATGAATCAAACAGAATTGCACATTCAAGAATACGGTACACGGTTTTTAAGCACAACACACGCCGAGTAAAAAAAAACTTCCTTCCACCATCACGCCAGAGCCGGCACTGCGAGAGCAACAGTGCTCTCTATACCTGGCAGTCCCGACTTCCTCCCCACCCCTTCCTATGTGGGCATGCGCACAACAGTCAAAAACCACATCACTGGCACTGTGAAGAGCACAGTTCCATACAAAGATTTTTGTATATTTTTCATAAACTGGGCGATGGCTACTGAAGTACTGACATTAAGCTTAAGGAATATATATTGTACTACAAAAATAAAAAAAAGAATTAAAGAAAAAAGGACTCATTACATTAAATGTTATCGATAATATCAAGTGGAAATAGAGGGTGCTGCAGTTCCGCAGTGCCTATACACAAGCCGCCACTGCTCTTATTTATTTGGGGTGTGCACTTTTTGAATCAACTGGTTATATCAGCACATGAGAATCTCTATGAACGAGAGCTAAAGAGTCTACCAATTTTACCCGGAAAGATATTTTCACATACTTTTTAAGAGTTGTTTTACATGCCACAACCGACATAGGAGCAACGGCTTAACTTCGTAGTCGAGGTTGTACTTCGGATGTTCAAAGGTCAAGAAAGATTCGTCAACACCGGCTGAGTTTGAACCCACGAACATCGGATCCTGAAGCGAGCACTTTACTTTGACTCAATCATTGTTAATTAGTGATATTTTCTTTCGTACACACGGGTATTGTTTTCTGTTGTATACTTAGGTTTTGATAAGCCATTAATAGACTGTTATCATTTGTAATCTTCTAAAAACGTAAGTTCATACTTAGTGATTTTCCTACTCATCGAAGGCCTCGCCGACTAAACGTAAAGACCTTCTGGTCTAGTTTATCAGTGACTGGGAATTCAAGGCTCGAACCCTGACTGGGTTTACTGAAGGTGTTTTTTCCCTCCCTAAGCAGTTCCCCCTTTCCCACATAAATTCTGTTATAGTTCTTCTCAAATTGACCATACTTATCCCTAACCTATTAGTAGATTTAATTTCGGATAACCCACTTCATTGGCCAAATGGTTCAAGGCATTACGCTTGTTTTAGACTGACCTGACGGGAATATCGGGGTTCAAATCTCAGTTGGGCTTACTGAGGATTTTTTTCCTTAATTGTTTCTCATTCTCTTTCCACGCAAATGCTGGTAGATTACCTCTAAAATGCTTCCTTCTTCATTCCTGCTCCCATAAGAGTAAATTATGATATAGGCATATAGTCTGAACAGGTAGTAAGACGCGATGATGAAAGAAATTGGATAACCTGGATGGGTAGTAAGCTGCAAAAATAACCAATATTATATTAATCTGATCACCGGAATAGGCAAAAGTTAACCGACTCCAATTCAAGCCCGACTTGATTACTGCGTCTGTTACAGCCAACATAGGACAACCATTCACTTGCATCCACCTAAAAGCGCTCTCGTTTGCCGATTGCCCGCTCCTATGTTAGTTAAGTCCCGCGATGCCCACCTGTTGCGCTAGTATCGTCTCTCTTTGTCTCTGTTCCTCTTCAACACACCATCCCAGGCTCCCGCCGCAGTCAACCAATACAAGGCGCGCTTGCAAATCGATCTGGCCAGAGTAGGCGGGGCCAAACAATGTGATTGGTCTTATTCTTTTGTTACCCTCGAGGGAATATTGTGTTTTTTTCTTCTTCTTCTTATAGATACACGTACTTGACTCCTTCATGCAGTGTTTTCTTGTTTATCGCTTCTTCTTTTTCTTTCTTTTTTTATTATTGTATTATTTTATTTCATGTCACTTGAGCGCGTGGCCGCAGCAGAAAGCTACTGAATGAAGCCACTACGTGTTTGTCGACTGTCATAGATGCACGCTCTCTCCAACAATACGTCGTTTTGTTGCAAGGGACGTTCCTACGGACGTTTGACATCCGACTACGTCACAAATTTACGTTCAAATGTTTACATTGGTTACTAAATAACTTTATTCTATTGTACCATATATCTTTTCGTAGTGGTATTCATATTTGTTGGGATTGATTCGTTTGTTCACGAAGTGAACTTAATAAAAAAAAAGACGTCACAAATAGTCGTGTGATCAAATATATAAGTGTTTTTAATTTATGTTGACGTTTAAACGATTCTCTGTGCCAAAGAAACAAATATTATAAAATAATAGCCGGTGGTTAAGTGGTCACAAGATTTTCTTTTCGGACACGTTTGGACAATGTATGCGCGCCACGGTCAGCGAACTTGAGGCCCTTCGGGAAATAATTCCAAGAGTCACTATGAACGGTGCCAAGACGCTCCATGGCCATCAGGAGCACATCAAACGGCCCATGAACGCCTTCATGGTGTGGTCCAGAGGACAAAGACGTAAGATGGCCCAGGAGAATCCCAAGATGCACAACTCGGAGATATCAAAGAGGTTGGGGGCGGAGTGGAAGCTGCTGACGGAGATGGAGAAGAGGCCTTTCATCGACGAGGCGAAGAGACTCAGGTGAGTTGATGTCTATAGTGTTAGGCTTACCTCCAGAGATGGAAACGAAAAATTGTTGTTAGTACTGCTCTAAGGAGACTAATCATGGTAACTAAGTCAAACATCTTTAATAATACAACAATCCTAGACCTGCATATGTGGACACGCGTAGCCTGCTACATGCCAGGCTCATCAATTCTGGTATGTCATTTTGCTGGATTGAATTCCGGTCAAACTAGTCAAGTGTGTTTTTTATTAAATTACCCACCACTCTCACTATGCCAATATGGGTCCATATCCTCTCAATTCTATCGTTTTCATTACAACTTCATTAGCGTAGTGAATACTAAAATCCTGGACAGATAGTGAAAAAATGAGTTAAACAAAAAGTATCCCCAATTGGGACAAAATTGTTGAAATATTTTATTTAAACTATAACAAATTCTCTTCTAAAGCCTTTGGTTCAATTCTTGTAAAGTAGAAATTTAGTTATCCAAAAAGTGTTGAAGCAGCCAGTGTAGGAGTAGTAAAAAATTAACTCTAAATGTAGTCTCAAGCACTAAGCACTTCTCTTGTTCTAAGCACTTCTCTTGTTCTAAGCACCAATCATTAGGTCTAAATAGGTGTGGAATTTAAAAGCGTTTGCAATGATCTTTTTTCTATATCACTAATTTTATTAAAGAAAAATAAGTTGCATTAAACAACTCACGTTAGTTTTTATATTCGTATCCGTAGAATTTTTTGTTTTAACTTTCATTCAACTGTTTTATAAAATGTTTGTATTAAAATATTAACAGCTTTCTATGTTGTGTTTTTTTAAATGATCTTAAAAATTCCTTTAAGAGTCGAAGGAATTACCAGAGTTAACCTACAATTTATTCACACGAATTTAAAATCCACACAAGATAATAGATACTACTTAATATATGTATGCCAAAATAGATGTATGTTACAACCATTTTAACATATACCTATTATGTCACACTCTTCGGTGGTCACATGGTCTAAGGCACTACTCTTGCATTAGACTAAACTGCCGATGACGGGGAGCTTGAGATTCGAATCTAGGTCGGATGTACAGAGGTTTTTTCCCCAAATTTGTTTTAAACTCGCTCTACAGGCAAATGCGGGTACACTTCCTATAAACATATCCTATCTCATTCCTTAAATCATTAGCTTAATGAGTACAGAGTCGTATAACCCAAATGAGGGGTAATACGTGGGGGTAAACAAAAATATATATTTTTATATGGTGTCAATTTTGACTGAAATAATATAAATACAATGGACTTTTGTCAAACTTTGATTATTCTACATTTATTTTAAAACTAACAGGAGGAATGATCAAATACTTAAACATTGTTTTCGTCATTGATATAATTATTGCACCAATCAGGATCATATTATGTCAGGTACAATAGTAGGCTAGTTGCGCTACGTCTGATGATAAAGATATAGTAAAGTATCGTGCGCATGAACTTTTTTACTTTCTCTCGACACCTCTGAGAGACAGTATTGTGACTGGCAAAAAAAATCAAACTTAATATTTTGATGAATGTCAACGTTTCATGACCCCCTGAAACCTCCAATGCCATCTGTCTGTTCGTCTGTCTATACCTCACTATAGAGCCAAAACTATTTTACCGATTAGGCTCAAACTTGATATCTGGTGTTTTGATAAGTTCCCCGCGAGAGTTTTTTTTTTAGACATCTAACTCTAAATTTAAAGGTAGTTTACTGAAGGGCAAAAAAAATCTCAAGATTAGCTCTAACAATTTTGAATAAATTTGGTATCTAGACACTATTTATCATAATAAACAAGATGGGGATTCTAAGTTTTTCATGAAAATGACTTCGAGGGTACTTTACACGGGGAAAATTTTGAAATTTCAATAGTCTCTCCGTAACTATTTGAGATACGAAGTAACTTATAATTGTAACATCGTAGCACTCTTAAAGATAAAAATCTTGTATTTGAAATATATTTTTATAAAACCAACAATTTCTTAGCTATAAGCTAATTATATTTATACATACTTATTAATTCAGGTCCTTGAAAATTAATTTGATTCTTACGATCTTTGGTGAAAAAAGATATCTCTAATAATGCTCATATTTATTTGGTAATAAATTATAAAATTAAATCTTCTTTCTTATTCTTTGATTCTTCTCTCTTTATTTGATCTTTAGCCTTATATGACGACTTGTTTCGGTGTTATAAGGGTATATTACACTATCTTCAGGTCTTCTTTATGATGACAATGATTTGTTTGAGATATATATTGCCGGAAAATTTGTGAAATTTTGAATTATGATTATGTATGAAACATATAACACCGAAACATATCATCATTGAAGGCTAAATATAAAAAGGAGAAGGGAATAAAATAATAAAGAAGATTTAATGTTATCAAAGATATTTCTCTTTCCCTAATTTTCCTGTAGCAGTGCTCCTATACCTTATGCCACCAAGTAACAGTGTAGTTATATTATTTCTATTATGATCTTTGGTGTAGAGTTTATACAACAATGTATTTTGTTTCACAAATCTTACGAGCTTTTAGTAAATGTATATTTTAAGATAGAAGCGGGGGAATGTTTGTTCGGTGCACCGTACCATTTATTTACCTCAAAATTGAAATGGATCTTGACGTTTTGTGTGTTCTAGATTTTTTTATTAATATTTAGCACCGCGTCTTACAACCCGTTCGGGTTATACTCCTTAAGCACTAATTACTCTAATGGCTTAGGAATTAGGAAGGTTGAATTAGAGGAAGTGAACCCGAATTTGCGTGGAGGGAGAGTGGAAAACCATTTAAGAACCACCCCACTCCTCAGTTCACCCGACCGAGATTCGAACCTCAATCTCCCCGTCCTCAGCAGTCGGGCTAAACACGACTAGCGCGTTAGCCAACTACGCCACCGAGGCGAGTTATGTGTTCTAGAACCCAATATATTAGGTGTTACATTTATGTCTGTGTCCTTGTCTGTTTGTGTCCGAGGCTACAACCAAAACTGTTTTGATGAATTCAATTTTAAATTTGTTTCTATATATGATATTTTCCTACCACAAGACGAATTTTTTATTTGGATTCAAGCCCTTAAATTAAGGGCATATGTGACAATTTTGAAAACTCGCACTTTTCAAAAATACCTTTAACGATTTTGTTCAAATTTGATATCTAGGGTTTTTACATGTTACATAGCACTGTGTATTGGTTTTATCTCAGAAAAATTGCTTTAAGGATAGTTTATTAGATACTTTTATAAATTTGATATATTTCAAAGATGGCTTGGATGAATTTGTTTGGATGGGTATTTGAGGAGTGGTTTACATGACATATAGTAATGTATTCTATTTTCTATAAATATATATTATTTAGGGCCAGCTTATTGTTGACTTATTTAAAAATATATATATATATATATTTTTTTTATTGCTATAAGACTATAGCTGTTTTGTTCAAAATTCATATATAAAGATTGTTTATGTGATCATCAAAATGTCATGTTGTTTTTCCCCTAAGAAAAATTATTTAAGAGTATTTTAATAGTAACAGATTGGTTTAAATGTTAATAATTAATGAGTAAGTACGATCCTGTCGTACTGTATTAATTTTTGAATTAGCACAATTGCAGTTAGTACGGTGCCCCTCATTTTATATAACAAAAAGTTGAAAGGAAGGTTTATTATATCGTACGCCTCAAACAAAAATCCAGCCCCTATTTAAAATATCAGTCTTGTCGGGTACGTGAACAAAATAAAAGTCACTTTCATATTGTCTGGCTTTTATCGTAGTGGGAAGATCGGGGTTTGAATCCCGGTCGAATGTACTTAAGGGACAGTCTTGAGCTTTGATAGCTATGATATTTCCAATCAGATGATACGCTTAGATTAAATATTGGAACAATATTTAACAGTACACGAGTCTAATGTTTAGTTTAACTGAAACAAAAATATTCTCTATGATCCAACACTAATATTAACTCAAGTACCATTTCTGAAATGCCTGTATCTCATCCAATTGCTTGTCTACCTAATTTGACCTCCTTACGGGGGGGGGGGGG
>CABFOW010000537.1:24631-176856 GCA_902141385.1 Timema californicum | reverse complement strand
CCCCCCCTCATATTTTTTTTTCTCTTGCGTTCTCGTCACAAGTACCGTCCTTTGTACATGCCCTTTGTGCGTGCCCAACAGTTCGTAAAGAAGGGCTAAGATATTTTATGAACAACATTGATGAGGGTCTATCCTCCCATTGCCTTTTATGAATGGTCGAAATAATTTGGAAAAAAAGAGTGGTAGTCTCACTTATTGCTTAATATGAATGCAATTTCGACTGAGGGATGAAGGGGATGGGGACTTTTATACGTGGAAAAACGTATTTTAAGGTGAAATGGTAGAAATTACGAGCTAAGAACATGATTTTTTTTCGTTTTTTTTTAGCAAAATAAATTTTTAGGCAAAATAGATAGTAGAAACATAAGAGTTTAATTTTCTTCAATGGGTGATATCAACAGTTGTAGAATATCTGTCATAGACTAACACCCTACTCTCCTGGTAGACTTGACTGCCGATGACAAAGAGACCTAGGTTCAAATCTTTGACGGGTGTACTGAGTGTGATTTTATAAGATGGTTTTCCACTCTCCCTCCACGAAAATGCTGGTACACCTCTAAATATAACTTACCCCAATTACTAAAACCTCAAGCATAATCAGTACATACGGGTAGTAATACGCAATGCTAAAAAAAACTGTTGATATCGCCATGCGAAGAAAATTAAATTATCTATGTTTCTACTGAAGCAATGTTTTATTTATTTTGGCAAATAGAGTTTTGCCATAACTATAAAAAACTGCCCTTAACTCGCGTTCCCTACAATCACATTTTAAATAATAAAATTGGAAGAAGAACTGAATAAGTGAAATAAAATAAATTAATGTGGAGATAGAAGAGAATCAGAGTTTGTATTAATATGTTTTAAATTTTTATAGCAAAAAATTGATTTAACCAAAGTAAATAAAACATTAATTTAGTGGATAAATTTAGTTTAATTTTCTACATACAGTAATCTCAAAAGTTAATTGGATGCTCTTATTATAAGCTTTTTTGCGTTTGTACAGAAACTTTTTCACATAGGAGATAAAGTATTGTTCAAATTCAGCGATACCCATAACAACTATTCAAGAACTGTTGAGATTACTGTGTGTAGAAATTTAAACTAAACGTAGCTAATGAACCAATTTTTAAGTATAAATTTTGACCCAAAATGTTTAAAAAAACTAAAAACTCTTAAGATCAAACCTATATTGGCGTATCCTTTAGTGTGTACTATCTGATATTTTTTACTTAGTTTTATCATTATATTAAAAATTATTACTAGGGCGTGGATATAGTAATAAAAACACATTTAATAGGGGTGCTAAGACTTCAGTATGATTATAGTTTATCTTCTTAACACAAATGACTGAAAAACTAATACAAGTTACTATAATATGCTGTAAATTGTGGGTTATTGAAAGTATAGCTTATGGATTGTAATAAAAGCAATAGTAATATAAAATGTATAAGCATAATAATAATAATAATAATGGCATGTTTTGGCTACATTAATCTGTAGCCCAGATTGCGGAAATATTAGCCAACCGTTGCCCAGGGGATGCCCGAATGGAGGTTCTTTCCATGTTTCGATGAGATGAAGGGATATGATAGTGAATATGATCGATAATGAAGATAATGAAGATCTTAAACTAACTTAAGCCTAGTTAATCAAACCCTGATGACCATGAGAAGTATTCCCATTTTCGAGAAAAGTACTCCGGTACCAGCTGGGAATCGAACACAGGACCTTTAGATCAGAAACCAGGGGCTCTGACCACAAGGCTGGTTATTTAAAATCTATTATCACAATGATTCAGATGTTCTGGGGATGCAACTGATACTGCTTGTTAAAGTTATAATTTTTATCAAACATAAATGTGTAGGCAAAAACAGATTTAAATTAAACCCATTTAATGGTGGATGTTATTTTCACTAAAATAAAAATCCTAGTTAATAAGGTTTGAATCTTCCACAAGGGTTGCTTAAAGAACAGCATCTCTTTTTTTTAGCACCGCGTCTTACTACCCTTTCGGGTTATACGCTTAAGTACTAATTACGCTAATGGATTAGGAATTGGGAAGGTTGAATCTAGAGGAAGTGAACCCGCGTTTGCGTGGAGGGAGAGTGGAGAACCATTTAGGAAAAACTACCCCCAGTTCACCCAACCGAGATTCAAACCTCGATCACCCCGTCCTCGGCAGACTAGATCCACACGACTAGCGCGTTAGCTAACTACGCCACCGAGGCGGGTCATCTCTGTATCAAGTTTACAAGTATCTATAAGTTTTATCTTGAAAATCGGGTGTTTCTTTCATGAATTGGAACGATATTGTACTAAGTAATCCAGCTGTGAATCAGTCATTAGAAAGGCAAAGGTTTGTTATATTTAAATTAATTTAAAAGGGCTCTCGTGGGAAATTTCTCATGAGAAATAGAAATAGTTAAGTATGTAATTGAAATAAAAATCTCGGGTATTATTGGTATTAACACTTACCAAACAAAAGTATGTTGATACGCCATGAATAAAGGAGGTATGAATTTGATAAGCTTGTAATTTACCTTCACAAGTGATTAATTTATATTTATTTAGCACTCACTATCTGTAAAATCGTATTATTTGTCCATAGCACAATATAAAACACTTTAAAGATAAGGATGTTATTATTTAGACTAAAATTATGTTACTGTAATCAATGAACAATGTATTGAACACTTATGATGCGAGATTAGTTGGACATACACTGAAAATAGATTGATTGTCTCGGTCATAAAAAAAATCTAATGACAGGAAAAGAAATTTGATGAATTATCCATTATATTTTATTTCTGTCAAGTAAAACATATTATAATTACATAAAAAGTGATTGTGTTTATTAAATATATAAGATAGACTTAATTAAGATATTTGGATTGTGGTTTTTAGTGGGCTAGGTTTTTCCTACCAGTAAAAAAATAGCTTCTAAAAATAGCATATGAATTTCACTTTATTTTCTATTCCCCATACAAGTGGGACAGTTATATTGTTACGTTCTTTTTATAGAATATTTTAACATGATGGAGTGTTTTGAGCCAATTTTATATACACATAGAGTAGGTTCCATAGGAAATTTAATATATTTGGTTGTTTATATTTAAAACACCATTTCAAAGCCAGGCGTTCAAAAACTCCCACCAAAATCACAACTTTAATCATATTATCCGTTTAAAAAGTAGCAAAGTTTTTACCCAAGCTATTAGTAGCTCCATTAGAAGTGACACAATATAGAAACAAAATAATGAAATCAGAATAATCTACTGATTTTTATAACATACGACAAAAGTGTTCAAATTAGAAAAAAATAATTTCCAAAAGAAGAGAATTTTAATCAATTTTGATAATAGTTATATTCACAGGAAGAAAGTAAAATCTCGTACAAATAATTGGACAGAACTATTAAAGGCAAGGGAGCCGGGTTCGATTTCCAAGTCCAGTTGTCATTTTTCAATTCACTAATCTCTATACACACTGGATCTACCTTTAAATAATATAGTTATATAATTTCATTTATCTAGTCCATAGTTCAAATATCAACTTTTAAACAAAAGACTACTATTCAAGTACTTGATGGTAGTAAAGACATAACATTTTACATTTTCCTTAATAGTAGTGGAGTCAAATAAAACGAAAGAAGTAGGTTCAAATAAGCAACAAAAATAATAGTATCGTAAATCTGTTATTATCTAGATCCATCCTGACTCTTTCTGACTATGAGAAACGCCAATAACAATGTCAATAAATCAACCATTTAAAAATATATATATTTGGATTATATTAGTAAAATAAACTAAACTCGACATGCATTAACTTTCCAAGTTATTAAAGCACAATTCCTAGTCACTATGGCTCTTTGAAATTTTATTTTTGAAGATTGTAATTTTTGACAAACTAATGGCTAGTTTATCTTATGTTTTGCTATGGCCGATTTGTAAATCTTTGTTTAGTATGGGTCAGACGACTAATAAAAGTATTTCTCTCAGAGCATTTCAGTGGGGGTCTTGATAATTTTCTGTACATGAAATCGCCCTACTTTCTGCAATAAGATATTATTGTAATATCTTTTTACAATAATTATAACAATGATAGCCTATAGGTCTATTATTTAATGGTGGCATAGTTATATAAAACGTATAAGTATAAATTGTAGATTCCTAAATTTTTTGGCAATTTGAAAGATTAAGCTATATGCTAATTTGGATGAATTAACATATAATTTAGTTAAGAAATTATAAATGAAATATAAAAATGTAGTATAGGCTAACATATGTTTACTGTTTAGTTTGTGTTTGACAAAGATTATACACTTTTAACATTATAAGGTGTTAAACCAACATACGCCTGCCATGCAAATTCCGATTTTCCTTAAGTTGAATTTCTATCTTGAATTTCAGTTGACCCAGTTATATGATTTGCTTTAACTAAATCCTAATCCGTAATTAAAGGATTGATGTGAATTAAACCCATTATTGAACTTTTTGAAAATCATATTTGATTATTATTTTGTCAGTACCTTTTGTGATTCTGTGCATTTACTAGAAACTATATCATCTAAGAGCTTCCAAGTTTCGTCACATCGGCGCCTCGTGCGTTTTCACAAGTGCCATCGTCTAAACACGGTGCTTATACGCCTTGTCAGGTCTTTTACTAATTAAGTTTTGAAGTGTGTCGGGTTGCGGAAGTCCAGGCGCTGGTGTTGCCATCAGATTGATAGATAACAGCCAACACTAAATTGCCTATACTAATGGTTTAATGGCTGAGGAGGTCAACCACAACTGACAAAAGACATTGGATTGGTATCAGAAGACGCTTGAATACTACTTAGAGTAAGTGGGTATTTTCAAATGCGCTTGTCCTTCAGAGTCCTAACACATTCCTGGCGATATTTAGTGTTACATACCCGTTGGTTTAGAAAGTAAATAAGTTTCAAGATAAACTTAATGTATGTTTGCAAACCAAATTAAATAGTAAATTTTTTAACGTTAGTTAAGGATTAAATAATTTTAACTGTACGACTAGAATCATCTAATTTGAGTAAAAAAACTTTTATTTTTTGATAATAATTCGAGCATTAATTAAATCTTGGTGACCTGGTGGTCTTTTGGTAAGGTGTCGTACTTCTGTGCTAGGGTCCGGGATTCAATCCTCGGTTCCGGCACAGATTTATCTGATTGCCAAACCCTTCCTTCACCTCTGACAAGACGTGGATTAATCACAACTTGTGAATGTGTGGAAAGCCAGGCCTCCACCGTGGTTCGGATTCCGCGTTAAACTGTAGATCTTCCATTTAATCTCATAACCACCCTACCATTTTATATTAGCGTAAGTGCGTATAACCCGAACGGGTAGTAAGACGCGGTGCTAATAATAATAATAATAATAATAATAATAATAATAATAATAATAAAATCTTTATAACTGATTTGTAGTCGGCTTAGATTGACAAAATGAACTAGTTAGTAGAACCAACACACATTAGTGCGAACATGGCATAAGGAATCGATACCCTCTAGTCTGGTTTCCCAGTGATGGAAGGCTCGGGGTTATAATCCAAGATGGGTATAGGGAGGGAGATTTTTCCCTAAATATTTTTTGCTAGCCCGGATGGCTAGTAAGGCACAGGTCAACAGAAATTCCACCCGTTTCGGATGTTGAATGGTCTAAGGCAGGTAAGTGTAAATTTACTTACAGAAGGGCCAAATAAAAAAATAAAAAATAAAATGGTAGGCCAAAGTTTATTATTCATTAATTTTTATTGAATTTTTTTATTGTATACACAGACTGACACCAATATATTTATAAACATTGAAAATGTATAACAATCATAAATACTTTATTGGCTTAGAATGTTTTTAAGTTTATTTAGAAGATTTATCTGATGAGCTGTGGGATGAATAAAACTGCGAATAAACTTCCAGTATTTTTTAATAATAAAGTTTAAACTGGGAAGAAGAGAGAAGACATATCATAAGTAGGTTGGTTTTTAAGATCACTCAACCTAAGTAAAATGGTTTAAAACATTTGTTTACATGAAAAGGAGGATGCAAACATTGTCATATATTATTTTATATGATTTACCAATTTTGAAAATGTTGATTTTGGCACGATTTTATAAAAATCCAGTTTTGTTGTGTTTAAAATGTATATTTCACAAAGCGATCCATATAAATTATGTATCTCATGGGCCAGATTGAACATACCGGTGGGTTGTAGTTTGCTAATCCCTGGTACAAAGAATCACCCTTGCAAAATACTGGACTACCATTGATGGGAAAATCAGGTTTTAAATTCCGGTCAGATGTACTAAGGTGTATTTTCATAAATGGTTTTCCCATTTCAATCCACGTAGATGTGGATACAATTCTTCTAAATTCTACCTAATATGTTAACGTAATTAGTTATTTAAGTGTATAAATTGAACGGGTACTAAGACGTGGTTCTAAAACAATATTATTAGAGTTTAACTTCAAATTAAAGAGATTGTGAATTTAGATATGAATTTAAGGATAACAAAGTTAAAATTTGTTGTTTAGTGAAAAAAAATCTTAGATACAATGGAAAAAAGCTGTACAATTAACGTGAACCAGGATTCCGAAAAAAACAAAACAAAAAAAACTGTCTAGATTAGTAAAGAATTGTTCAGTGAAAAGCAAAAGAAGTTTTGAGTTATAGGTCTGGTATGACTGTTAAAAGAGAAGGGGAATGATGAAACGGTGGTGCGAAGGGGTAAGGGAGTCCTTCTTGTGGACCCACTCACCCTTTATAAAAACACAACCCCCCTACCTCCTCTTTCACACCAACAAGAGTCAAGTGTGATCAAGTCATGACTCACCGTCAAACATGAGCACTTTCACTCGCGTTTATGAGCCCCGATACTTTTGAACTATTTTAAGACAGGGCTGTAATAACTAAACAGTGTCACGGGTCCACGTGCCTTATTTCTATTGAGCACGCATCGGTGGCCACATGGTCTAAGGCAATGTTCTCAAACTCAAACCATCCAAAAGGTTCAGATTAACAAACTCGGGACATGTTATCTTATACCAGGGATGGTGAGATTATTCCAAACAGTGTGCTACTTAAAGACTAATTAAATTTTGAACTATTCTAATTGTCCCATTTCGGACTAAATTCCCGTTTCCAGGTGTCATTTTTTAAAATAAAGAAGTCAAATTATTAATATTTAAATAATGCCTAAATTTTAAAAAGGGAACATTTATTAAATTGTAAAATTAAGTATCATAAACGAAATTAATCTTAATAACTTAAAGTTAAGATATGGAAAGTAACACCTTCATTGAAAAAAAATCGATAAATTTTATTGAAATATAATTATGTAAAATTAAAAAACATAATTATTTTTTTCCATAGTAGTTTGAATCATGTTGTTATATCTTGGTAGCCAAGAGATTAATTTCTGTTTGGTCCCTAGCTTGTTACTTTCTCGCTATCTTACAGGTAGAGAAAGTATTGTGATCGTCAAAAGAATTGAACTTGAGATTTTGATGAATGTCGACGTTTCATGACTCTCCGAATCCGAAAAAGTTGTTTATGAATTTCCGTTTGTCTGTCTGTCTATACCTCAAAATAGAGCCTAAAATATTTTACCGGTCAGGCTAAAACTTGATATCTATGGTTTGCATAGGGTTTCCCCGAAGGGTTTTTGGAATTGTATTTCTAACCCTAAAATTAAGGGTAGCTTACTGAAGGAAAAAAAGAGACAAAATCGATTTTCTCAAAATAGGCTATAACGATATTGATTAATTTTCATTTCTAAACATTTATAATTATTATAAACAAGATGGCTACTCTCAATATTTCGGCAAAATGACTTTCAGGGCTACGGTCTGATGCGTAAATTATCTTTTACTAAAATATTTCCTAAGCTATATGAGATATGAAATTACTTATCATTACAAATATGTAGGTCTATTTATAATACAAATATTTTGTTTGAAACATATTTTTATAAAACCAATAGCTTTCAAGCTATATGTAAATATATATTTTTTAACTTTTCGAAAACAATAGGTAAATTATTGCGACCGTAAAAAAAATGTAACCTGAAATGTTGATGGATGTCAACGTCTCATGAACCCCCGAATCCAAAAAAGTGGTATTTGCAATGAAGTCTGTCTGTATGTCTGTTTAAACTCAAAACTAAGAGTAGTTTAATAAAGGGCGAAAAGAGAAAATAATAGATTCTCTCAAAATCGGCACCAACGATTTTGATTAAAATTCTTGTATTTAGACGTTGATTAAGATTATAAATAAACTGTCTATTTTCATTTTCCCATTAAAATTACTTTTAGGATACTTTACAGAAGCAGAAACTTTCCTCCCCCGCAACTATTTGAGATACTGAATAACTTTTATTGCAAAATTGTAGTATTATTAAAAATAAAAAAACGTTGATATGAAATATATTCTTATAAAACCAACAGTTTCTGAGATATTGCCAAATATATTAATACGATTTTGTGAGCATAAGTAGTATCTCTTTACAACTAAAGTTTTAACGCAATAATTCTCCAATGCCATTGAGTAATTAAATATAATTAAGTCTCTAAAAGAGTGTATGTTGTTTATCCTTAAACCTCTTAGGAGAAATGTTTGTACAACAATGATTTATCTCAATTTTAGACTCAATTATCAGTATTTATATTTGTTATGGGTCAAAATTTATAAATGGGGAATTTAAAATCAATGCGATCACATAAATATTTTCAACACCTAATAAAATGCCGAAAATTTTAACTGGAAGTTGAAATTTTAATACGAAGTGTTGACCCTTGTGGACCCAATATTTATCTTTTTTATCGCTCCAAACATACAAATAAGAACATTAATTATTTAAAAATAAAATTTAAAACTGGGACTCAAAAAATGTTATACATAGGTATAGTGCAATTTATGCTTGGGTTTGCTAGTGTATATTATTTCGTTTCACATATATTATGAGTTTTGAGTAAATATCTCCATTTATAAACAATAGAGCGAGAAAGTCCGTGCGCAGTTCCGTACCATTTATTGCTTTAACAGCACACTTAAGTACGAACCAAGACGATTTCTAAGCATTGACTTCGCAAAGTTAATAGTGACATGACCTTGAATGACATGACTGACGAAATATTATTGACTTCAAAAATGTACACCACGCTGTTAAAAGTTTTATTGAATGTTTATTTTAATGTTGGTGTGCCACCCAAATCGTGTTCACCATAAATTTGCCATCGATGGCCTATACAAACATGTTTACTCAAATAAACGATATGCTTTGGTTTTGGTAGCACATCTTACTACCCATCTGGACTACCTTAAATCACGTTATTAGATAAGGAATGAGGGAAGTAATCTAGGAACACCACCATATGTATTATTATTATTATTAGCACCGAGTCTTACTACCCGTTCGGGTTATACGCACACCATATGTACATCCAGCTGAAATTCGAACCCTGACCTCTCCAGCACTAGCAAACTAGAGCATAAGAATCTGACATTTAATCCGCGTGATCGCCGATGCAACTCTATAATAACTATTTGATGCTATGTATTTAAAATAATCAATATAGGCCTATATTAAAAATATTTTAAAACTAATATTTTCCCAGATGTATGTGTGGGTTACCGAAATAGTCAAAGCAGTATTAATTATTAAATTATGTGAATGAAAATACGTCCAATCAAGTATTTTCAGTTAGAATACAATTTGAAACTGTTCTATGTAGAATATTGTTTGTTATTCAAAATTATCTACACGATCAATTTTTTTTGTGTGCGTGTATATATGACTACTGGCTGGATAGAAGTGTTGCAGGGAAGTGGGCCGGTCAGTTGTCTTGCGGGCCGTGAGTTTGCGACCCATGGATAACTCATCACTCGTTTTGGACTGGATTACCGATGACAGTGAGATTGGGGTTCGAATCGCTGCCGGGTTTAGTGAGTGTGCTTTTTTCTTAAATGGTTTATCACTCTCCTTCCACGCAAATCCGGGTGAATTTCTATCTAAATTTCTACCTTCTTCCTACCTATCCTATTAAAAGTAATTATGTTATACGTACATCTCAAATGGGTACTAGGTCAAAATATAAATAGATCAATATTTAATGCAGTGTTACTCAAACTGAGGTACGCATACCCCGAAGGATACGAAATAGATTTCAGGTGGAATGGAACAAACCACTGTGTTTAATTAGCTATAAAATGTTATTTTTATAATGATAAGTGCGATAAACAATCGCAGATTTTGAAGCTATGTTATAAAGTTTTATAGCCTAATACCCTAAGCCTTTCTTTCCCTCAATCACGTCTTTGTTTGGCCGAGGCTTTATTAGAGCTATGAAAAACAGTTTATTTAGTGAGATGGTGGAATAGAGAACACTATCTGACAGCTTCAAAATCTATTAACACAAATTTAACGTATTCGTACGCAAGCAATATTATCTATCATGATAACGTTTGATAATTAATACTATCAACACCCATAGTGTAGTATTAATAATATGTTAGAAATGTTGGACACAGCAAATGTGTCTGCATTTCTAAACGGTTCTTTTTATTAAAATCAGGGTATAATTTACAATATAGCAGGTGTTTATTTAGCATCGCATCTTACTACAGGTTCGGGCTGTACGCCTATGTACTAATTACACTAATGTGTTAGGGATGGGAAAGGTACAATTTAGAGGAAGTGCACCCGTATTTGCGTGGAGGGAGAATAGAAAATAATTTAATAAAACCCACCCTAAATGCACCCGACTGGGATCAAACACCAATCTACCAGTCTTAGGCACTCTAGTCTATTGCGAGAGTTGCACCTTAGACCATGCGGCCACTGAGGCGGATATTTACTAATTATTTTATAAATATTTGGAAGAGGTGCATTCTAGACCTTGGCTCCAAAAGATAAACAGAAATAGCTAACGTTTCGTAAACAGTGATGATGTATTATAGAACTATGTACGATACTTTAACTTAATCAGCCTCGCACCTATCTCCTGAACCAAGCGTCTTCGGTTCAATTCCTCTTATGGCAACCAACCCCATGGTCTAGTGGTCAGTGCACCTGGCTACGAGCTTAGGGGTCCCGGGTTCGATGCCCGGCTGGCACCTTGGGTATTTTTCCTGGAAGGGGAACCACTCCAAAAGTCACCAGGGTTTGGTTATTTAAATTATAGGTGTTTCCACACTCTCATAATCACCATCATCTCATCGGGATTCTCCACGGAAAAGATGTACGATTAGTACATTCGAGCGTCTCCAAAATAACGGGTCATTAGTACCGGCTAATCTTTTCCCTACTGGGCTACGAATGATGTAACTCAGGCCCGCAATATTATTGTTATGGCCACAACAACAAAAAACCATTTGTAAATTTTTGGCCTGGAAACATGGATCTGTGGCTGTTCTAGTCATAAAATAATTAGTTTGTAAGTCATGTGCTGATATAATCAATGTATTCAGAAAGCAGGTATATCTCAAATACCATTAATGAAGCGATTAATGTTTTGGTCTACTAATTGACATTGTGTTCCGACTAGTAAGCTCAGCTCTGACATAGGTGGTTGGGATTTGGTTCGAACACCAAACGAGAACATTGGTTGGAAGGGGAGTTAAAATAAAAGTAAATTTTCCAACATTGTGATCTTAAATGTGGTTTTTGCTTCATCTATAGTGGGAATACGATGGTGCACTTCCTTAAAAGTATACATTTTCATCCGGTCTCATTAAATTAGTGTAGTTATTGTACTATTTAAATACACGGTAACATGCGAAGCAGTTAAAAATTACTTAAATGAACCACATTAAATTCACCGTGTCATAAAGCATTTCGAATTTTAACTACTCTTTTCGTGTGTGTTTTACTGCACTGCAAACCTCCCTGCAAAACTAATTTTGAATACGAGCACAAAGTTTAAACACTAGAGTTATGAATAAAGACCCATTTAGTACTATATTAAAATTATTCACAAAGTTTAGCTTGAATACAGATTTAAACAAAATGTAATTGAGATAGGAACCTAATACATGCTAATTTATTCGTTTATTATATTTTTGTGTGTGAACTGGCTCGTGTATGCCCCTCTTCCCACTCTCAGTCCCCCCCCCTGCCACCCCTTACCATAGTTTGTGGGGTTAAGGGGGGCATAACAGCTTGAATGATGCTCTAGGCCCTCTCCTCCCCCCTCCCGGGAGCAAGATAATACACTCATTGAGGGTATTTCAAGCAAAAGTGAACCATATCCAGCTTACTATACTGTTAAAAGTACGTTATCATATACGAGTATGAGGTAAATTTTCAAACGGTAATGATCAGGCATTACTCTGAAATGTACTATGTAGATTATATCAAGAATGCAGATATATATATATGATAATATACTTTTTTTTAAATATCAATGCAAAATACTTTTTACATTCTAAAAATATAAAGATAAAACTCAAATGAAATATCTTGGGGACTTATTGACATGTTATTTTAACTTTGAATTAAATTATTTTGCTCGATTTTATATTTAAAAAATCCTTTTAATAATAAAGTGCCAAACATGATAAATCATTTACAGTTCTATTTAAGACGTTTGAATCCTCTTGAACAAAGCAATAAGGACTGAAAAACAAACCGTATCATTGGGGTCTTCATCTTCGTAATTAATTATTAGATATTATAAAATATTATTGATATTAGGTTATAAATGATAGAATTATAGTTACTATAATTTGTACTATAATGTGTAAGCTTATTTTCAATGTACAAAGATTACACATATATATAACACAATAGTTAGAGTTTTTGGGGAACCTATCCAAGCGATGTTTCTAATTTGTTATGGATAAAGTTTTAGAAACATAAAAACTTGGATTAATTATTTTGTGACTATAACAAAGCGCCAATAATTTGTGTAAGAAATGTTAAAGAAAAATCTATATTCTACTTGGTTGGCATAAAGAAATGGTAATAGTAGGGAATACCATAGCCAAGATAATCTTTTCGTGTGCCTTAAGTTCGCAGCCCTGTTCTACAGTATTGTAATAAAACTTTTTTTAATATCCTGCACAGCACAACTTTAACTCGGTTACTTATGAATTATGAGTCACATTGATAAAAATAATAAATATTATGTTAATTATGTACAAGGAGCTATTAAATATTATTGTATAAGGTTGATAATTCTATGAATTATACTGTTTACTTAAAGAGAGCGTTTTCTATTATTTCAAATGTTTTTGGACAGATTTAACTAACATAATTTTGTTAGCTTCATATAAATATGTAAATAATCTACGTTATATTCTTACTTCCCTTCTGATTTTAACTGGTAGACAAAAGGAATATACAAAATATAAAGCTTAGTGTTTCCTTTTATTTTATATATTATCTATATTTGTTCAAAGTTTTATGGAACACGTTAATTGGATATAAATTTTGTGAAATACACCCATAAATACACAGTCTGGTGATTGTATTGTATAAATTCTTGTTTTTAATTAATGTATAGGTAACAATATCTAATATAATGTGATAATATTCGAAATTTATTTATTTAACACTATCTCTAGCAGTAAATTTCAACGTGGTTCAGCGTATTTTTGTCTCTTTCTATCAGCCATCTTCTAGGCAAAATCTTCTCAGAAAGCAAGAAAGGGAGGAACACAAAGACTGCTGCATCCCATTACTCAATGATTGTTCTTGAAGCTAAGACTCCGTAGATATAACTTTTGGCAAGCGTAGGCTTCGTCACTAGCCTGGTAGTCTCCGAGCTGTCCGGGTGTTAGACCGTCATAAGAAAACATATTCTCGTTAAAATCATCAAATCTTAGTATGGACTTTTAAATACTTCGTGCCGGGGAAATTCTAGGATCAATCATGATCCAAAAATTGTTTTAGTCAGCACAGCTCCCTATAAAGAGAATCATTAGCACGTATGATATCTAATTGCGGATCCGAATTGTTTCGACTCGTAACAGTGAATTAAACTATTAATTCTCACGTATCTCTTATTATTGAACTTAACTCTGGTAGAACCCCGACTAAAAAAAATACAATCTGTAGTAAAATTCGGTATTAAAATAGTGTCACCCGAATTTGGTGATATTATATTCCATTATTAATTAAGTAAGCCTTACAACAGGTAAACCAAATTAAACCAAGTGCGGGGAGATCAGGGTTCTATTCCGGTCGGGTGGATTTCCCTAAATGTTTTTTCAGTCTCCTTCCACGCAAATGCGTGTGCGCTTCTTCTCAAATAAGCCTTCCTACCCCATTTTTGTAATTAGTAGATAGGCATATATTATTATTATTATTATTATTAGCAGTGCGTCTATACGCACTTACGCTAATGTGTAATGGTAGGGTGATTGTGAGATGAAATGAAGGACTCTACAGTTTAACGTGGAATCCGAACCACGGTGGAGGCCTGGCATTCCTCACATTTACAAGATGTCTTGTCAGAGGTGAAGGAGATAGGCATATAACCCGAATGGTTAGTAAGACGTGGCGTTAAAAAAAACTTAATGAGGTATTTTCCCCAGAGTATGAAATGTACTAAAAATATTAACAACACATATTATACTATTTGTGATCCTTTTTATATTGTGATATAAATATGATAGGTTTTCAAGTAGCATTTGCCTCTGACCATTATACCCGGATACCAAACACAGTAGAGCACACTACCAGTCCAAACTCCAGCTAAACGATTTGCCGACCAGCCGAATCACCGTAACCAAGACGTAATCTCATTCCACTTGCCGAGTCAGTCGCCGTGATTGGTATTTCTTTCTATTCCTATTCAATTTATAAATCTTATTATTCATTTTTCATCTATTAAAAAAAAGTTTTTATTAGTATCATAGACCTATTAGTGTTTTAATAGTATTTTCAGTGGATATTTTTTTTTCAAATCTTTAATTTAAGAACCCAAATCTTTTATTATACAAACCATCACGAATTAATGAGAACAGTCAGCGTGTTACTTATAAAAAAAACTTTTATTCGCTTTGAGAGATGAATGTGAAGTTCCCATGAACAAAACCAATCAGATAAACACGCCCATTATATCCAACCGGGATTCGAACCAAATCTCGACCTTCCGGTTCAAATCTGAGCATGCCAAACTGGCGCCGTTCTCAGCTCTTATAGTTTACTTAATTTTGTAAGTCATATTATCGTAAAAAGCGCACGTTGACCCCCTCAAAAATAAATATTTAAGTGGGAGTGTAGATAACGCCAATTAAGGTCAGTATTGTAGTTTCATAACAACCCCCCCTTTTTTTTTTGCAAAAATAAATAAAATATTGATCCAGTAAAAACATAGAGTTTAATTTTCTTCACATGCTGATATCAACAGTGGTTGAATATCTGTCATGAGCACAGTGGCATTAAATGATAAAATTTTAAAATAAGAGAAAAATTCCAAGATCAACCTTTAAATATCTTAAATAACTGTTGAGATTATTGTACAAAGAAAATTAAATTCCATGTTTCACTGGAGAATTATTTGATTTTGTTTTTGTCAAAAGAATGTTTGGATATAAAAACTTTTAAAAAATACTGCCTCCAGCTCCCTACATTCCTATCTTAATAGTGATTTATTTTCAAGCTACAGGCAAAAGATATTTTTTTTTACAAAACAGTACAGGTTAAACGATGGATACAAAATAATATTAATGTGCCGTTTGTCAGAATCCTAAGGCAAAGACGTAATGTCGTACCTTACTATTTTAAAAGTAGCTTCAGATGTAAGCAACAAAATATGTGTCCAACTTTTTTCGCACTAAGCGTGCAACTACCCCTTTCTTGCACCCAACAGTCCCTATTGTATAAAACACACTAACCCTCCCCAACCCACCCTCTCACACATATACATAGCGCAACTCATTTGTTAATTCCTAGTAGTGGCGCTAGGCGCGGCGCGGTGCAGATAACAATTCCGGGCAACTGAAAAGCGGATTATCTTGGGACGCCCCCCAGATTTAAACGTTCAGTGCTAATTGAATAGGCGTATGGCGCAAGCTAGGACGAGGGGCTAGGAGGGGATAGAGAGAGGGGGAGGAGGATTTCTTTGTAACCCGGGGCGAACAGATACGGATTATACCTTGAGAACATTAAGTTGGCTTTGCCTCCACTGTCTTATTTNTCGTAAACAAAAGTAAGATAGAGGGAGAACGGGGGGGTGGGGGGGGGGGGGGGGGGGGGGGGAGTCGGGGTAGAATACATAAAGGCCTATATAGCATCATTCAAATACTAGATTACACATATCAATTATAATAAACGCTTATGTTTTAAATGTGGTCATAAGCAATGTATTCTCCCCCACGAGATAAAATATAAAAAACCGAACTCAATATGATAAATTAGAAATGTTATATTGAAAAAAAAACATTTAGGGATTTTTTTTCGCCCCATTTTAGTTTGGTATTTCAAACTCATTTATTCGATCTTATAGTCTCACTGGTTTTGGGGTAAGGTTCTCACCTCAGCATTTGATGGTCGAGGGTTCAAACCCAGTGGAGGCCGATGAATTTTTACCGAGGCGTTGAAAATCCGTAGCATAACTTCATTTGGAGGGAAAGTAAAACTATTGGTCCCGTATTGAATGTGACATGTAAAATATACCTGGAAGGTAAGTTTTATGACATACCTTTACGATTAAATGTATAGGCTTTTTCTCGCTCTCTTTTTTTAGAAATTCAAGGTGGAACACTAACCAGCCAAAGGGCCGCGTGTACTGATATGGATTGATGAGAAAAACCTCAGGATTAACCTTAGGGTTTTAGTCTCACTATTGACAATCAAATGTTTTTATTTGTCTCGACATTAGCCTACGTTTAACTTTAAGCTCATATGTGTCGATGAAACTATTTACAGACACTCAGCTGTATACCTAAATTGGTTGTTGATATTTAAACATGTCTTACCTCAAAAGAGTCTCAAGATAAATTAGAAATGCAAGCTATATATATCTAGCTTATATATTTTATACATAGCACATAGCTATATATATATATAACACATATAGACTAAACACGCCAACAATTAATGAGAAATTGTGGGCCTGAATACGAGACGAACCAAGATGGTTAAGAGTTAGAGCATTGGTGCTCAAAACCAAAGGTCAAGGGTTTGATTCACGTGTTCAGGTTTTCACTTTCACTTAATTGAATAGATATTTCTTGCTTCCCACAGACGTCGATATTTGTTATATTATTGGTTGAAAGAAATCAACCAAAAAGTTTGATCTCTAGAGAAGAAATACACAGGTACGATTGTCATCATTATTGAAATATTTATATATATATAAAAAAAGTAAAATAGCTATATATTTTTGGGAAATCAAGGACATAAATGTCCTTGAACTAAATCATAAAGTATTTTTCTGCCACCAAAAATGATTGAGAAATTCGCTAATTGTTGTCTAAGATGATATTAAATTTCTGAATTATTCCAAACTGAAGTACTTTACCATTAATTTAAAGATTAGATTTTATTATTATTTTAAAACGATGGAAGCTATTTATATAACATTTTACCAAATAATATCTTGTAAATAATTTTTTTTTTCAAACGTTTCATTATAAACAATACAAATTGATAATCAAAATCGCAGACGATGACTTGTTTGTTTCTGCTATCTTGTCTATAAGAATGTTATTTCTAATTTTAATCTTTGTTTCAATTATATTATGTATATAGTATATATTTATAATCACAATAGATACCTCTATGATAACAAGAAGTTTGAAGTGCTAACTGACGCAATAGAATTGTAACTCACCGCTAAGTATTCTTTTGAAACAATACTCGACAGTAAATTGAGTACCACAATTGCTCAATTATCTTAGAACAATGTGAGTGACAGCGTAAGATATGTCCGAAGTTTAACATCACAACACAAATAAATTATGAAACAGCCGTCTAACTCTGAGCAAACATGAAACACTTAACAAGTTCTATTCTACGTGACAAATTGGAAGGTGCTCGGTTTCCATAAGGCTTTGACAAAAAATATCTATTTTGATATATTAAATCAAACCTACAACAGTGAGTATATAGCTCGAACCAGAAAGAAGAAATTTTGTTTTACAGTTAAACAGATTACTAAAACAAATTTCAAATAGTCATACGTTAAGTAATCTGATTTGCAACTGTCACTCTTGAAAAGATAATAGCAATACCTATACAATAACAAATTATGATATACTAAAATGTTATCAAAGATCACCGAAAGAAAGCTTTCTCTTTTCTAAAAGGTTCTTGCACCAGAATCCCACTATGGTTATTATATTCTTACTAGTTTTGCTCGTTGGGGGCTCTACCCCCAAACACTTAGTTTTCTTTGCAAGTGGATGTAAACTAATGTAATTCCAGACCCGTTTTTTGATAGGTCTTACCGTTTAGCCACAAGAGACTTCCAAAGAAAGGTCCGCACCAACTTTAAAGCTGATCCAACATTTTGAATTTTTTTTCCAAGGTTTTTAACTTTTTTTAAAATTTTACCGTCGGTTAAATGCTAGAAGCTATAAGTTTGCCACATTTCAAGTTTCTAGCTCATCTGAAAGTTGATAAACATTAATGTCAGTAAGAGAGTCATCCATGTGGCTTTATAGTAGTGTAATTAATCTTTTTATATGGATAACGTTTAACACACGTGCTATTTAGTTTTTATAAGCACAGAGCTTTACTACCTGTTAAAGGTTATACGCTTATGTACCAGCTACGATCATGGTTTTAGGGATTAGGAAGG
Source organism: Timema californicum (assembly GCA_902141385.1). Taxonomy (NCBI): domain Eukaryota; kingdom Metazoa; phylum Arthropoda; class Insecta; order Phasmatodea; family Timematidae; genus Timema; species Timema californicum. The sequence continues at coordinate 158,089 of CABFOW010000537.1, read as the reverse complement.
TGATATTTAGAGGAATGTTACCCGCATTTTAGTGGAGGGAGATCGGAAAACAATTTTGAAAAAAACCACCCTCAGTACACCCGACCAGGATTCGAACTCCGATGCCTCTGTCATCGGCAGTCTAGTCTAACATGAGAGTGGCGCCTTATACCATCTGGCCACCGAAGCAGGTTTTTTTAAGTTGATCTAAATTAAGTCACACCAAAGGTTTAGAGCCCCGAAACATACACCTCTTACTCGCCCTTCCAACCTTTCGTATTACAAGTCATGAGAATGTATCGACGCTGCGCGCTGCTACAAAACCCTTTTTCCATTCCTACTGTCGTTAACTGAAATACCTTTTGTCACCTATTGTGAGCGCAGCATTCTATGGAACACAACGCGCCATTTGTGAGTGCTCGGCGACCCATTCACAGTGGCAGTACGCTGTGACTGAACAGATAGTATAGCTGAAGAGAGTGTGGAGTGGAGGGAGTGGGAGGGACGCTCTATAGCGCCGCAACGCACAATGAGCGGAACAGTGCTCTATTCAGAGGCACCGTTCCTGAGACAAACCTGGCACCCCCGGTTGGGGGAAGGGGTTATCGCTAGGAAAATACTATTCCTTCCAATGGAGTCACTCATATTGTCGATGACGCTTGTGTGTGTGGTCTTTTGTGGTGATCCTTTTTTTTTATTGATTTCGATTGATTTTTTGTCACATTCCATTCCTACTATTTTTTAATCACCGCATCTTACTACCTGTTCAGGCTATACGCATATAATTAAGATAGCTACTCTAGTGGATGAGGAAGGAAGCATTTTAGAGGTAGTCTATCCACATTTGCGTGGAAGGAGAATGAGAAACCATTTAGGAAAAATCACCCTTAGTAGACCCGACTGTGATTAGAACTCCGAACTTCCTGTCATCAGCATGGCAGAGTTTTTTTTTAAATTAGTTTTTCTTAACTCTTCGCAATATAACTGTTGTTTTAGTGAAGAATGAAGAAAGTATTGAACTTTGATACGTTTCCTGGTTGGAGCGTAGTCTTGTATTTAATTCCCCGAGTAATTGGTCACCGTTAAATAGACTCTTAGTAAACACCCTTATTGATTACAGTCTACAGACACACCCAGAGTAATGAATATTCTTTGCTATCATTGCTTTGAACTGTATGTCCTGAAATACGAGCAGAGTAAGTCATTGGTGAAATCGGAGCCCGATGAATCAGTGTCGAGTCTTCTTTAGGGTTAGGCTAGTTTGAAAGTCGTTTGTTTATGCAATATGTTGATTTAGAAAGTGTATGTTAAATACACAGACCAACTTCAGTGGCCGTATGGTATAAGGCGTCACTATCGTGTTAGACTGTCCTGCTGATGATGAGGATATCGGGGTTTGAATGCCGGTTGGATCTATTGAGGGTGTTTTTTCCTAAATGTTTCTCCACTCTCCTTCGAAAAAATCTGGGTAGGGTACCTCTAAAATGCTTCTCCTTTATCATCCCTATTCCATATGAGTAATTATATATGTTTATAACCTGAACAGATAGTTAGATGATAGAAAATAAACCATACACACAGACCTATTTTACCCAGCGTGGGTACTGATAACCTTTGGTTTGTCAAAAGTACCTTTCCTTTACCTTGCATGGGCAGTTTATAAGATAGGTCCATAAGGTAATCCGTCAAAGTAAGACTATTACCTTTCAGGGTAAACGAAGTGTACACTAACTAATATATTCTAACGAATTTAATTTGAACTGAAAACATATTTCCATTTATTAAACTAGGTTTGATAAAAAAAAATCTTATAGTTTTTCTTAAATATCCACGTTACAAAATATGGTCATTGATTAAAATGTTCTCGTGGTGGAATGTTTATAGATAATGACGTGATTATTTATACTAATGATGGACAAATAACTATGTTTATTTTCTAGGATTAAGTGTGTATTTTATCTTTTATTTAACGGCTATGTATTTACTATCAATATAAATTTTGTAAGCTTATCTTACCACCAAGAAGCTAGGCTAAATTCAAAAAATGAATGTATGAAACAAATTTATATTTGAATTACAAAAAAAAAGTTTGGTCCTCTAAGATTATTATTATTATATTATTTTAATCCCAGTAGGTTATGTGTCTTGTATTGATTAACTTAAAAATATAAATGTTATAAACAAAAACGTTTTATAAACCCCTTCACACTGATTTACTTGAAAAAATAAACCTAGTTAAGTTCAAACATTGAACAACCGTAACATCCAATGTTGTGATTTTTTTTTTTTTTAGAAATTTGTCAAACAAAAGATTTCTTATCTCGTGAAAAAGTGTGAAGCTACCACACTATAGCCTCCTCATTCCTCGTCCCCCAGGCGTTAAGCTTCTGATGATGCTACAGGGGCGCCACTAATGCAGTTGACGCTTTTGTATAAGCGTCCTTTCTAACCACCCCTCCCTACGAACCTGCCACACACACCTTTGTTTAAATCATGTTTTTCAAACACGCCTGAAGCTTTTTTTATAATTTTTTTTTAACTTCGTCCTACTGCTTTTCTGTCTCCCACCAAAACAATCTCTTTTCACAAAATTCTCGAACTAAAATGCATTCAAAAGTGTTTGACAAGGGGGAATGAGGAGGGGTATTAGGGGTAAAGAGAAGGGTGAGGTTTGAAGCGATGACGCCGGAGACAAAGGGAGCGAATTCACCAGACTTGCGGAAACTGGACGAAAACAAAAATATTGGACAATAGGACTAGCAAAATACCCCCTTTATACGCATCGGTACACACCGACACAGTTAAAGAGTTCACCTTGATTTGAGATGCAGAAGACAGTTCCATCCAGCCTCACTGCGACGTTTTCACAAGCTCTACTGCCAGTATTCGCTAGTAGCTGTATGTATATATCCTAGTCTCTTTATTAAAAACTATCAAAGTTTTTTTGTTGGTTTTTAAGCCACTCATCTCACTACGCATTCAGATACTAATTAAGTTGTTATAATAGGGACGAGGAAGGTATAGTTTAAAATAAATGTACCCGCATTTTCTTGGAAAGATAAGAGTGCAAATAATGTATTTAAAAAAAAACTAAGTACACCTTAACTGGATTCCAGCCCCGATTTTTCATTAACAGTAGTCAAGTATAGTGAGTGACACCTTAGGTCTTACTTAGACCATTCGACAACTGAAGTTTTTTTTAATTTGTATAGCTTCTCCCCCCCCCCTCCTCTCCTCCCATGCGTGTTTTTACACGTCTGGAATATCCGCACTAAATTAATCCAATGAGGTAGGGATGAGTAAGCTAGAGTTTAGAGGAAGTGTACTAACATTTACATGGAGAGGAAGAATAATAAATCATTTAGGGGGGGAAACCCTTAGCTCATTCGACCAAGATTCGAACCTAGATTTTCATGAGACTAGCCAACCAGAGTAGATGAACCGGGTATTTAATCCGTGTGACAATCTGTTTTAGCTAACGTTGGATATATAGTCCTATCACTTGGCTAATACATGTTATAAGATGAACCTTTGTTTTTGCCATCGTAAATATGCACAAGACACAAAAAGATTACATTATAAGCCTATATGACTTACAAACTAACCTGACTTAAGACAGGCAATATTGAGCGTAGCAATGACAACAAAAACAAAAAGTAATAGTCTGTATTACTGATAGTGAGGTGTTATAGGTTCGAATCTCGGTCGAGCGCACTGATGGTGGTTTTCGACATGTAATTTACCATTTTGGGTTTCTCTTTCCTTCTCCACGCTAATGTGAGTGATTTCCTCTGAGCCATCCTTCAAATTTATATCCTTTACACTGAGTAGTTTTTTGTATTTCCGCGTTTTACTGTTTCGTCTATCTGAGTATATTATAATTACTCTAATGGGGTAGGGATGAGGAAGGAAGCATTTTAGAGGAAGCCTACCCACATTTGCTTGGAGGGGGAGTGGAAAAACATTTAGGGAAAACTACTCTCAGTAGACCCGACCACCCACATCAGTGACCACATGGTCTAAGGTGCTACTCTCACAGTAGACTTGACTGCTAATGACGAGAAGGTTGAGGTTCAAATATTAGTTGGGTGTACTGAGAGTGGTTTGAAAAAAATCACTCTCTCTTTCTCTCTCCCCATGAAAATTTGGGTACAATTTTTCTAAATATAACCTTCCAAAACCATAAAACCAATAACGTAATTAGTACATAAGCGAACCCGAACGGGAAATAAGATAAAATTCTAAAAAAAAAAGTAGACCCGACCATGGTTCGAACCCTGATTCCTCCATTTTCAGCAGTCCAGTCTAATATTATAGAGTGGTCCTAGTCAATTCAGCCACTGAAGCGGATTACTAAATGGTCAATAGCCGTGATTTTGAACATAATAATTAATAGTACAGTGTGCCTAATTACCATACATCCAACATTTGCTCTTAGATATTGATTAATTTTATAGCATGATGAACTCTTAAAAGAAATATTAAGTAGCTTCATTAGCATCAACTGGAATCAAATCAGGGCTCACTAAACCCAAGGTAGACTACTCCAACCATTTATCCATGTAGACGGGCATTTGCTATGTAATACCATTTATTTCTGTAATTGATAACATATTTAGGAGAAATTGACACAATCTGTAAAAAGGCGTGAGAGTTAGCTTATTTATTTGAAAATACACCAATTAGTTTCAATAAAATATGATGAAAAAAATCCCCAATTTTCGATGATTGATTACATTACATATATTTATTTCAATAGTTATATCAATCACACGAATTTATTTGTTTGTTTGTATGTATGAAATCTACATTTAATTATTATTTTTTGTCTAAAGTAGTCAGGTGCGTCCAACAATAGTCTTGTATTATGTTAACTTAGTTTGTAAGTCGTGTTATTATATTTATAAAGTGTAGGCTAACTACTCCAATAGGCTAATTAAATGATTGATCTTGCTGTATAGTTTGGGACTGTTCTTTATTGAAAGAGCGGGCACAATTATTTCCCACCCCCCACATCCCCTCCGCATTCTACAACCCTTTAGGGGTATAAGTATTTTAATCACGATAATGATGTAGTTGTGAGAGAGGTTGAGTTTTAGAGGAAATGTAACCAAATTTACGTGTAAGGAGAGTCGTGAACCATTTTGGAAAGAACACCCCCTCAGTGTGCATCCAGCCGAGATTAGAATCTTGATACCCCAACGTCAAAACCAGACTTGAGTATAGTTTGACGTTTAATCCGCGTACGGGTAGATGGGATGGTGAGATTTTTAAAACATATGTTTTTGACCGAGCAAAGCGAGGCTCTCTTTTAATTTGATCAATCGTCATCTCGTCTGTCTGTCTGTCTGTCCGGATCTTTGTTAAGTAATAACTGTCAAATTCGTGAGCCAATTTTAACAAATATTTGGCGGCCGCTCCAAAGGTTGTTTTTTTAAGTTTAATAGCTCATCTAAAATTATTTGGATTTTTAATTCTAATCAATCGAGCGAATAGCTTGGGCGTTTTTTTTCTTAAACTGTTGACATATATTGAGAGACTAACGTCTTAAGCCGCATGAATCATGGTTATTATTAATGAATAGTGTGTGCTATTGAATATAGTATTAATTTGTTTTCTGTGTAACTTGATCACCAAGGGGGAAAATATCAACTTCAAATCCAAGGAGAAATTATAAGAGATATTGCAACTTGAAATCCAAAGAGAAATCATAAGACTGTAGAAAAGATAAGATCATGACATAATCCTTAACATGAACAAAGAATTTTTTGAATGTAATTTACAGAAATACTAATATTTTGTGTACTACAGAAGAGAAGTGTCCGACCTGTTCGAAAAGGGAGTGTACCTTGGCAGTCTCCAACCCTTCATTCACTGAGAAACAATGGCGGCTCGCACGACAATGCCCTGTAAACGAACACAATTGGGCGCTGGTCTTTCACGCTCCGTGTTCTGGTAATAGGAAGAGGTGGGGGTGTTGGAGGGGTGAGGGATGGCCCCCCTCCCCTCCCTCTACCCTTCCCATAAACCCTAAAACAATCCCATGGACTTCTTTCCAATGGCAACATCCTAGATACAAATCTACAGTCTCATGAACAATGGCCGCGAATTAAAAGCGTTGGATGTGTGTGCGTGTTTGTGTCGGTTGAGAACAATGCGACCCATGTGAGGACTTAAGAGAGACATTGTCGTATTTTCCTCGGATGTGTGTGTGTGTGTTTTTTTTTTCTCTTCTGAGTATACACATTGCTAGGCTGGCAATTCAGTGAGAGTATGTCTGTTCACTCTTTAATGTCATTAGCGGAACTTAAACAAAAAAAAACTTTCAATTTACTCGCAACAATTCAAAAATAATTATTCTATGAGTCTTTTTCAACTTATATTAACCAAGAGTTAAATTTATTGTGTTTTTTTTAGTACGTCTAATGTATTGTTTATAGAAAGTTGTGTGAGCTAGCTGTTTATTTATCTCTTTCGGTTGGTGTATTATATGTAGTCAAGGCAGTAGCTATCCAATAATTTTAGGGGGGGTGGGTGTTTGGTGGGCACATCCCCCAATTGCTGGAAGCTAGAAAAAATATTATAAATGATAAAATGGTAAAATAACCCCAAAATGCCGAAGGTTAGGAAAATTTATAAATATTTAACACCTCTAGAAGCTCTTTGAAGTGCTTTCTATGGTAACACAGCCCCCTAATTTGTATTTGTATCTTAATTTTGATATTGCTTGAACCATAAATAAAGACATATATATTGTTTATAAAATTTCGTGGGGGGTTTAAGCTCCCGCCCCCCCCATGGCTACATACATATATATAAAATTGCCCAGGCCTGCAATAATAGATAAAAGAAATCCGCTAAATATGTCAGATCATTAGATCACAGAAGGGCTGAAGGGGATGCATTAATGAACTAATAAAATATCTAATCCATAGCAAAGTGAGGTGGTCCTACGGTAGTTTCCCATTCACCCACAAGACGCGCCGTAATCGATACGTAACTTGAATAGGAGAAATGGAATCACTTTTATTGCATATTGTAATTCCTTTGATGTTTTTGAAGCCCTTAAAATAAATCAAGATGAAGGGATAGCTTTAAAACTTAGGATATATCGATTGCATTCGTTCCATTTAAATAGATGGGTTGCCTACATAGATGGTTGGATGGTCTAACGTGTCACTCTCGTGTTGGACTAGGCTGCCGGTGATAGAGTGATAGGGGTTCAAGTCACGGTTAAGTCTATTAAGGGTGGGTTTTTTTCTTAAATAGTTTCACACTCTCCCTTCATTGAAATGAGGGTACATTTCCTCTAAAATTCTTACATCATCACCCATATCCTATTCGAGTAATTAATGTATGTGTAGTATTATTTTTTACGTATAGCCCAAACGGGTGTTAAGAAGCAGTTAAAGTTAAAAAAAATTATCCGGAAAAAAAATTAAAGGAAATTTCACCACTTACTCGATTACATTATGTTAAAAAATATCTTACTATCCGCCCATGGGGTAATATGATGGAGATAGAATGTAGATTAAGTGTACCCGAATTTGCATGCATAGAGGGAAGGTGGGGAAGAGAGAGAGAAAGGGAGGGGATAGGTAAACCAATTCAAGTATTCAATGATGGCCGATATTTTTCCTTTTCCGACAAAAATATGGCTGGAACTATAGACTGTTAGCGTTAATTTAGTCATCTCAATAGCTCCAATAAGAAACATATGTTCAAGATGAGTGATGTATGAGCCAATGGTGACGTCATGTGTTGTGTGTCCACAGGGCGCTGCATATGAAAGAACACCCCGACTACAAGTATCGACCACGCAGAAAACCAAAGTCCCTCATGAAGAAGGAGCCCAAGTTCGGGTTCTCTCTGTCCCCACTGCTGTCTTCAGGCATGGACCATCTTCACGGCATGCATCGCTCCCTCCTCCCACCCCTCCCGATCCCTCCACCCGGCTCCCATCACCCTTTCTTCCACGGCTCCGACAACGCCGACCTTAAGTTCCCGCGCTCTCTCTTCCCTCCCTTCCCCTACCCCTTCTACCCGCTGCACCCGGCCACTGCCAAGCTGCATGCGGAGGAGCTCGCCTCCTCCTCGGCCTCCTCCAAGACGGCGGCGGACCTGGCGTTGCAGGCGCTCTACGGCGGCTCTCTCTACTCAGGTTGGCCGGGATTGACCACCTCCACGCCCTGCCTGGTGCCTTGCGGCTGCGGCCCCGTGGCGCCCACAACCCCCAGCCCCTCGCAGCCCCCTAGCCCGACGACTACCTCCCCCGGCGACATCAAGCGGCCGGTGGCCTACCTCCTGGTCAAACCCGACGAGCACGGTTTCAACTCCCCGCCGCCGCAACACGTCATATGAAGACCGCTGCCGGTTCTCCCCAGGGGGAACCTCGGCGAAGGTTGGTGGGGGGGCGTGGAGGCGGCGTCCTCGGCTAGCTCCACCGTCGCTTCAGCCGGCAACGGCGCGGAGGATCAGCAGGAAGAGCGGGCGGAATCCAGCAACAGCAGCCACTGAGATAGATGACGTCACTAACTTAACCACGTCGTGAGAACGAACATTGGTGACAGCACTACCCTCGCCATTCTCACCTCGGGACAGTTCTAATTTAAGGTCTCAGACACTCGTGGGAAGAAGAATCTCTGATAGTTTTTTTTCTAAAGTGTAAAGTAATTTTACTAATATCCATGCATATGTTCTTCGGTGTAAATATAAAAGGAATATTTGTTGTGTCAAATAAATAAGATGTACCTCTGAAGAGATTTCAAAAACAGACTCTCATCCCATATTAAAATATACTAAAAGAAATAATTATAAGAACTATTTAAAGATCGCGTATTGCTCATAAATTTGAAATAATTTTATGTTATTCTTATAAGAAACAGTGAAAGCATATTATATTTTATGTCTTCGTTAGTCTACGTATTCGAAGTTAAAAACTTTCAAACCATCAGAATGTTTGCAAAATATGTGACTTGGAGTAAAGTAATAATTCACAGGGCAATTTATAATTGGAAACGCTTGATTATTTTATTTAGTACCATGTCTTACCACCCATTCGGGCTATACTCTTACGTAATAATTACGCAAATTAGTCAGGTATGAGGAAGGTTGAATTTAGAGGAAGTGTATCGACATTTTCATGAGCGAGAGAGTGTGGCAAGCTGTTTTGGAAAAACTAGCCTTAGTACACCCGACAGGGATCAAACTACGATCTCCCCGTCACCGGAAGTCTTGTCTAGTGGGAGAATAGCACCTTAGACCATGCTACCACTGAAGCAGGTTCTTGATTGATTTATTGAATCAGTTGCAAACAACGTTTACTTTCAGAACCAAATGGTCACATCAGCACACGAATAACAAATGACCTGCTTCGGTGACTGCATGGACTAAGGCGTCACTTTCGTGTGGGACTATATTACCGATGACAGGTAAATCGGAGTTCAAATCCCAGTCGTATGTATTGAAGATGGTTTTTCATAAATGGTTTTCTACACAAATGTGGATACACTTTCTTTAAATTCAACCTTCCTCATCACTAGCTCACTAGCGTAATTAATCCATACGCGTATAACCTGAACAGGTAGTAAGACGCAGTGCTAAAAGAACTTACAAATGTGTTTAACTCTAGAGCAGACAGAAAGCTCAGTTTTCCGGTCATAGATTCCACGCTGTTAGAAAGGAACTTATAATTTCCCCGTGCCGGAAGTCAAAACTGTAAATCTTAGCTAAGTAGACCGGTGCACTACAGGCTGAACTAAGGTGTCAGACAGTGAATATTTAGCGACCAACATCTTAATCATTGTGTATTTTTGGGTAAATTTTTTAAACACATTCAAACTTATTTTTCTCCCTCGAAGCTACCCCATAAATTAATCTAGGCTTACATATTTTGAAAACATTCTGTATCATTGCTGGATTTTTTTAAGAGGAATATGCAGATGAAAAAGTGAAGGGAGTTTAACAACAAAACTCGACTAAGGGGGCCGCCTTGTATAGCATTGAAACGTATTATAAGCGTTTATCTGTCTCACAATACATAAATAATAGTTCGTTATTTAGGAATATGGTTCACGACAAAGGGAAGTTTAAAGATGCCAACAGTGATCTATACCAGTGGTTCCCAACCTTTTTTTGCTTGCGTACCTCTTGGCAGCCCATTTAAATAAATTGTGCCCCTAAATTTTTAGCAAAATGTTTAATCACTACAGTAGAAGGCCTAGTTATTTCTGATTTATTTGTTGCAACTAAAAATTAATGGGTTGGTAATGGTATTAAAAACAATGTGATAGTAAGCTGAATAAAGAGTACAGATATCTCTCTTTACATTAGAAAATCAAAAGTTGCAATAAAAACAAACACATTTAATTTATTTACTAATTTATCAATAATTATAAAAACTATTTTATGTTTGATAATGAAATCATTTTCTCATGGTCAAATATAGAAGACAACCCGCACCATACTGTTGAGTTAATTTCATACCATTTTATTGATCTTTTGTCTTACACTGCTGGGAAATGAAACTCTTTCCACCATTAATCAAATATTTTAGCGTACCCATAAACGTCCTGGTACGTACCCCTGGAGGTACGCTTACCCCACGTTGGGAACCGCTGATTTAGGTCGAACATTTAATTAACATTTTGATTTATTAAAATAAGAAATACATATAAAAATGTAAAATTATCTTGTTTTCGACGGTGATTCAAGCAAATTTTCGCTGTTTTGTGATAAAGAGCCCATCTCACACCTGGGATTTTAGATACAAAATTATATTCTAAGTCACAAACCGCACAACTTGTAATATAAAGTGAGACGGGATATAGAGCTCCAATGAAAATAGTTGCGGATCAAACGAGTAAAATAGCATTTCTTAATCATTGTCAAATGAGTAATGAACCAATATAAACGCCATGTTTTTACTTGAAACAAAATTAGTCTACATTTAAAATACTTTGATTAAAATTATATAATTTTCTTAGGGAACGTCCTTAAATTGAGTAAGGACTTAAGGGAGGTTTAGTATTTTCTTACGGAGAAAAGCGGGGTGGGGGTGGGGGATCGGAATCCATCTTACGTAAGGTTTTTTAATTAATGTATATTGTCAAACAAATTTTGATTATTTTTTTCAGAAAATTTTAAAATATTTTATTTTCATTCAAAAATCCATCCCACTTTTATCACTAATTTTCATTGTTTTATAGAAATAATTGAAATATTATAGACTTTATATTTTGCTCAATGATAGCCAATTACAATACACATGACAAATGATTTATCTTTGTTTTAACGATTAAAATAATTTAATTTACCAAGTCATACAAAATTACGTAGGATAGAGAAAGGGGGAGGCGGAGTTACCGAAAATCTTAGATCCCTTAAGTGGACGTGGCGCTTTTTTAATATTTTTTTTTGCCGTTTTAATATCAAAACTTTTTTTTTCCAAAATAAATAAAATATTGTTTAAATAGATAAACAATGTTTAATTTTCTTCACGTGCAGATATCAACAGTTGTTGAATATTTGTCATGGGCATAGCGACATTAGATGAGAAACTTTTTAAATGAGAATGAAAAGTTTTCATTAAATTCCAGAATATTCTTGACAGATATTAAAGAACTGTTCTTTTGAGGTCGCCATAATTAAACTCATGTTTCTACTGAAGCAATATTTTATTTTGACCAAAAATGTTTTGATAAAAAAAACATGCAAATGCCCTTATCTTTTCTCACGTTCCCTGATTCCTCACCTTAACGCTCTAATTAGCTTGGAACCTAGAATGTAATGTAGTCTCAAGTCGCACAGTGGATCAGGGTAGGCTGCATGCGGCTTGCGGTTCATAAGCTGTGCAGACCTACTCTAAGCAACAACAAAAACATAACAAAATACTATTTTCTGCATTATTAATTTGACAAAAGAGAAATTGGGATCAGTTTCATATTTTTGTAATTTTAAAATTATTATTTTTAATATGGTAAAACGGCTTTATTTATCTAAACTCTACTGTTTTTGTTAAGAAAGAATATCGAAGAATGTAACGCGTTGAAACAAGTAGTTTGGACTGGATTATCTACCTAAGTAGAGTAGCCCCATCGCTTCTTTGGTGCTGACTAACAGCTCACAGCTGACTTCTGACAGTCAACATTTAAGTATATACCTAAATTTTGACTGTCAGAAGTGAAAGCTGCTAAACACATGTTTTTGCAGATCATATGGTTCGGCGTAGGGATACGTAATTTGGTCTGGTAACTTTTTAAAGCTGTCAGCTGTGAGCTGTCACTCAGCACCAAAGAGGCCATGGGGCTACTGTAGTTTACTCTAAGGTTGGTGAGATGGGCTCTTAAGCTAAAGGAGTAATTAAATTAGAATAACCTTTTATGAAACATTTGTAGTCTTTTGTTCAGTTTGGTGGCTTGGATACAGCAGAAAATTAAGTTATTTGATTATTTTATTTCTGTGGTTTTGAAGCGTCTGAGCTGAGTTTTCATTTTAATAAATATCGCAGTGTGCATATTTTTACCTTTAGCAAGGTGGTGTTCTTAAATAAAAACATTTTTTTTAACTATGAAAAACATGAAAAAGTTGTAGGGATAACCGTATGAAATATTAAATTGACAATATTGTGCTCTATTTTCTTAAAATAAATTATGGTGTAAATAGTCACGAGTACAAGTACCAACCTAACGTAAATTGTTGTAAAGTGATGGTATGTTTTAAAAAAAATATTCTATTTGATATATTCAAAGATAAAAACGTTTCATTCAGTGATTTGTTGAGAGATAAAAAAAAAGTTAATCATTGGAATCTGCTATCGGTTAGAATTTAATCAATGACTAGGAGATAAAGTGTAATAAAAAGCTTTGACTTAAAAGTCCGGGTTATGGTTGTCAATGCTATGTAACTGTTGATAGAAAATATTATATTTATGGATATCCAGAAGGTGTATAACCCATTCACGGTAATTTTATGTTTTTATATTAGTTGAAAGTATGATAATCGGGAGTTCCATGCTCATCCACTTCGCTATTATGTTTTGTCACGTTGATAAATGACATAAATTTAATTAACTTAAAATTATATCTGCAAAGCAGATTAATACTTTTTTTTTAAATTTCAGTCAGAAAAAAATATTAACTTACCGGGGGAAAACCATAGTTAAACGCAGACCACGGAAAAATAATGTATGTGGTCGGTGAAGGAAAAAATTGTATACACCCTATTAATTATATCTATCTTTAATTCAAACAGTGACCAATTAATCATAATAATAAATGGCTTAATTTAAATAGAGTGTTATCAGCAATAACAGAGTTTAACACGAATCTCACTTGAAATACATTCGAAATGCTAAAAAGCAGAGATAAAGCAAATATTGTTTCGGACAATTTTTGCTACATATAAAATAGATGTAATAATGGTTGTAAAGGTCACTGATTAATTAAAATAACTTAAAATGTATTAATTTTTCTATCGTGTTTGTGAGGAATATGTAGTACAGTTCCTTTGCCGACTATATTTTATATTTTAATTCTCAAACCGTGAAAAAACACAACAAAAAATCAACTGTGCAACTTATGTTTAGTTTGATGGTTTTTTTAATTTAGAAAATTCAAACAGTATTTTCTAAATCAAACCAAAGATAACAAGGATGTAGTTTATCAAATTATGTGTATTGTAAATTAAATTGTTTGATAGTGCTATAAATCAATACTCTTTGGACCAAATGTGTTAGAGAAAAATCTGCTTTACGTGAAATATTTGTTGTTCATTATCGTGAAAATATTGCTTGTTTTGTTAAGTTTTGAGTATTGTTCTATGTGACCATATTTTATTGGGTACCTTGTAAGACGTGGGAAAAAGTGCAATTGTTAAAATTTTCAAGTCAAGTAATATTGAGTTTAAAAAAAAATTGAACTAAGAAATATATTTGTTGAAACTATTTTTTTAAATTAGTCTTGTTTGGTTGTATTCAATATTACTATTCATTTTTCTATGTGATACGATTATATTTATTTTAATAGTATTGATTAAAAAAATCTAACTGCAATTTATTTATATTCAAAGCTGCGCGAGTTAAAAATAGTTAATTTTACATTAAACTTAAAATAATAAGCAACTTTTTTAATCAGAGTGTATTTTAGCTTAGTTGCTTATATCTACTTTCTCATAAATGATTAAAGAAATATACTTGTATATAACTGCACCTGTTAGTAATTTGCAAAAAGAAATAAATACACACACAAGATTATTTTGTTTGCAATGCATAGACTTTCCTATTTGTTCAGTGAATATTTGTTTTTATGTATACATTATTTATTCATCTTACTGTACATTGTATTGTGTTTATTGAAAATATGTATTATTATAATTGCAATAGAGTTCAATCATATATAAAACATATCTAAAAATCAATTTTGGATTATTATTCCTGTTAACAAAAGCACTTCCATTTATTTTCTTCTTCTCAATTTTACATCCTGATGCAAAGTAAAAAATTGAATCATGAACTAAGGCGATCCATGTCTTTAATCATAAATAAATAACGTGATTTTTAAATATATAATACACTTATTTTATTACCATAATTCCAGTTGGTTATACGGTTAAGATGCCGTATTTATACAATAGATATGAATGGTGCAATTCCAATCTCTTATACCGAGTGTATTTTGTATATTCCGGTGTATAGTACAAGTTTTTTTTATAGGAATTTTGTTTCCCATTTTATATATACATAATATGTGTCTGGTAACCATAATGCATCTTGAACACTATTATGTCACCTCCTCCCCCCACCCCGCATAATATATCGCTTTGTACGAATACATGGCTTGTACAAGCACTGCTTTAAGGATCCCGGATTAGATTTATGTCAAAAATTAAAAAAAAAGCAAGGTTAAGATATTGATTGATTTTCAACAACAAAAGACTAAAGTATGAGAAGTTAAAAATCCTAATATTCAAACAAAGAGTAAACATTTACTAGGCAAAAAATCAACACTTTCAAAATTATTCATCCACGCAGATGGGCTCGCATAAAAAGGCATCAGTTTCATATTGTGTGGTTTCTCGGTGATGGAGAGATTTAGGTTCGAATCCCTACCGAGTGTATTGAGGTGTATTTTTCTGAATGGGTTTTTATAATACCTCCACGAAAATGAGAGTACAATAACTATTCCTCTGTTTCATCTCTTCATTAGGCTACTACTCTTAAAATGTAATTATACTAATATTACGGATGGGTATTAATATAAATATAATATATCGAACCTTATTTAGTAAAAAAACCCTCCATAATGTGATCCCGCAAGCGAGCTATACCGACTGAACTTCCACCACCGATAACGATATCGCCAACATTTGCGAATATAGGCTGTCATGTTGTCAGCAAAATGAGCCCTTCAGCCATTATTCTCCGTTTTCTAAACCTGAGCTGCTACTTCTTTATTAAAATAGCTAATTTGCCCTCACGAGGTTGAATTTTACCCCGTTCAATGCCCACTGCTTCACAAATAAATTTTGGAAGAGCCGGAGATCAAACCCGGTACTTGTATCTAGGAGCTTTGAACACTAAACCACAGAGGTGGTCTATATTTAAAAGTAGGTATCCACATTATTTATAAAAATCAGAAACCAAAGTGAAATATTGTGGGAGTCGAGAAATAGGAGGGGAGGAGTCCAGTGTTCACATATGGAAATAAAATACGAGTTAGTTTTAAATTTTTGGCTAAAATAAATTAATCGACATGTCGTTGAAAATTGTTGACCTACCAACCGTTGTGTGACAAAAGCAGTGCTTGGTGCATCGAAGGGTGGATGGTTAGGCGTGTAAGGGGACGGGGGGGTGGGGGAGGGGGGCAATAAAGTGATCGGATTTGTTGAACAAATAATAATTGAAGTGACGTGCTCAAACCTATCAGGCATTCTTCCAAGTGAACGAGGGTGCGCCACTGTAAAACAAATCACCGCGACATCTAGTGGTACGTACACAAGCGCTCCTAGTGCCAACAGATTTTACTAACAACGCCATCCTAAACGAGTACCGCCACTTATACATCCAATAGTTGAACCTAATAGAAGTAGAGTGGTGTAAATCTATAATTAGTTATAATGACATGATTATAAAATAGTATTATTCGTTTAACACTTTAGCTCTATAGGTAGCGTGTCTGCTTAGTGACCAAAGCATCATGGGTTTGATTCTTAGCGATACTAATAAATTAACCATAGGTAAAATTGAAGTCCCCTCTTCGCAGTGTTGAATTAACTGTCTGAGGGCAGGGTCTTTTATCTGTCCTAGAATTAAATTATTAATTATAATTAATTTAATTAATTATGATGAAAACAATTGTTTTAAAAAGTTAATTATTAGTAGGGTACCTTAAATAAAATAATTTGAAAAAAATCATATATTCACACTCATATTCACATTCATATTCAAACATAAATTTATAGCTCTGTTCCAGAGGAAAAAATAAACACATATACATAATTTGTTAAAAGGGAGTAGAATGGATATCAGCATCCATTTTTGTGGGGTTGTGGCGTTTCAACCGGATTGTTAAAAATGTGTCTATGAACTGTTATCACCCGCTCAAGTTGCCGCATGATCTAAGGTGCACTTCCGCAGTAGAGTACCAGTCAGTTTTACTGAGGTCCCCCTCCTCCCCCTCCAAGATGATTTTCTCCTCTACCTCCATGCAAATGCGGGCAAACTTCCTCCAAATATAATCTTTCTCGTCCCTAAGATCACTAGCGTCACTGTACACAATCATATAACCCAACGAGAAGTAATACGCGGTGCTAAAAATATATATGTATTATATTAAATGTATGTGTATTCTACATTAAGAGTTTTAACTTAATTTAATGTGAGAGGGTGACTATACCCCTCACTCAATCCATATTACAAGTTCACCGTTCATAACGTACATGTGCTGTATAGTAGGCCGGCCTTTTTGTCTAGTGGTCAGCGCTCCTGGCTACTTATATATAGGTTCCGGGTTTGATTCTCGGTAGTACCATAGGTATTTTTCCCGAACGGGAATCTTATGGTGGCTATGATCTGGAATGAATCGTCGTTTTTCCTATTTGATAGAAGAAGAGACGAATACATTTAAATAAATATTTAAATAACGATGGGAAGGCACAATCATAAGAGATAGGTATACAAGTTCAACAAATCAGTTTATTTAAATTTAAACAAGTTTATAGAATTACATATGGTTTTCCGAGATATTAAACAAAACTGTCCTTTGTTTATTAAAAGAATTTAAATTATTATTATTATTATTAGCACCGCGTCTTACTACCCTTTCGGGTTATACGCACTTACGCTAATGTGTAATGGTAGGGTGATTGTGACATGAAATGGAGGACCTACAGTTTAACGTGGAATCCGAACCACGGTGGAGGCCTGGCATTCCCCACACTCGCAAGAAGTCTTGTCAGAGGTGAAGGAAAGGTTTGGTAATTAGATGAATCTGTGCCGGGACCAAGGATTGAACCCCGGACCCCCAGCACAGAAGTCCGACACCTTACCCCTAGACCACCAGGTCACCTGAATTTAAATCAGTTACTTAAGATCCCTATAGGGAATATTTGAAGTGAAACACCTAGGTTCTACCTGCAATCAACACAAGTATGGTAAAGTCTATATTACGATTGGGAGTAGCTCCACAAAATAGAACTAACACACATTCCATTATGAAGGTGTGTCCGCCTCAACGCAACGGCAATTTAAATAGGAAGCAAATATTAACTAATACAAACGGTACCTGAAGGGGAGGGGACTAAATAAATTACACCCCGTGGGCCACTACTCTAGACTAGTAGCACACCCACAGGTTTATCACCGTAGATAGGCACATCATTTGTAATAATAGAGACTGGTTTCAGTCAAAGACCCAACTAGATCATGAAATAAAGCGAGAGATAACCTGATTTACACCATAATGTGATACTAAGTATTAAGTTAGCCGGAGTATGGATATACAGTATAGGTCGTCTGAGTATTGCCCAGGTAATTAAGAATACGTCTTATGGACATAGACAAATGGATCAAGATCTCTAAAATTCTAAACTATGCCTTATGGGCATATAAAAACAAGTCAGAAACTATGACATACAAAACTATGTCATATGAACATGAAACAAAGAATAACAACTCTACCAAAGATTACTAATACAAACACTAATGGTGACCGACGTAGCTACATCTGCGATGAGGAGGAGAGACCAACGCCTAGCACATCGTGATCACCAGTAGATTAGTTCGTAAATCCTTGCTTCATGTACAGGCTGTTCCTCCGACGAAACGTTACAATTAAATACAAAATGTGAAGCGAGGGATGGCCGTTTTATACAAAAAGGATTGACGTCTTCAGAAAGGATATACCCCAGAAAAAAGGGGGTGGTTAGTTTGCAGAATCGAGCAGAAAGACAATTAGCGCTCGCAGATGGCACTGAGCTCAACACAGAAAAGCAACTCTTGTAATTTCATCGAAGTGGGGGCCAGCAACTAAGATGTCCTTTTGTTGAATCTCCCGGAACAGTCAGCTGGGGCGCTTTCCTCAAGTTTGGACTTTTAACAGCAACATGATTTCACAGTGAGTTAATATCTGCCACACATTATTAGAATTTATTAGTTCTTGTATTTAACGTGTTAATGATATATATGGTATTTTGAGTGTAAGTGTTGAACGGGACGCATATACAACCTCAGAAGAAGGTTACTTATCCGCCACTACCAGTATAAGACAGGATTATCTACGCGACAAACGCTGGTGGCATACGCTAAGGAAAAGTACAGTCCTACGTATTTAAAGAAAATAACTAAATTTGCTAGAGTCTAACATATTTTATCGTGATAGATACAGTAGCTGGTTCAATCACCGTGTAGGCCTTTATAGACTTTAAGCCGCTCTGTGGGAACAGAATGTTGCCTAGGGTATACCTTGGAGGTTGTCTACACGTCATACCCACAATGAGATGACGTGAGGATAGTGATTATGATGGTGTGGAGCCAGTGAGAATCTTAAACCTTACTTAAGCCTAAATGACCATATATACCATTGGAACAGTACCCCTTTCGGGGAAAATACCTATGGCAGCACTGGGAATCGAGCCCGTGACTTCTATATCAGTAACCAGGGGCGCTGACCACCAGACTAAGAATACGGTAGCGCACTTCGGTAAAAGCTAACGATGCACTTGAATGACAGCGTGAGTCAAAAGTATATTTTATAAATACTAGGTGTACATTGCTGTTGGAGGATCGTGGCTTCAGGAGGTATGAAAAAATAGGTGAATAGTTTGTTCACAAAAGGGAAAAATAACAGAGACCATTTCGTTTTTGAGGTCAACAATGACTTTCCCAACATTTGTTTGAAATTATGTTTTAAATCATTTTAAATTTTTTAATAAATATGTACACAAACGTAATAATTCTTGGTGCATATGTTAGTCATGCGCACAGTCTCCATTATTGCCAGCGTGCTTTTGACGCATATGTGCATTTCAATATAAATTACCAACAACAATATATTTTTAATATTTAGTTATCCTGAAAGTGTCAGATATAATTTTTAAAATGTTGAATTACAAGAAATAAAAATAATTTCAAAAAATCCGTCACCAGTAAAAGCCACAGCTCCATGTCAGTAGTTATTATGATTATTATTATTAGCACCGCGTCTTACTACCCGTTCGGGTTATACGCACTTACGCTAATGTGTAATGGTAGGGTGATTGTGAGATGAAATGGAGGACCTACAGTTTAACGTGGAATCCGAACCACGGTGGAGGCCTGGCATTCCCCACATTCACAAGAAGAGTAAATAATAAATCACTATCAGGGTTATGATGACATTTCCATTTCCTGGCGTGTAAAAGAAAATAAACTTACCCCGGTGGGCGGCGAATTCTTGTGCTGCTATTGAAGCGGGATATCCAAGCTGTATTGACACCTTGGCTCTGCTTACCGATCCAAGGTAAGGCAGACCATTCGTTTCAGAGTTTCAAGAAGAGCGCCTGAAATACAACCTCGGTCCACCACTGGTTTTGTCATCAATTAAAAAAAATAACTTGAAATATTATCTCGATTGATATGTTTTAATTAATTCACTTGCTAAAATGTCATCAAAGCCAACTTAGACAATCATACTTTATTTCTTAAAGTTATACTAGTACTTGAATTTCTGTGTTCAAAGCAGTCGCGTCCTAAACAAGTAACGTTTGGTAGTGAAATTGTTGTCGATCACCTTAGTTCAGTCGATAGCATTTCTGTCTACTGAGATAAATATCCCGGGCTCGATTCCCAACATGGCCGAAAATTTATAATTGGTAAAATGTGAGTTTATCCTTAAATAGTAATAAATTAACGGCTGGGGACTGGATTTTGTGCTTGTCTTAGTCATATTATAAGGCAAATGAAGTTATAACAGGCCTAGCAAGCCAGTAGTAGTGTCTAATGGTTTGAATTAAAAAATAACCCGGATCATAGGCTGGAAACAGTAATGGATTTTTTTTATGTTGTTGGTATAAGTTTATTAATTTTCACCTGATTCTCGCTTCGGAGGCGTTTGGGAGATATTTACTTAATATGTTCTGAAGGATACCAAGCTTGACTAGACGTATTTACGTTATGGTGTAGCTTATGAGATTGGGCGATACAATATTGGTTAGATTTGTCACGGTTTCAGTAACGGTTGCGTTCGACACAGTATTGACTGTATACTTTTATTTTCCTAGTTGTTTATTTTGTAATTACAAATTGGCTTGAGGTTTCTCCTAAGGTACATTAAATAATGTTTCGAAGAAATGGAAGTGTTACTTTGGTCGCTCATTGAAAGCTAAATTTCCATCAAAGCAATTGGCTATCCTATAAGATACTACTGTAGTAAAATGTATGTAATAATAGTTTAATTTTCTCGATAACAAGTCGTGTTATGTATTTGATAGCAGATCATCTCCAAGAAAAACATGACTGTGGGGTGTATTATTTAGCATTTAAATTTAAAAAATTCTTTCCAGCGTCTACTAAGAGATTTTAGAATTGTTGTTCATGAAAGCACCAATAATAATATGGTCAGTTCACACACCTTGGCTCGTCTTACTACTCTTGGGATACTTGTTCCAATTTCAAGCAAAGGCAGGAAATGTATCACTTTAAAAAATGGGGTGGTTTTTATTTCATGAACTGAAAAATTAACTATCTTGGGTCAGATGTTTTAAGTTTGGATAAGCCGTTAATGGCTTGTAGGGCACTAAATGCGCGAATAAAATACTATTGATTATATAAACACGCCATCTGTCTCGTTCAGCTCAACTGGCTCAACTGGCATTTAGCTCAATTACCCCAGACTTTGTTTTATTTTTAAGTGATTAATAAATTACTGAGGGTAATTTGACGCTTCGTGGAGCTAAACCAAGATGCAGTACCAACCAACATCAGTAGACATGCAAAATTAATGTCAACCTCGGACAATATGGTTTGTTATACTGATGAAAATGTCGGGATTCAAAATCCCGTCTGGATGTAGGCCTACTAAGGGAGGTTTATTATGATGATTTATGGTTTATGATGACCAGGTTAGTCAGGTATATTTCCAATGGATTCTACCTTTCACATATCTACCTTATTAGTTTAATTAAATGAGGCTATCCCAGGTGGATAGTAAGACTCTGAGCAAACATATGCTAGTTAAATTTATACAAATATTCACATGCTTTAATTTTTTTATGTACTTACAATTTTCTTGTATACTAGAAAATTGATTATATACTTAAAACTTGTTTTGCTCGTTGGGGAGTCCACCCCCCAACCCCCAGTGAGTTTTCTTTGCAAATGGATGTAAACTAATGTAATTCCAGAGACTTTTTTGATAGGTCTTACTGTTTAGCCACAAGAAACCTCCAAAGAAAGGTTTACACTGACTTTAAAGTCACTCCGATATTTTAAAAAAAAAACGGGGTTGAAAAATTAAAATTTTGAAATTTTTGTAATTTTCCCGTTGGTCACAGGCTATACGCTATAATTTTGCCAAATTTCAAGTTTCTAGCTCATCTGGAAGTGGGTAAACATTTATGTCAGTGAGTGAGTCAACCGTGTCTCTTTATAGTAATATAATATTAATAAATACTTATAATGTTCTTACATTCTTCGAACTTAATTACATAACTCCAATTTTCTTACATGCTTATTATTACGCAAGAATGAATAATGTGAGAGTGAATTAAATTCAGTCTAGTTTATTAAATAATAATACAAACATTTAAAATCGAAAATCCGGGTCCATTAGGTTTCCAACCGTGGTCTATAGTACAAGTGTGAAAAGTTTCAGATTTTTAAATAATCTATGATCTTCTGAAGGGCGTGAAAAGACACACACACTAAGAAATTATGTGTATTAAATATAGTAATTGCGTTTCGGCCCAAACCATGCTGAACAAAAAAATCACCTCACTCCTTTCCCTTAACTTAGAGACTTTATAATTTTGTCGATTTTTGAGGACATAAGGTGGGATGGAAGGGGTGGTGAGAAAAAGCCAGTGTTTTTGCAGTTTTTATGTCCTAAATTTTTTTTGATAAAATAAATGAAATATTTCCCCAGTACAAACAGAGATTAATTATCGTCACACGTTGATCTCAACAATAATTTGAGGTATCTGTCAAGGGTGTCTTGGAATTGAATGACAACTTTTTCTCTTCATTTAAAAAGTTTCTCACTTAATGCTGCTATGATCATGACCGATATTTAACACCTGTTGAGGTCAACATGTGAAGAAAATTAAACTTTATGTCTGTAATGGATTAATATTTTAGTTGTTTTAGATAAAATATGTTTTGCCATAAAAACTGCAAAAACAATTACCTATTATCACGTCCTATTCCATCCTTCCTTTTAGTGTTTCAACGAGGTCTCAATTTGACCAAGAATTCCACTGAGTTCGAGATGTTTTTTGGGCTCTCATATATAATCATTTATTTCACACTAAATTATGTTTATCATTTCTTTCTCTTCACCCTTACTCAGCCACTGTCTCTTTGTTGCTTTTGGCTTCCTTGTTAATTATTTATTTGTGTCGATGACAATAATGGTCAATTCTGCGCCGACGCACATTCAACTCAAATAATAATATTAATAATGATAATACAAGCCACCTGTGTCTCGCAAACACTTGAAGTCAGACGAAATGGAATTTGTATAAACATAGCGCAATAGAGCGATCTACTTTTATGATACGTGCACTTGATATTATCTCAAGTTCAATAGCTTGTAAAGATAGTAGATATTTAGGACATATTTCAGATAATAATTATATTAGCTATGTGTTCTTCAAATGTGTTGCGTAGCTGATCGCGAAATTTAGTCCATAATAAGCTAATCTTTTTTTTCTTTTTTATATAAGCACCAAGTATTATTACCCATTCGGACCATATACTTACATTTTAATAACGCTAACAGTTTTAGGGGATTAGGAAGGTTATAATTATAGAAAGTGTAACCACATTAGTGTGGAGGGTGGAAAAACAATTTTAGAAAATCATCAGTACATCCGACCGAGATTCAAATCTCAATTTCTCCGTCATCGGCAGTCTAGTCCACTGAGAGAGTAACGCTTTAGACCACGTGGCCACCAAAGTGTGTGTTAGACTTAGCTGCATGGGGCCTATAAATATGTGGGGCGATTTGAAACTCTCTGTACAAACTTTTAAGGGCGTTGAAGAATACTAAAAAAAAACTTTTTCTCTAAGTAATGTATGTCTGCAGAAACATATGCCAGACAGTTGCTTACCATGCTATCTACGTACACCCAAGAAATAGCCAATATTGCGTACATTTGTTTATTTTTCTACCTGAGTTTGCCGTTGTTTATTTTTGCTCAAATTTAAGGAGTGACAATTGCGTACATACCTCTGGCCTAGCCCCAGGTATGCGTGGGTAGGAAAGAAGTAGTGTTTGTCAAATCGGCCACCTCTACAAATCACTCCAACTTATCTAACCTAACCTAATATTAAAAAATACGAAGAAAGTCAAGATATCGCCAAATGCCTGAGGTCCTTGTAGTATCTTAAGAAGTTGGAGTAGATAGTGGAATATGAATACTGAAATATATTTCTAAATAAAATTGACAATAAAACTGAGTTTTAAAATTAAATCTCAAAAAATTACTAAATTCTGTAATAATCAGCAGTAATTTAAAAAAACATTCACCCCCCTCAAACCCCCCACACTTTCAATCCAGGGTGTACGCAATTATCACTCCGAAGCTGACCCCTACCTAGGTCGCCCACATGCTCGACCCTTTGGGTGCAATTGATGTGGTACGCAATTGCCAGGAATTCGTCCGCAGACGTAGCCCTCTGGTGCTACAGGGCCCTATTGGGCTATTTTTCGTCGTCCTCATTCGTAACGCGGGCTTAGAACATGTAACGTGAAGCATTTCAGGGGTTATGATATGACACATGAATCTAGCACATGGGGCTGGGGAATTTTTCTAAAGGTACGACAATCGATGCGTCGAGACTGTCAGGCATGCATGACTAAATTGACGGTCGCTCCTTTAAGCAACTGCTGTAAAATTGATGTAAATAAAAAATATTGTTCACACTTTCTGCCTTTAATTTATGTACCAACAGATCCCTTCGAACACCCAAGAGTGACGTTTACGGACATATAATTATTAACTAAAAAGGTTTGTTTTTGTGTCCCCTATCTCCCATTAAAGTTTATACAGGAAGTTTTGAATCACCAGTATGTTTACGCTGATTTGCTTTTGAGAAAACCTTATGAAAACCCTAGGTAACAAGTTTCGGTAAAATGGTTTCGGTTCTAGTCTAAGATACAGACACACAGCTTGCATCGTGAAAACAACTTTTTCTGTTTCATTTATCAAAATCTTGAAATTATATATATATTTTTTCAATCACAATACGTCTCTCTCTCCGTAGAATCTAGATAAATCAAAAATAGTTTGTCTTTTTTCTCAAATGTTTAGCTTACTGTATTATAATACCGCTGTCTTCTTACGTATCTCCACAATCCACCACAGGCTGTGCGTTAGGACATTGTTGAGTGCTCGAATGGAAGGGTGAAGAGGGGTGATAAACATCACCGTATTTCCCGTTTTGCATCGTCCGAGGAAAGGCAGAGGATAATGTAAGAAATAGTGACTCTCCGTGACTTCTTGTCCGTTTCCGTCAGACACTTTTTTTTTTTTAGGGATGGGAACAAGGAGAGGGATGATCACTGTACTGTACGTCTAGATTATATGCCACCAACTCTTTATGTACAGGTAGTTTTAGACATGACAGTTTATTTAAAAAAACTTTTGATAAGATTATGTTATACTAGTTTGAAATAAACTGGAGCAATATTTGTTTCCTAGATCTTTAGCTTTACGGCTTCGTCTACCTACCAATATTTCACCAGTTTGTTTGGAAATTGGATTTTCCTATTGTAAAACTAATGCGCTCACTGGGGAAAAAAATCAAATTTGAAAATTAATAGTATAATGCTCTAGATTCTTTAGAAAAAAAAATTAGACTTTTATTTAAAACTAATAAGATAGGTTTTTCCAAAGTAAAAGACATTGTTGCAAAAATATAATGGAAAAATGAGCCTAACATACCACTCCAGCAAATATCATAAATTAAATAACATATATATATATTATTGGCATCGCGTCTTACTACCCGTTCGGGCTATACGCATTAACGCTAATGTGTAGTGGTAGGGAGATTGTGAGATTAAATGGAGGACCTACAGTTTAACATGGAATCCGAACCACGGTGGAGGCCTGGCATTCACCACATTCACAAGTTGTGATTAATACACGTCTTGTCAGAGGTGAAGGAAGGGTTTGGCAATCAGATAAATCTGTGCCGGGACCGAGGCATGAACACCGGACCCCCGGCACAGAAGTCTGACACCTTAACCCTAAACCGCCAGGTCATCCAACATATTATAGAAATAAATGGGGAAAACCAAACGACCAAAATTCTCATGTAGTAAATTATAACGTGAGATAAACTTTTCTTAAATTGGTGGTTTGTAGCCAAACCTTAAGAATGAGGATTTTAGAAAAATAAGCACGTTATCTTGGAAATCAAAAAGACACTCTTCAAATATAAATTCTAAACAGAATTATTTACACTATTTTTATAAAAATACCAATTTTCAAACTCAATTAGAATATGTAAATTACCCTCAAATTAATTATATTTTTAAAAATCTAAAAACAAATTCTTACTTATCATCAAAACCATTTCCAAGTTACTCATTTTGAAATTAATCTTTAAGGGGTATTTTGAAATATTTCAAATTCTCTAAGATGTGTCGATAGTAAACCACCATTAAATGAAATTATTTATATTGTTAATATAATAACAGATACCCATTTTTAACCAAATCGCTAGGGCTGTTTTTAAAATATTCCAGATTTTAAAAATATTGGTCGTCAGTAAACTAAACTTACACAAATTTAGCCCCAAAAAATACGTATTATTTTTACTTATTATATCAAACACTCCACAAATATACATTGTAAACAAAATAGCTAGAATCGTTTTTGAAACATTCGGATTTAAAAAAATCAGCCATCGGTACACTAGCCTTCAATTAAGGTCAAAATAAAAATAAATCTGAGGCATATCATCTAACTATCAAGTTTGAATAAAATCTATCAAACCATTTAAGATATGGGGCCATGGACAGACAGACAGAAATTTGTAAAATCCACTTTTTTGAGTTTGGGGTACATAAAACGTAAAGCTTCATCATAATCTTGAGATAGAAATTTTTGCAATTTTAATACTTTCTCTTTAGATGGAAAAGTGAAAAGGAGAATCACTGTTCACCAAAGAGTTCCATTTAAAAAATATATTAAAAGCAATAGTTTGCTGTTTTTAATATTACTTCACCTTTACTATAAGTTATTTTGTATCTCAAAGATGTGTAAAGACATGAACAAAATCATAGGTATCCACTTATGTAAAGTTCCCTCGAAGTCATTTCCTGGAAACATGGGACGCACCATTTTGTTTATAATTTTAAAGCGTGTATATGAATTTTAATTAAAATACTTTGAGCGGACTTTGAGAAAATAGTTTTTTTCTTTTTTTCGCCATAAAGTAAACTACCCTTAATTTTAGGGCTGGGTGGATAATTCCATAAATACATCTGTGAAATATTATGAAAACCCCAAATCCCAAGTCTTAGCCTTATCAATGAAATAGTTTTGTCTGTAGCCCTAGTTCAAAAGGACTAACAGATGGGAACAGACCGAATTGAGACACATTTTTGAATTCGGTAGCACGTAAAACGTAAAGATGCATCATAATCTTGAGGAAAAAATGTTCACGACATTAGTAGACTACTTTTTCTGTATGGAAAACCATGCCATGTGTTTTCAACATTATCTTTGAGGAAGGCATAGGCCATTTCTGTGCATAGAATCGCGTACAAACAAACCAACACCTTTTAACAAAAATCTTCTTCAAACAGGGTATGAACTACAATGTGATATGAATGGCATGAATGGAGACCTAACAAAAGGTGGAAGAGTTTCGAAGGGCAAGGACAATATAGATACGGGTGCGAGTGTTGATTCTGCGATATGGGACACAATCCAGGTTCTTGATGCAGTACTTCCTCAGGTAAACACGAAGCCAGTATCTAGGGCCGTATTACGGGTCGGTCGTAAGACTGCCTCACCGACAGTCTCCCCCTCCGCCCTTTCTACCTCCTGTTATCACTAGAGTGTTTCTTTCGTAACAATAGGTTTGGTTCTTCATCAGACAGATGTAGAGAAGAACTAATACAAAGGACTTCCATTCACAGATAAAGAAAATAACACAATTCTTTGAGACGTTCTTTAATGTTTCGGAGAGGGAAGAATAAATAAAAAGATAATCAAATATTGAACGAATTGAATTACCGCGTGGAAAGAAACAGGAAATGTCAGGGAGGGAATTGTATGTGTGTTTATAGTATATAAAGATAACACAAGATATTAGAGAATCATCCATGAAGATATGAGTTGTTATTATTAATTAACATTATTTTATTTGTTTTAGCGTTTACTTTTCTATTTTGAAAATTGAAAAATGATACCTGGACACGGGAATCAGACCCGGGACCTTTGATTTCGTACGTAACCATCGATTTCCCCGTGAATCGTCCCATGCCCAGGGTAATTCTTCACTCATGACCCTGGACACGGGACGATTCGAGGATAGCTCAGTGGGTAGTGCATTGGCGTACAAGGCCAAAGGTCCCAGGTTTGATTCCCGTGTCCAGGTTTCAATTTTCATGATATATTTAAATGTGAGTAAATCCTCACTAAAATAAATATAATATATCCGGCTTTTTGATTCATATACTTTTCTGTTATATCAAAATTTAAGAAAAATAGTCCGTTTTAACGTGGATAATATGTATTAAAATATAGTATATTAAAACTACTATGCTAATAACTAGTTTATTGAAAAAAATATGCTTGCTCATTTTTTAATAAACACATCATTCTTTTGGAATAAAAATTATCAATTGGGCCAATTTTCAGACATACTATTGTGAAATATAAATCAAATCGCTTTGTACAGAAAACAAACCGCAAAATGAAGAACATTAGATATAATAGCTTTTAAACATGATTTTTTTTATCTTTATGGATTATATTTGAACAAAATATTCTATAGCTTTAAAAAACCACTGAAAACTTTACTGCAAGTCGCAATAGATGAAATGACATATTTCTTTAAGTTGAGGTAACCATTTGTCCCAGATTTTTGGGGACAGACTTAAAAATAGAGCTTATGTCCCAGACTAAATCTGGCCCAGATTTTTTAAATTAACTAATATGGTTTGAAATTTATTTGGATTAAATACAAATATTTTAATCAATTAAATTCACTTATTTCTCATTCATCCTGACCTTTTTTCTTAACTTATGGTGCTGATATTCATCTAGTTTATCACTGTAATGTATAGAATTTTATCACTTTCAATATGTAAAAAGATACATTTTATATACCTTATTTAATTGACACTTTCCAATAACACAAATATGAGAAACATGATATAGCGTGAATTATGTCTGAATATCAAATAGGGGTTAGCGAAGCTGTGAAATATCAGAGTAGAAATTCAATTATGTTTTGCTTCAACTTCGACACCCACAATAATATTTGCATCTTCGAAACATCTTATTCAATGTTTAGCCCTTCATATTCTATCTCGTTAGAATTACGTATAACGAATTTACAAGTGCATTATTTTGTGATAGAGAAGATAAATAAAAATAAATAAAAATAATGTCAGCAAAAATTAGTATTGGGTAATATTTTTTTTTCAGCTTTCTGTTTATCTAGATACACTTAATGGATGATTTAAAAATTAGAATTAACGTTAACCGCTTCGGTGGTCGAATAATATAAGGCATCACTCTCGTAATAGACTAAGACTGACGTTGACGGTGAGAGATAGGTGTTTTACTTAAATGGTTCTCCATTCTCTCTCCACTCAAAAGCGGGCACATTTCCTCAAAAATTCTACCATCTTCAATCCTAACAAATTATCGATATATATATATATTTACACACACACACACACACACACACAGGGTGTTTGGAGACTCAACGCCAAAACTGCACATATAGTTTGAACCAAAAAAATACAAAATCCTTATAAACTTACATCCTGCAAACTATTCTAATACCATTAAATTGTGTTCAATTTTCTAAGTACAGCGCTGGGAGAGCAAAACTGTGCAAGCATGCGTGTACAGCAAGATACGAAGTTGCATAGGAATTAGCGAACAGCACTACTCATGTAATGATGGTAATCACTTTCAGTGATGTAAGAACGTTAATGATGAGCCTCAGAGAACGTATTCCTATTTCTAGATAGATTAGTGTGTTTTTTACTAATAATTGTGGTATGTTCTGCTGTCGTTCTCCAAGATGTTGAGGTGTGCAATGCCACACGCCTAACTCATATGCAACCTGTTGCACATGCATGCTTGCACATCTTTGCTCTCCAGGCGCTATACGCCGAAACTTTAAACACAATTTAATTGTATTAGCATAGTTTGCTGGATGTAAGTGTATATGGATTTTGTATTACTTTGGCTTCAAACAAACTTATGTTCAGTTTGGGCGTTGAGTTTCCTAACACTATGTATAAATGAGTCATTAACTAGCGGGTAATGAAACCCGGCAAGATAAAAAAAAAAGATTAGTGTCATGTAATAACAAAACTTTATATTCGATTCCAGCTTTGACTTTGCTTCGCATGTTTAAAGCTACGCTTTGACTTCTTTTCGCAATTAAAAAGTAAATTTCGCTCACCCATTCTATTTAAATGACAACTACTTTCTCTGGCTATCATTAGCGATTTTATAATGGCTGACCCTGAGAATATCAAGAACAAAATAATGTAATTTTATACTAAGTTCGTTCAAATTTTTCGTTTACTTTGTAAACTACACGCCTGCGTGTATCATAAAGACATCATATTCTGTTGTCTGTAAAGTATCTCGTATTCTATTGAACATATTGTACTGAGATAAGTTGACACGAGGACAGCATGAGAGTAACTAGCAGAGAATGCCCGCCATTGTTTGGTACCGGAAGTCAGCCCAAGCACACACAGACACTTAGCACCGCATTGTTGCCCCCGCACCCCCGTTTCTACTTTATATCCTCATCCTCCATAGATTGACAAAAGACGGTGACTACCAGCTTTGAAAACTGACTTCAAACTTGTGTGTTCCATATTGTTGTCGGAAACTCCTTTTGGAAAAGGATCGATCAATACCCAACAAATAAATGTTAACTAGTTGTCTAAGTTTCAATCCAAATACTAATTAGTTCAACAGACAAGTCTAGTACGAACAAACAACATTGACTGTAACAAACTATTAGTAAATCTCGTTTGAATAACACTTGTGACTAACAACAGTCTTCACTAACATTTAATATAGTTACAATTATATTTTATCAGAAATAGCCTTATCTGGTTAATAAAAAGGTTATTATAAATGATTTCATGCATTCATACTTAAGTAGTGTTATTTATACCTGCCACTTAGAATAACACTAATTATATATTAAAATGTTATCAATGTTGACCACAAAAAAGTATGTATTTTCGAAAAGTTTATTCTTAGTAAAAGCTTACTTCATTATACTTTGACCTTGAGCCAGGAGTAAGAGTTACCAGCCACAGATCCTGCGAAAAGAGTACATTCTAAAAATGATGACCGAGGGATAGGGGGAGGGACTATCATTTTTTTAAATATATGTAATATAATAATAATATTTAGCACCGCGTTTTACTACCCGTTAGGGTTATACGCTTTAAGTACTAATTACTCTAATGAATTAGGAATTGGGAAGGTTGAATTAGAGGAAGTGTTTAGGAAAAACCACCCCCAGTTCACCCGACCGAGATTCGAACATCGATCTCCCCGTCCTCAGCAGTAGAGCTCAACACGACACGCGCGTTAGCCAACTACGCCACAGAGGCGGGTTATACTAGTAAGTGAATCCAGTCCCTGGAGTATATGTAGAAACTCTTGATTTTACAAAAGATTCTGTTCGTCAGGTCATCAATAGAATGTATCACGAAGGCCAGAGCAAATGTTTAGGTCAATTTGTATTGTTTTTTCCTTGTTGGTTCTTGAAAGGTTAGGTTTTGGCAGTTTGGGATAATATATACTAAAAAATATAAATACTTTATAACCTACATATAAATAAAGCTGACTTTACATTCATAAATAAATCAACCAAACAAACAATATGATGGAGCAAAGATAAAAACACATGTTCGTCAATATTATCAACTTTTTTTTTAACTGTGCAGATTAAAAAAAGTTTCAAATTATGATGTCGGTAAGCTATGATTTTACGTGTCCTTGTGAGTGTAATTACAATGTAAAAACTATTAATTATTCGATATTTTACCTAAAAAAGTCTCATATATACTAGCTTTGGCATCCCCTACCCTGTTGTTGGCATGATACTTTCTAATACAATCCTTATTCAAAGGGTAGGCTACAATAAATTACCCAACCCTAGCAGTTTTAACAATATTTGATGTATATTTAATTGTGACTTATTAATATTGATTATTTATAAAAAAAAATTAATAATCAATACTATGCCTAACATCAAGATACCAAGGCCGGAAATAATTAAAACATTAATAGAACTATAATATATGTTTCTTGTATAGACCTAGGTTTTGACTTTCAAAAGTGACAGCTGCTAACATACGTTTTTGCAGATAATATGGTTTGGCTTAGGGATGCGTAATTTTGTCTGGTGACTTTTCATAGCTGGCAGGAAAAACCAAATAAGTGGTATTTAAACTTTAAAAATCCGATCCAAATTCACAAGTTCATAACTAACTTCACTTTCAATGGTGATCAAGTGCTACATTTGACCCCCATTGCATTCGACGAATTACTTTAAATACATTTCTTTCTTTCTTTTACCTTAGATTAGGGTAAAGTAGAAAGTATTATTATTATTATTAGCATCGCGTCTTACTACCTGTTCGAGTTGTACGCACTTACGCTAATGTGTAGTGGTAGGGTGATTGTGAGATGAAATGGGGAACCTACAGTTTAACGTGGGATCCAAACCACGGTGGAGGCCCGGCACTCCACACATTTACAAGATGTCAGAGGTGAAGGAAGGGTTTGGAAATCAGATAAATCTGTGCCAGGACCGAGGATTGAACCCCGGATCCAAAGTGACTTACCTCTAAGAAAATAAAAACTTATTTTTTAAGGTCAATATTAATAAAATTTCCCTTTAATTTTCGTGTTATTTATTGATAATATATATCAAAAGTAACAGCTCTTCAGATTACATAATACGACGTATAAATATATTAAAGTAGTTTAAGGATATTTTGTAACTGTCAGATGCAGTCCTTCACACCATAATCCTATTATCATAATACCCGTACCAGTTGGCACGTTGTATAAATGTCAAGCTCCTTTACTCCGGTTTTCTGGTGACGGGGAGATCGGAGTTCGAACCTCAACCAGGTGTACAAAGGGTGTGAATGAGTAAATTATTTTCTCACTCTTCCTTCACGCAAATGTGGGTATATTTATTATCCCTATCACATTGACGTAATTAATATGCGTATAGCCCAAACTGGTAAGGAGAAGGGTTGGGGAAAAAACAAACTAATAGGTATCACATATATTCTAAAGTGCACTAATAAAATAAAACCCACTTCGGTGGCCTCGTGGTCTAACGCGCTACTCTCGTAATAGACTAAACTGCCGAAGACGGGGAGATCGGGGTTTGATCCCAGTCGGGTGCACTGAGGATGGTTTTCCTAAATTGATTTATATTCTCCCTCTAAGCAAATGTGGTTGCTTTCCCTCTAAATTAAATATTAATAATCCCCGACACATTAATGTAATTATTACATAGGCGTATAACCTGAACAGTTAGTAAGATGCAATGTTAAAAAAAAGTACAAAAACCTATTAAGGGTCAAATGGTTCAATCTGTATCGAAAATTGCACTTAAAAGTCTGTAATATTTTATTACTAAATCCCATTGAGATAAAGCCGAGTAACAAATCAATTATATTATTAAGTGCAAGGTCCACCCTATCCTCCTGACCNNNNGCCCCCCCCCCCCTCCCTTCCCTATAGCCCTTGTCGAAATATTGACAGTTACGTAGGTCCGTGTCCCGTAGCTTTCTCTGTTCCCCCAATCCCACTCAAACCCTCGACTAAGCCGATGATGGCTCACGCAGTGTATTTTTGATCACACGCCAGATGGACGGGATGAGAGGTTTATTGGTGGCATTCTGCAGATAATAACAGTACTCATTACTTTGTAATAAAACAAGGCACACACACACTCTCCATCTCTCTCCATGCTTCGCTCTAATTCTTTACGATGCGGTCCCTCTTTGTGTGGATTGTAGGACCAGAAAATTAGATCTATCCCCTGGGTACTGATACGATAGATAGTGTTGTCATGGGCTAGTTAACGACAGGATGACAGAAACACATCCGCATATCGTATAAGATTAAATAAATTGGTACGATGCACCGCACCGCACGCACGCACGCACGCACACACACACACACACACACTCTCTCTATATCATTTATCTAAAAATGGAGACCTTCTTTTAAAATTCCAAGGATTTATGAAAAGAAATAATATACATTATTACAGAAATGTGATGGTAAAAAAAACATGGCATCTCACCAATGAGCATACACAAAATAATTAATGTACACTTTTAAAGAAATATAGTGAGAGAAAAATATCATCTGTGGTCACCAAAGAGCGTAACAATAAACTTTATATTTACGAGACCTCAATTTAAAAAAATATATATTTGCCAATAGCTTGGAAACTGTCTTATAAAAATTTATTTTTTTTTCAAAAAATTGATTTTACTTTTAATAGTACTACAACTTTACAATGATAAGCTATTTCATATCTGAAATAATTGCGGAGATATGATCAAAATTGGAAATTTACGCCAATGTAAAGTAGCCTATCCTCAAAATAATTTTCAAAGAAAAATTAAAACTGACCTATTTTTAATGCTAAAGAGCCTCTAGATACGAATATTTATCAAAATAGTTCGAGAGGATTTTGAGAAAATAGATTTTTTTCTCTTTTTGCCCTTCAGTAAACTATTCTTAATTTAAAGGGATGGATATTTAATTCCAAACCCGTGGGGTAACTTTATGGACATCATATATACCAAGTTTTGTCTTGAGTAGTAAAATGGTTTCGGCTTTGCACAAAGATAAAGACAAACACACAGAACGATGGCATAGCAAAAAAATATATATATCTTGAATTTGATTATTTATTTATTTTGCGATCACAATACTTTTTCCATTCAAGGGGTCACCAGAAAATAAATAGTTGATAACCAAACAAACTTTTGTACTAAATTATATACAAACAACTGTAACCACTTGGTACAAAGTGGTCAATCTCATTTAGTCTGGTGAGCTGACGGTGAGGTCAGCACTCGAATCCTGACTTGGTATACTGAGGTGCTTTTTCCAAAACAATTCCTCCCCTCTTTCCATTCCTTGCAAATTCGGTTCTATTTATTTCATATTAACTCTCACTCATATATCCCCCATTATTGTAATTAAGGCGTAGCTGGGATTCTAGGATTATTTAGCTTTATTTTTACCACTACATCTTATTACCCGTTCGGTTTATATTCATTCTAACTAATTACAGTAATATGTTAAGGATAAGTAAGGTTTAATTTAAGAAGAAGTGTACCTGCATTTGCGTGAAAAAATCATTTAGGAAAAATTAACCCTCAGAACACCCGACCGGACCCGCTTTGGAGGCCGCATGGTCTAAAGCGCTACTTTCTCAGTAGACTAGACTGTCGATAATGGGGAAATCAAAGTTCGAATCTAGGCTGGGTGTAATGAGGGTGGTTATTCCAAAAATTGTTTTCTACTCTCCTTCTACTCAAATGCAAATACACTTTCTAATCCCTAAAAATATTAGCGTTATTAGTACCTAAGCGTATATACCTAATGGACAGTAAGAAGTGATGCTGAGAAAACCTGACAGTGAATCGAACCTTAAGCATCCCGTCATCAGCAGTCTAGTCTACTGCGAGAGTAGCTCACTAACCTATGTGACCACCGACGCGGGTAGTACTATTATTAACTAACGATATATTCATTTGTCTTTATACTTATTTTTGAGAAACTTAAAACCTAAAATCGAGTTCAAAGTTGTCAGTGAAACAGGAATAAATAAAGTTTTGATTTTTGAAAGAAAACTCTAAGACAAAGCTTGTGCCTTTTGACGCACAAACGGCCGCGAACAAGAAGAGGGACAGTGGAATTGAGGAAATGAGAGGGAAATAAATAAAAGAAGACGAATAATTGAACACGACAACACCTTGGCGAAACATTAGGTGGGCCATGGCGGTGTAAGTCACTTGACAACTGGGTCCATTGTTACCAAACATGTCACATTGCAGCTAGAATAGCAGATAGTTACCTTGTTAACCCTTTCAGTAATTTTTTTTAGCACCACGTCTTACTACCCGTTCCAGTTATACTCTTATGTACTAATTAGGAACTAGGCAGGTTATATTTAGTGGAAGTGTACCCGTATTTGAGTGAAGAGAAAGGTGAAAACCTTTTTTTTTTTTAAACCTTCAGTACACTCAACCGAGATTCAAACCTTGATCTCCCCATCATCGGTAGTCTAGTCTACTGCGAGAGT
This sequence comes from Timema californicum, assembly GCA_902141385.1. Taxonomy (NCBI): domain Eukaryota; kingdom Metazoa; phylum Arthropoda; class Insecta; order Phasmatodea; family Timematidae; genus Timema; species Timema californicum. The sequence goes on along the minus strand of CABFOW010000537.1, from coordinate 121,830 downwards.
AGCGCGTTAGACCACGCAGCCAGCGAGGCGGGTTTCAGTTTACTTGACAAAGAACATGTCTCTCAACTTTATTACGTGCAAAAAGAAATAAAAATATTTAAAAAATATTCTTATACGTTTTATAAAAGAAACTTAAGTAATTTGGTCTATGAACAGGATAATTAAATATCTCAACAGTAGACTATAAGAACAACTAGAAACTGTGGTTAAATATCTTATTGCAATATAAATTTAGTCCATAATGGAACAATAATCCTTGTCAATATGAAACATTCGTGAGTGAAATAAATAAATAACCTATACACAAGCCTTGGTAGTCCCATGATAAAAGTTTCTGGTGATGTGGAGGCATAGGTTCAAATCTCGGTCGGGTGTACTTTGGGCTATTTCCTATATGTATATGATTTTTATTTGTGGTTTACCTATCTTTTCTCCACACTAATGTGGGCGCACCTTACATCTACACTACCTAACTCTTAAATTAATACGTTGATTACCTTGGTGTTAAACAAAATAATTAAAAAGGCAAAATATTTAAATATATAAGGGGTCTAAGTAAAAATATGTTTGAAATAATTAAACCCAACATGAAGAATAAACATAAAATATTGCCCCTCTAGTTTCCAGAGCCATAAAAATAAAAGTTATTGAAATGTTATAAACTATTTTTTTATTTAGACCCACGATTTTGATCAATATTTACAAATAGCTACGCTGTCATAATATGTCAGTACTAAGTATGACACTATTAATCCTAATTTTGATACCCTTTTAAGCCATTAAGGTGGAGACGTAGGAAACGCGAGTTTAAGGGCAGTGTTTTTGCAGTTTTTATAGCAAAACAATAAATAAATTATTACTTTATTAGAAACAGTTTAATTTTCTTCACATGGTGACCTCTAACAGTTCTTGAATATCTGTAAAGGGTGTCCTTGAATGTAATGACAACTTTATCACTTCATTTAAGAAGTTTATCATCTAAAGTCATCAGGGGCGCACCTATAATTTTGAGCTTGGGGAGGGGGGCATTTTTACCAAATAATTTTCATAATTGCAACATTATATATTTCAATTACTGTAATATTTAGAAATTTGATTTGCAGTTGGAGTATAAGAGATATATAGAATTAGCGATGCCCCCTAATAGGTGGGGTTCCTGAGGTTTCTCTCCCAGGAAAAAAAAATTAAAAGGAGGCAGATGGGAATCTTTAAGCTAATTTGTACCAAAATCGTATTCTTGGCCTACCCTCTGTCACTGTGTATGCCACTGGATAACAGGTCTGTGCTTACACATTCTTCTTCACACCCAGGATTTGCAGTTGGTGGGGGTGGGGGTATATAATATTATCTCAACTGCCCCTTCCCCTCTTCCTGGTAAAATATTGTGCTTAAATAATAATTTTAGTTACTGTACCCACTTCAAAACTATGTATAAGGAATAAATACTATAACGATTTTTAGAAAATATTTCAGTATCACAGGTCCCGTTTTAATTTAAGTGCAAATTAAATTAAAAATCAACAGAAAGATGTATTTCTTTGGAAAACCCTAATTACTGCACAAATTTAATATATTTTATATTGAGTATAATTTAAACAAAATATAATAATTGATTAATTGACGGAACATAATGCTAATAATATTTTTGTAATATCCTTAATTTTCTGGGGGAGGATATTCAGCAAGCCCCCCCCCCCTTTTACCTCCTGAATACCACTATGCTGATGACAGCTGATATTCAACAGCTGTTGAATGAAACTATTTGTTCATACATAAAAAATACTACTAAATTTGAAAAATCATAATATTAAAACGAAAGCGTTATTTAACTGTTACTATTTAATTGTTGTCAAATGATGAATGCACTACGATAAGTTATGTTTTATGTTTCGAACGTAATATTGTATCTAATTTCCCGGTTAATCATCTGATAGGTGGGGTATTTATACCGATCAATTAACCAACCCGTGGTAAAGTGGTAAATGCACCTGACAACGATCCAGAGGTCCTGGCTTCGATTCCCGGCTGATCCTTTGAGTGTTTTTCTCGAAAGGGGACTACCACACTGGTCACCAGGGTTTGGTAAATTAGTCTAAAGTTAGGTTAAAGTGTTTCCCCTGATTCCACACCCTCATTCTCACTATCGCCCTCATCTCATCGGGACACGGAAAGGATGTACGATTACTACATTCGGGCATGTCCTGGATAACGATGCATTAATAATATTAATTAAATAATAGAACTAATAAAATGTTAGCACTTTTGTCTGCAAATAAAAACGTGGATCGTTGAATTTTCTAATTTTATTAAGAAAAACTATGTCAAAAAATATCGAATATGGTATGTAGGCACTGAAATGATTTGTAAAAGATACGTGTTGAATGAAACAATAATGGTAGCTTTACATTGGAAGCGTGTTGTTTGCGCCCTTTCAAAAAAACGTGGGCGTTTGCATCCGCCTAAAATATACCGTAAGTGCCCACGCCCGTCGGCGAGTCAAAACCTTGATACTAGCAACCGGAAGTAATTAAGAGGACGTATGTGACGTTTACTCTTTGAGAGGTTCTGTTTCAGAACTACTAGTATGAAGGAATGTTGGTAAACTAGGTTAGGTTAGTTTAGGTTAGGTTAGTCATTGACCTGATTTCTCTTCTGCTGGCGGGAAAATTAAACAAAGATTAAATTTTTTTGAAAGAAAATAGCATAAAAAGTTTGTTTTAAATACAAACATTAACCCCCCCTTAGAACAATAAGAAGGATTTGAATATACAGTGGGAGCAAACACACGCCGTTATTTTTCCCAGGGCACAAATACACACGGACGCAACCAACACGTAGCCCTTTACAGTATCTGTAATCATAAAAATGTCAAAATTTTATTGGAATGGGTGAAACAGGCTGTTCTTAATAATTGAGCACATGGTTTTGTTTTTTTCGTCAATCTTTTATTTTTCTATCTTAGCTTCTAGTACAGTCTAACCATGAAAGTCTCCTTGGGTATTTTATTCGGCAGAAGGTTGGCAAAACCTGCCACGTAGTCTTGGCGCGGCGATGATTCAGGTTGCGATTCTTCTTACGGTGAGAAAAGGGAGGAAGATACGTTAAGGTGGGGAAGGTGAGGGGGGTTGAATAAGGGGGGTGGGGGGAGAGGGGAGACGAGATCCACCAAGGATGAATGCTGCTGAATGCTACTCAATTTTGTCTCCGACAATGCTAGAATCACATTCGAACAGTTCAACAACTGATCCTATTAAGCAACTCGATGTATATATAGATATATAACTCCTCCTGCAAAAGGAAGGGTGGGGAAAGGGGGTGTGATAGGGGGAAAGCCACCCAGCCCCTATTCCAAAACCTTCCCCTTTATACCCTATTCTATTTGTACTGTTCAGTTCATTATGGTGTATACAATGACGCTTTTCTTTAAGTATTCCATTCATGACGCCTTCCCTCCCTACCGATCCTAGGGGACTTCCCCTCATTCCTAGTTTCCAAACCTATACCCACTTCAACACCCTTACCCTTCTTTTTAGGTTCCACGGAAAAGTAATTTTCGAAAAGTTCTTTGTTTTGTTGTTAGTTCCGACTGAATGAGAAGAGATGAAGAGGGAAAACTGAATTGATAAAATAAAAAAGGAGTGAGTTAGCGAAGAACAAATGAATCGTTATAGTTTGAAAAGCAACCAACTCCAGCTAAGGANAAATAAATCTATTATGAAATTGAAATGTTAAGTTTTCTAATTTATAAAGTAGTAGTAGATGTAAGAAAGTTTGGTGCATTATGAGCCCATCTCAACACCACGAATAAAGAGTAACTTAAATAGTTACTGTTCACTTTTAAAGGAAAGGTTAAGAAAATACAAAATTATTTTTGTGGGCAATATTGATAACATCTTACTCTATTATTAATACTATTTTATAAGTATCAAGATTATCTATGAAAATAGGTAGTTACAGATCGCATGGATTGAGGTATAAAGTTTTTATATTTTGAATAATTTACCTTCACATCTTACTTAATCAACCACTCCTCCTTCAAATAATCACCACTGAAGAAATGATTATTAAAATTGCTTGCTAATTGGGTTACACATTTGATTTAATTTGACTACTTCCAGTTTACTTAATCATTAACCAAGGGCAACAACTATTAGTGATATCATAATAAACAAAAATGTCATGCAATAAGCTATAATATGGGTAACGTGAAAACGAATATTTAAGTGTGATCAAAGTTGGTTTGTGCAATTTAGAATTTTAAAAACGTGCTGGCGGCAATCTTCTATTATATTTTAAAATATTTGGAAGTATTTATCAATGCAAAGGGCATCTTAAAACTAAGTGTTTTAAATACAAAATAATTTTTCATGTTATAGCATTAAACACGTGACATTCTTTCATTTGGTTTATAAGTAGGCCCTACAGTTTGTATCTATAATTTTGAAAAATAAGTTAAAGCAATATTAAAAAGACTTGAAACAAACTATTTTTGGACTTCATATCATAAAATATAGCTTATCTAGTACGCCAGTAAAATAAAATGAATAGGTTAAATCATTTAAAAATTAATTTAATCAGAAAAATCATATTGGGTTTATTTTAAAAAATATACCTACATACACAGAATTGAAGAACTTTTTTAAAAAATGGCAGGCCTGGATTACAAAGGTGTCTCTATACGGTCACATTAGCGCATTCAGACAAGGCAGAACCTTAATCTTTTATTTAAGGAGGTATGAAACGAAACGTGATTCATGGTCCATAATTTTGCAATTGTATTTCAATTTTTTTTTTTTTACCAAATAAATCAAACATTCCGTTACTAGAAACATTTATTTTAATTTTCTTCACATGGTGACCTCAACAGTTCTTGAATATTTCTCGTAAGCATCGCAGAATTTTACCAAAAGCTTTTTAAATAAAAATTTAAAAAATCCTGATAAAATTATGCAATATCCATAACAAATAATCAAAAACTGTTGAGATAGCTACGTGTGGAATCAGACCCTTATTTAGAGGTGTAGAAGTCCCAGGGATGTAAAAATTGGAGGCCCCAACATTAAACAAATATTTGAATTTTTGACTTTTCAACATTATTATTATTCTCTTTACATAGTTTACTGTTAAAATCTAAATGTCAAGGATATTATTTATATAAATAAATATTGTTATAACAATAAATTATTTTGTTTAAAACAAAAATTGTAATATAATCGGTTCGTTTACTTAATTGAACTTGATATCCAGACCTGTGGTGTAGTGGTGAGTGCACCTAGCTATGAGCCTAAGGGTCCTCAGTTAGAGTCCCGATTGGTATCATAAGCATTTTTTTTTATCGAAAGGGGAATTAATCCATCGACCACCAGGGTTTTGTTAGTTAGGTTTAAGTGTTTCTACTGGTTTCACACCCTCATACTCACTATCACCATCATCTCATCTCATCGGGACATGGAAAGAGCCTCCATTGAAAGAATATACGATTAGTACATTCGGGCGTCCCCTGGGCAACGGTACATTAGTACTGGCTAATCTTTCCACTAATGGCTACGAATTATGTAACCCAGATGCTCAATATTATTAGTTAATTTTTATAATGACAGAAAATAATGTCACAGCCTCAAAAATAAGTTAAATGCAAATGCATATAGTAAGTTAGCAAAAACTTTAAAGATCTTACTGTGACTGCAAGATATATAGCCTCAAGAAGTTATTTTTATTGCAATAGTTTGTGGAAGGCCTTACCCTCGGAGGCCTTGGGGCGTTAGCCCCTGTCACCACCCCTTAAATCTGGGCCTGTGTAGAATATTAAATTAAAGATTTCTGCTTAAGCAATATTTGATTTATTTAAACTAAAAATTGTTTATGATGTAAAAACTGAAGAAAAAAAATACTAGCTCGAGCCATCTTCTAACCCACCGATTTTCCCCAAATTATTTGTTATTTGGTATATTGGGAGATTTGGTATCTGCTGAGATCAAATTATATAGGCCTGCACTATAAAGTGAATATACAGAACTATTCAAATCTCCAGGTAAAAATTATATAGATTGTACGGGTCTAAATATGTATTTCCATGTATTGTACTTGGGATCAGCGGTGTCAAATTAATGACGGCGCTATGAGACGCCAAAGTTGGCGCTGTATGCACCTGGAACGTAGGCAACACATCAATCAGGGACCGTGTTATATCCCTCCATGCTGACAGCCAAAAGTGCAATGCGGCTCTGCTACAGTAGCCACATGGTTTCTTTGATGCTGACTGACAACTCACAGCTGACTTCTGACAGTCAGCATTTAGGTATATACCTAAATTTTTACCATCAGAAGTGACAGCTGCTAAACACATGTTTTTGCAGATAATATAGTTCGGCGTAGGGATACATAATTTGGTCTGGTAACTTTTCAAAACTTTCAGCTGTCAGCTGTGAGCTATCAGTCAGCACCAAAGAATCCATGGGGGCTAGTGTACACTGACACCATCGTGTGTGTCAGGGGCGGGAGTGTTGAGGATGAGGTTCACGTGGCGTGTGTTGCCTACCCCACAGGCGCATACACCACCAACTTTGACGTCCAATAGCACCGTAATTTACCGTCACCGAACTCAAGTTAACTGCGTGTAAATACTTTTCTTGAAACCCCATACAACCCGTATGGGTTTTTTTTACCTGGAGATTTGAATCACCTTGTCTTTACCAGCACAGATAAAGACGTGGTTTAAGGTGTCAAGCTTTAAATATACTTGTTTGACAGTGATATAGAAGTCTAAGTTCAAATATCAGCCAATTGAACGCTGGGAAGGGGGGTTTTCCAAATGTGATTTATAACTATAATTTTATCACCCTCCTCTCCAAAATAGTGTGGGAGCATCGTATCTAAGATATACCTCACCTCTATCATTTCTGCTAAATTTAAGTTGTTAATAAACTCGTTAAACGTACAAACTAAATACTGGCACTGTCTTGCTCTATAATACAAAATACTGATGATAAATCGAGCAAAAGTCAAACAAAAAACTATTTTAGTTTATTTAAAGCTCATAATTCGAACGGGTACTAGGACGTGGTTCTAAAAACAAAGTTTATCTAGTTTGAATATAAGGTCTAAAACTGAACCTGAATACTGTATGTAACAGCACCCATATGTAACCGTACAAATATAATTTCCACCAATTATTTAGTTTAACTGAATACTAACTTTTCAAACAAGAATATAATTTTCAATGGGAGAGTAGAGGACATATGTGAATTTGCGTTATCATCTAAGTAGCCTTGGATTTTTATTGGTTTTCAAACTTCACATGATAAGTTCATCTAAAAAAATATTTTTTCGTAATAGAATTAGAATTTTCAAACCCACTTTGAATGCATTTTAAAGGAATACATCACATATATTTATTTTTTTAAACTCACATATAAAAAAAAAGTCTCATACAAGGTAAAGAGGATTATTTTTGTTTTTTTTTATTCCTTTATCATCCTTGATTCTTTCGTTATATAGAAATATCTACACGTCATATTGTGTTCATGCCTGAAAAGTGAAGACTAGAACCCTTGGGAAAAGAGGAGAGGGGGCAGGAGGCAACCCGCATCACCGCCTGGGTTTACTTCCATCATGGATTAAGCACAAGCGGAACATTTGCTTTGGAGTAGCTAATAATTAATGTAGAGAGCTCTGAGAAACGGTTTTTGTTAGGAGAAAAGGGCATGAAAGAAAGGGGGAGGGGGAAGAAATATTTATATTTTTAGAATTTAACAAAAATCACTATACCTGAGATTTGAACCAAATTTGATTAAATTATTATTAATACTATTACTATTTAAAGCAGCCGGCCTCTTTGTCTAGTGGTCAGCATTCCTGGCTACTAACATAGATTCCAGGTTTGACTCCAAGCCGTACCATAGGTATTTTTTCTCTGGGAAGTTTTTTAGCACCGTGTCTTACTACCTGTTTGGGTTATACGCCTATGTACTAGTTACACTAATGAGTTAGGAATTAGGAAGGCTTAATTCAGAGTAAATGCACCCGTATTAGCGTGGAAGGAGAGTGGAAAACCATTTAGGAAAAGCCACCCTCCGTACACCCGACCACTATTGAACCCATATCTCCTCGTCTTTAGCAGTTTAGTCTAACACGAAAGTAGCGCGTCAGACCACACGGCCACCGAAGCGGGTCGGAGGAGGATTGTTCCTATGGCTGCCATAGTCCAGCTAATTAGGCTTAAGTTAGGTGTAAGACCTCTACTGGCCCCACATAATCATCTTCATTATCAGCATATCATCTCATGGGGACAAAGTAACCGTAACTTACGCTAAAAAAAATATTTGTAGCCTCATATGTCAATATAGAGTGAAATAAATGTCTATTTTATTTAAATAAACAGTTTTTGAGATTAAATTTATGGATTTCCTTCAAAATCATCACTCATCTAGAAAGGATAGGCAACCCATATAGTATACGAACATGTTTCCAAGTGCAGGTATTTGGGATAGAATCATGGCGTCCCTAAGTAATACACGTCCACAATTGATACGGCCAGCCCTGACTTTTATTATTATCATAATCCTTACATCCTCATAATATTCATCATTAAGATCAATATCATCTGTGTCTAAATCCTCATTATTCAAACCCTCTATAATTATTAGTGGTTTAGGAAGAGTAAGCGATCCAAACCACTGTTCACACAATTTAAGGCATCAATCTCGTGTTGTACTGGATTTTAAGTGGGGTGGGGGTCAAAGTTTCAAACCTGGCTTGTTGCGCTAGGGCGACTTTCACATGCTAATTTTACATTGTGATTTTCTCGGCCCCTTACCACGCTAATAAAGGTGCATTTCCCCAATATTGTTTGTTTTTTAGCACCGCGTCTTACTACCCGTTCGGGTTATACGCTTTAAGTACTAATTACGCTAATGTATTAGGAAAGGGGAAGGTTGAATTAAAGGAAGTGAACCCGCATTTGCGTGGAAGGAGAGTGGAAAACCATTTAGGAAAAACCACCCCCATTTCACCCGACCGAGATTCGAACCTCGATCTCCCCGTCCTTGGCAGTCGAGCTCAACACGACAAGCGCGTTATCCAACTACGCCACCGAGGCGTCCCCAATATTACTTTCCTCATTTCTACCCTTTACCCATTTTAACTGCATATTTAATCACATGGTCTAAGACAGTGTTTCCTAAACTTCTATGATCGCGGCCCTAAAGGGCATTTTTTATTTCCTATTATTTTATATTAGTATTGATTAAATTAAATTAATTTAATTTATTAAATTAACAAAAACAGTATTATTTCAATAACTTTATAATCAAATCAAATGTAAAGCACAACTTTTTAATGAAAATATGACTTAAAATGTTTGATAAGTGACAAAAAGACCATTTCAGTGGCTACTATAATACTGTTTCATTCTTGAGGAGTGCTAGAAATGGGGAAGAAGGGTTACCCAAATCGGTTGCCTTTAGTCTGAGGTAATTTTATTTACTATCAATATGCACTAGTTAACTGGTCTCTTTCATGTGACTATATCAAGATATCTTACATGTGGCATCATCAAATTCATTCCAAGGGCACCGTTAGCTGAGGATATTCTTAGTACGTTAAAAGAAACAGCAGGCTGTATTATTTTGAAAAATAAAAATCCACGTTTGGATCAATTTTGGATAAATGTCGGTATAATATCATTAATGGTAATCATTTGGTACAAATATGCTTATGTGTGTTAATTTAACGTGAAAATGGGTTAAGTCCGCAATAATTAAGAACTATTGCTACCTGTACTTGATTCTAAGGCATATATTTCATTCCCACCTACTACTGTAGCTTTATAGTGGATGAGTTCCTAACTAATAGGTGTTTCAGATCAATCAACTATAAATGCGCAAGTTAGTGATGAAAATGTAGCACCAACCAGGGGATTACACCTGACTCTAATTCTAGTGTATTTTATTTCATTGCTTAAAAGGATGGAACTGTGTGAAGCGTGTTCCCATATTATAAATATTGATAATGTTGTCTACGTTTTGAGACTTTTTAGGCATTTCTGTTGAATAAGTATATTATTAAATACTTTTAGATATTTAAGAAATGTATAAAATACTCAAAACATATTAAACTAATTCAACACATAGTCGCATCAATGAGAATATAATTTAGGCAACTAACTTTGTAGAGTATTTACTTGTTTGGTTTTAAAATACACATTCCTGTTGAGACACAGCAACTAATTTGAAGAGGGTTGCGTTAGAAGGGGATATCTATAGTATTACTTTATATGGAAATATTATGAGCTCTATGATATTTGACAGTATGCAAGATTAGATGTTCAAGGCTTCTCATTGCATGTATATTCTTTAATTTTCATTTGTAAATTGAGTGTTCGATTTAGTTGTTTTCGTTCATATTTTTAGAGCATAGAAAAAATTAAATTGAAGTATTTTTTTTAGAATTTTTAGAATTTTTAGAGTCATTTTATAGGTCATCTTTTGACAAATTTTAGGTCATCAAAGACAGTATCCTGATGATAAAAGAATTTGTAAATTTATTATTTGCTAGTGAAATCCAGTGAACATTCTTTGATTTCTTTCTACCATGATTTTTACTTCCACTATTTTTTTTCCCCCCTCAGTATTCTTATTATTGTGCGTGGAATATTCAATGCACGTTTCAACTTGCGAACAATGAACAAATTGAGACGCGTATTCTTCTTCACAAAGACACGACAATTCGCTCTTGACTTTGTTCCCCTCCTCCCCTCTTCCCACACATCACCCTGTCAGAACCAGCCAATACCAGGCTAGTCACGTGGTCGATCATTGGTATTTCCCGTACAGTTCTATCAACAGTTATACAGTTCTATCCTTAGCTTACCGTTTTTTTTAGCTATAATTTTTTTTTGTTTAATCTTTTATATTTATTTTTGCATCGTAGATATCCTAATTTAATTACATCAAGGGGATATAAATAGGAACGGTAGACTTTTAGAGGAAATGTACCTTCATCTGCGTAGAGGAAGAGTGGACAACAATTTTAAAAAAAATCCTCAGTTCACCCACTTAGGATTCGACCTCCAGCCTCCTCCATCAAAAGTAAGCCAGACTAAATGAGCTTGAAGTTTAGTTCGCGTGCTCACTGATACGGGTAGACCTTTTAGAAACGTTTAGTAGTCTAGTTATTAGAGCTCCAGGCTACAGATCCAGAGGTCCCGGATTCAATCCCCGGAGGTTCAAGATTTTTTGTGAAGCAGTTGGTCTGGAACGGAGTCAACTCAGCCTTATGAGGACAAAACGCGGTACAACTTGAATTTAAAAAATCGCAGCTCCAGTCTAAAATACTGAGATCAACGTCTGGAGCGTTCGTTGTGCTGACTCCATGACACTATACTAGGATAAATTGTCCCTATCTTTGTCAACAGACGGTGATCGCTAGGTCGGTATGATTCATTTGTGGGCTGTCGCCATGGAGTTTTTTTTTATCTAGGGGGATTGTCTTGAACGTGAACGATTGAGCCTGAGGCGTAGGGATGTGCATCGACATTTGACTCATTTCTTGTATCGAAATAAAAGTAGGTATCGAAAACAATCGAAAAATATCGAAAGAATTAGTAACATTTTAGCCAAATATCAAGAGTTTTTTTATAAATGAGAATGTTAATGTGTTTTTAATTGATCACTATATCTTGGAGAGGGGCGGTATTGTGATCATTAAAAAAAATCTAATTCGAGATTTTTATGGATATCGACGTTTCACGACCCCCTGAACCCGAAAAAGTAGTTTTCACGTTTCCGTCTGTCTTTAGGCCTGTCTCAGTCTAAGGCGGAAAGAAAAAAAAAGTGATTTTATCAAAATCAGCTCTAACGATTTTGATGAAAATTTGTATTTAGGCATTTTTTAATATTTATAAATAGATGGAACATTTCTTTTTCCAGAGAAAATGACTTAAGAAGGTACTTTACACACTCATAAATCTCATATCTGGACCACATCTCCACAACTATTTTTGAGATACGAAATAACTTATGATTGAAAGGTTTTAGGACTGTTAGAAATAAAAACATCTTTTATTTGAAATATATTTTTATCAAACCAGCAGTTTATGATTTTTAATAAAATATATATTTTAAAATGTGGGTCTGAGTAATTAGGAGTTAAACTGGTGGACAGATATGTTCCTAAATTCTCAATTTGTTTCTGCAACAATATATATTATTTCGTTTCACATTTCTTACGAGCTAGAAGTGAACGCTTCTATTTTTAGTTAAAGGCTCGAGAAAGTTTCTGTGGTGCACTGTACAATTTATTTTTCAAAATCCTTAGAATGTTATGCTTATATAGTAGGCCTAACAATAAATACATATTTTTAACTAAAATATATTTTTTACTATTCCTCAAATTAAATCATTAAACATAATAATGATCATTATTATCATCATCATCATCATCATGAAAAACTTCCAGCCACTGGTCAGATTTGTTTAGAACATAGGCCTCTCCAGCGTATCCTTTCTCCCCACCAACTCTCCTCCTCCACCATAATTCAGTCCTCTCCTATATCCTCCATATTACCTTCAGAACCTGTCCATCTGTCTCCCTCTTGTTCTCCTTCCCCCCCCCCTTACAATATCCAGCATCTTCTTTGATATCCTCTCCTCCTCCGTTCTCTTCACATGACCGTACGTCCGTACCATCTTAGTCGGGACTTCTCTATCCAATACTGCACTGGTTCCTCCATAACAATCAATCTCACTCTATTTCTTATATTAGCTATTCTTGCCACTCTTATAAGACTTCTCAGAAATTCCATTTTATAATAATAATAGTTTTTTTTTTTTTTTACTTAGCACTGCGTCTTACTAGCCGTTCGGATTATACACTTAAGTACTAATGCTCTAATGAATCCTTAGTGTAATTAGTACTTAAGCGTATAAAGAGAAAAGGTTGAATTTATAGGAAGTGCAACAACATTTGCATTGAGGGAGGGTGGAAAATCGTTTAGGAACCACCACCCCTCCCAGTTAACCCACCGAGATTCGAACCTTGAGCTCCCCGTCTTCGGCAGTCTAGCTCAACTCGACCAGCGCGTTAGTTAACTAGGCCACTGAGGTGGGCAATAATAATAATAATAATAATTATTATTATTATTATTATTATTATCATCCCAAAATTGTATTATATGGCCTATCTATGTGTCCAGCACATTTCTTAAAGAAGTTGTAGAATATTTTATCAGTCTATAAGTGTGTGGGTATAAAAAATATTAACGTTACTAATTATTATAACCAAATAAGTGTTTCAATAACGATACGAATCTAGGGTGCAAGTACTCTTATTGGTAGAAGTATCTAAGCAACTGAATTAAATAAAAATGTGATATCAAGAGGGAAATATTGATAATAGTAAAGTAAAATTTTTTTTTTAAACATCCCTACTGAGGATAAGTTTCTAATATGTTTTTAATCTTCTTTAAATCACTATACGATTCCAAGAAAATAAGATAATAAAATACACCAAACTCATTATTACAAATTAGATTTTAAAAATGAGGGGTTTAAGATGTATTCCGCACTCTAAAATAATGATGTTTGGCCCAGGTGTATGTAAGATACACATAATGGTATTTAGATATGTTTTTATTATGTTGTTCTGCGTTTTACTACTCCTCCGGGCTGTACGCAGATATTTTAATACGTTAGTTCTTTAAGCATTTAATATATCACTACAGTATATTAATTTATCCCACAACTTACTTCAGATGGTAGCGTGTCTGCCTACTGAGATAAGGGTCCCGGTTCCAATTCCCAGCATGGCAAAAAAAATGTATAACACTGATAAATTAATGGGTGGGGATTGGATGTTGTGCCTGTCCTAGTATTAAGTTAAAATTATAATGTATGTGACGCTACTACAGGCCTAGCAAGCTGGTAGTGGAAAATTATGGCTTGGATAAAAAAAAATTATCCACCCCACACGCTGGAAACAATAATGGATGTAAAATAGAACATTAATTTAAGGGTATATGGGAGGAGACCAAAGCAAAGGTCAGTATTCTTTTGCAGTTTTCTTAGCTAACAGTTGTTTTTTTCTAAAAAAATGTTAAATAATAATTATATAAACTTAAAAAATGTCACCTTCATGTAAGTAGATCAGAAGATTTTGGGAGAAAGAAATGAAAAAAAGTAACTTAGCTCATTGTTTCGCCAAAAAAAAAGATTTGCGGCTTTATTACTCTTGACTTCAAGAAGTTGTGACGCGTTTTGAAAAACCCCTTTTGCCCACTGTAAACACAAGTAATTGCATTTTAAGAGTTTCCAATCATTCGCTTCATTATCCTAGAAGATGAGGGTAAGCTATCTTGACGCTCTCCACCGTCATATTTTGTAGGTAAACTTGATTAGGGCTGTCTCCTCGGAAAATTGTACGCTTTATGACGACACAACCTGGAATTCAACGAGTGAATTATCCTTTAATAATCCTTAGAATCAGGTTTCCTTCTAGATACAACACAAAACACTTCAGGAAATGTTGGTTTATATTGGCATATGCAACAAAAAATGAACTAGAACCTTATTTCTATCGAGGGATTGAGATTGAAATAAAATTCATGATTATAGCCTCAAGGCATTCATTATGTGTCACGTATCTACAATCTGTTTTAACTTTAGCAGTTGGCATTACAACTGTCCATCCGGATATTTGTTGTGCGATAGCTGTTGAATGCGTGGGCCAATTTTAAAGAAATTTGGCAGAGATATTTTTTTGAACATAGACCGAACAATGTACTGTATGTGAATAGTTTTTTAATATAGTTATTCATTTCTATATTGTGGTAACATTAATTGTTTTTCATTTAAAAGCTCATCTCAATTGTTTTGAATTTATAAGTTTAAGAAATCAACCGATTATCTGAAACATTTTTTGACATAAACCGTGGGCCTCACATTTTAAAACGCTTTTACACAAGTTATTCTCTATGAATCTATATCAATAAAATGAAGAGAGTGTCTGTCATGAGCATCGCACGATATATACCTCGCGCTGAAATTTTAAAATTAGTTGCTCCTTTGTACAAAAATGTACACCTCAAAGCTGGAATTTTAAATTTTGTATTAGTATATTTTAAATTTATTAAAAACAAGGCCAGAAGAAATGCAAATTAAGAGCTTCTTTTTCTGTTTGTTTGAAGCAAAGTAAAGCGTTGCCACGGGGTAACTAAGCAATTCATTTCATGGTTACCTCGGGCAATAACTGATGGTTCTGCTAGTAATTATTAATTTAATGTACTTTTGAATTTAAGTATTCATTTGTTTTCTTTCTAGCTTGATTACCTAGGAAATATTTCAACTTGAAATCCAAGGAGAAAATGTTAATACTGTAGTAACTTTAAGAACATAGAGAGAGAGAGGTCTACTGTTCACAGAATTAATAGTAGGCCTATTATCTAGGTCTAAAGGTAAAACACCCACCGGGTCGGTACTGCATGGACGGCAGGTACAGCACGGACCGCACTTTTTGGAGGGGGAGGGGGGCACAATCCGCACTGACGGCCCGGGCGGAGACCTCGGTTCGCGCAGCTGCTCTCAACCCAAAAGGTGAACTTTTCGTTTGCGTGCTCAAGGAAGTAATGTTTGCATTTATGTTATTGTTAGATTTGTTTCATGTTTATAATTGTGCTTTTGTGAGTGATATTTCACCGTACTATTTAAATATTGAAAGCGAGGAGGAATTTGTAGCTATTAGTTGCCTTTTAATTGAAGAGAAGAGAAGAAAAGGTAGGAAATGGACAATTCTGGGTTCACAACATCAATAGGAAAAAAATACCACACAATATTTCCTGATCTGGTTGAAGATGAAACAAAAAATTCCTGAACGCACTTGATTTTAATTCCCTCTCCCAGATTTTCTGTCAAATGGCGGAGAGTACGTTGCCGGTGGTATCGACGTAGTGGGCGCATCTTGGTAACAAATACTGCTACGAATTAGTTGTACTCTCTGTTCCGTCCTTGCGGCCTGTGCGGTACCGATCCAATGGGCGCTTACCTTTATACGGAAAATCAAGTAAACTAAAACTTTCACTTTTGATATACTATAATATCAATATCTATGAAAATATATTAATAATAAAAGTAATAATAATAATATTTAGCACCGCGTCTTACTACCCGTTCGGGTTATACGCTTTAAGTACTAATTACTCTAATGGGTTAGGAATTTGGAAGGTTGAATTAGAGGAAGTGAACCCGCATTTGCGTGGAGGGAGAGTGGAAAACCATTTAGGAAAAACCTCCCCCAGTTCACCCGACCGAGATTCGAACCTCGATCTCCCCGTCCTCAGCAGTCGAGCTCAACACGACTAGCGCGTTAGCCAACTACGCCACCGAGGCGGATAATAATAAAAGCAAAATATTATCAATGTTGACCGCAAAAAAAGTTTGAATTTCTAAGAGTTCCTTCCAGCCAAAATCCTTCATAGTTTTTTTCTCTAAAATTTATAAATGAACATTTTATTTCTTAACTTTATTATTTATTTATTATTTATATTTTATTTTGAGGATATAGGAGTGTCTGGTTCGATTTTGCGTGATGCTGACGAAATATATTAATAGTTTATGTGCGTCGGTATTACTCTCTAGTTAGTAAATATGTGATATAGATTAATTTTGTACTAGGTGTACTCTCTTAGGTTAAATTAGTTTATAATTTAAATTTTTCATTCATGGTTTCTTCACCGCACTTAAGCACCAGTGCCTTTTCGATTGCTAAAGCTTTTCTGTTTTTAATTTTCTTTTTCTTTAATTGGCCTTATATTTTTAATTAGGTTGATGACGATAATCGCTGCTTTTACATCAAGGCGTCAATGAGCCTAAATATTGAAAAACACACACATATATATAAAACCGTGCCTTAATACCTGTTCAGGATGTATGCATATATGATAATAATAGGGTAGATATAAGAAAAGACGCATTTTAGAGGTAGTCTACCCGCATTTGCGTGGAAGGAAAGTGGGAAACATTTGATGGAAAATAACCCTTAGTAAACCCGACCAGGATTCAAACCCCGATATCCTGTCTTCAGCATGTGACGCCTTAGATTATTCGGCCACCGAAGTGGGCTATTTATTACTAAAAACTCTAAATCTAAGTAAAAGAGATCAGGCTCCCCTTATAAAACATGTCGGCCTTCATTTATTCAAAGCAGGATAATAAGAATTGCTCGACAAGGGGGAAAATGTTGTTTGTTTATGATCCTGGCATAGAAAGAGCTTTTTAAAAAAGTTGTTTTAAATTACTCCTCCCCCTCCCCCTTTCCGTTTTACATTGTGTATTAAACTGTTTTAGGCCCAGTGCACAGACAAGAATATACTAGATCCTCAGCCTGGCGGATGTTTCGCCACGATTCTGGTTGAGTCCATCAACACTGTGGTTCGCTAGTGTCCTAAACCTAGCTTTGTGAAAGCCGACCGATTGACTTGAAAAGGGGCTTATAATAAGTATGTTAAAAGAACAATAATTTTAATATATGAGCAGTTTAAAAATGGTAAAATTATATAATTTTAAATAATATATAAATACTTTTCTTTTTAAACCCCGATAATTTGATTTTATCTCATTTTGTAGTAAACAGTATATTTATTAATGTGTCCGAATGGATTATTTCAAATATAGGATTTAAATGTATAATTTATGAAATTTCTTGTTTTAACTTACCGAATGTAGAAACAACACCGAGTAGCAGAACAGAATATGCCAGGTTGAGGCAGAGGGTAAGATAATCTCCAACTAATAACATGTCCAGGTAAAAAGGATGCCTACTTCCCAACCGAGTTTGCGTTGCTGAAATGGGATAAGACATTGCTACTTGATGTATTTTTCAAGATAACCCCCTTGCCCCTATCTATGTTAAATTCACCCACTTCGGGGGCCGCATAGTCTAACGCCTAAATCTCGCCGTTGACTAGACGGCCGATAACGGGGAGATAAAGGTTCGAATCTCGGTCGGGTGTATTGAGGGTGTTTTTTACTAAACGATTTTCCACTCTTCATTCAGGCAAATGCGGGTACAATTCCTAAAAATATAACCTAACTAATCCCTAAAACCACTTGTGTAATTAGTATATAAGCGTATAGCCCGAAAGGGTAGTAATACGTGGTGCTAAAATAAAAATAAATAACTAAATAAATATGTTAAATTCCCTCTCAAAATGTTTTAGACACAAACAATCTTAGTATTTCTCACTGTAGAATGACCTTGATGTAATATTTATTTACTGTAATAACTCATAGGTAATCGGCCTCATGGTATAGTGGTCAGAGTCCCTGCCTACTGACATAGAGGTTCTGGTTCAATTCCCATTTGGCACTGAGGACTTTTTTTTTATCAAAAAGGGTATAATTGCCATGGTCACTAGGGTTTAGTTAATTAAGCTAAACCTCGTCATACTAACGTTATTCCTTCATCTCACCTAGGCGTGGAAAGATCATCCACGAAAAGGATGTACTATTAGTACATTCGGGCGTCCCCTGGGCAACGGTACAATATTACTGGGTTATCTTTCCTTAAACTAAGTTACAGATTGAGCTAGCTCAGAAACACTACTATTATTAATATCATTAACTAATTGGTAGGTTAGCTGGTTGGTTCAAACCCAATACAAGATAATCTCGCGTCTACCGCTAAGTGATCCATGAATATCGAGAAATATTAAAGTAGTAGATTAAGTCGGTAATTATGGAACCAGACAAAGACTTCTGGTAAAAATACAATGTTACAATATTTTTATTATATTATTTTGTTGACCGATTGGTTAAGCGATCTAACACTATTCTCAGTACACGTAACACTTTCATCCTCTTGGTTAAAACTAATTGTTTAGAAGTAATTTGAAGGTAAATTCTACAGAAAACAGACTATTTGCTCTGGACATCACAGGACACTCGGCCGAAAATGGAAAGAAAGCAAGACCCCGGGTGGTAATCAAATTTATCAGGTCGTCAATGACAGTCAACAGAATCGAAAAATAAATGGCAACTTCTGATATAGACAGGGGACCTGAGTGGAAGATTTATATCAACAAACAGGAGAGAGACAGAAGGTGTGGTGTGTGTGTGTGTGTTTACAAAAGACAAGACCACTTTGGGGGTAGGGGGTAAAAAAAATGCAGGAAAAGTTTAGACTTTTGGGATATGTCCTTGTCCACAGTCAGGAATGAAAAATATAAAGATCTAAGGTTCAATTCCCGTGCCCCATGTTTTCATTTTAGCAACCTCATAGTTTTGGTTTAACCGAGACGAATTTCTCCTACATACTCCGTAGGCTCTGTCTCAATGTGATTTATAATTTTGTACACACACTGCGTAAGAAATTGGGGTTCGAGTCATGGTCGGATGTACTGAGGGTGGTTTTCCTATGTGATTTTCCACTTTCCCTCCAATCAAATGTGGGTACACATCTTTTAAGTTCAACTGCCCTCATTCCTAACATATCAGCATAATGATTACATATAATATGCATACGGCACGGAAGGGCACTAGGATGTGGTGCTAATAATAATACAAATATATGTTCTTATGGAATACGGTCCTTACGGTTACGAAGAATGTAGATGGATCTTGAGGAGAAAACATCCCTGTGTTGCTATAGTTTATTTTTATTACTATTATTAGCACTACGTCTTACTACCCGTTCGGATTACACGCTTATAGCTTTATTACCTGTAGATATTATTATTAGCACCGCGTCTTACTACCCATTCGGGTTATACGCACTTACACTAATGTGTAATGGTAGGGTGATTGTGAGATGAAATGGAGGACCTACAGTTTAACGTGGAATCCGAACCACGGTGGAGGACTGGTATTCCACACATTCACAAGTTGTGATTAATACACTTCTTGACAGAGGTGAAGGAATGGTTTGGCAATCAGATAAATCTGTGCCGGGACCGAGGATTGAACCCTGGACCCTCAGTACAGAAGTCTGACTTTTTACCCCTAGACCACCAGATCACCTTTAGATTAAGTAGTTATTAACTATAGTTATTTTATAAGTAGGCCTACATTAGTGTGGAGAGAGAATGAGAAAACATAGTGACAAGTCACACTATGAATACTACTCAAAGTATACTAAACCTTCATTCTAACCAAGATCTCACCGTTACAGACAATCCAGTCTGTTGCGATCTTGACATCTTAGACCACGTGATCACCAACGTAGATTTAAGGCGCTTGTTCAACAAGAAATGGCGAACTAAATTTCAAATTATTTTAGCCTTGTGGGAAAAGAGAACGAGATTGGGGATCGGGATTCGAATCTCAGCCTGTTGTAATGAGGGTATTTATTTTATTAAAGAATTTCCCACTCTATCCAAGCGAGAATTCGTGTGGCTCTCCTCTAAATTCTACCTTACTCACCCCTACCTCCATAACCTCTGTGGTCTAGTGTTCCGATTTCCTTGTTACAGATCCAGAGGTCCCAGGTTCAATCCCCGGCACTTCCAAATTATCTGTGAAGCAGTGGGTCTGGAACGGGGTCAACTCAGCCTCGTGAGAATAAACGAGAAGCTACCTGGACTAGGAAACTGAGATTAACGACTGCAGGGATCATTGTGCTGACCAAATGACACCCTCTATCCGCGGATGTTGGTACTATCTTCACCAACATATGGTGGCAGCTCGGTTGGCATGGTTCGATTACGGGTGGCCTGGATGGATATTAAGAATCGGTACAAAAATAAAAGTCATGGGGTATATATCCTTCCTCGTCTCGCCCGATGTCGTCACTTTCCCTGCCGACTCTACCTCCCTCCCACCCTGGGACAGTCCGCTTGTACGAGTAACAACATTCTCCTAGATCGGTTGAGAGACCCGCTCTTGAAAAGACTCACTTGTCTCCACCACCACCCCCCACTCCTCCCTCTCCACCTCTTTCAGAGAAGGTTTTATTCGCAGCTATCCGTTTCACGTGCGTCCGGGCGTGGGTAACGCGGATCCAAAAGAGTCGGCCGGTCGCTCGGTTTAGTAAGTGTATTATGGGAAGAAGGCCTTCCCCGCCTGATTCATTTATATTCAGAGTCAGCCTCCGTGAGTGAAATTCCACTTGTACAAACTCCACCCTGTCTCTTACCCCAAAACCAAACCTTTCCCTGGTACCCCCTCCTCACAACCCCTACCCTTTTCCGCTTTCATCGCTAGACCTACCGAGAGAGAGAGAGAAAAGACGTATTTTTTATTAAATAAATACTTCGGTATCCTCTACTTTACAAATAACTTTCCTACCCTAAACCCTTTTACTTATTTTTATAATTTTTTTTATTTCGACATTCACATTCGAAATCTTTTGAAGGTTTTTTACAAGAGGATTTTCCGAGTTACATAATGGACTTTGTTCGCTACAATGGCATCATGAGAATATTCCAAATTCCCCTTTTCGAATAAGCACGAGCTATATTGATGACGACACTATTATCAAAGGGGTGGGGTTTGACATCTGTGTGGGCAATAAACCTAACATTCAAGACGTTGAGCATAATATTTTGTACGGATAAGTGTGTTTAGCAAATATTTTAAAAGTTTATTTTTGTATTGTGTATTACTTCCCCTCGGGGCTATCCACATTTAATTACAGTAATGGGGAAGGTGGAATTTAGAGAGGAAAATACCCGCAATAGAAAGGTTTTTTGGGGGGGGGGATCAAAAAATAATTTTAAATGTTATTTACTTATTACTTAAGTCAATTAGCTTACATTTTACGTTTTGGAAGAAAGAATTCGATGATCGTAAGCATGTAAGTATAGTAGACTCTATTTTACGGAGTAATGGAGGGGAGAAGCACGGATAACAGAAATAATGGATAATACAAATAATCCCCATCTGTTACCCTCACCATTCAAAATTTGCTGCCCTTTGTTTCCACTTTTGTATGTGAAAAGAAATTTTCCACAGTGGTGAATATTAATTAAAACGAAGCAGCAAAATCGACTCCGAATTGACTTCTGTATGCGAATAGCAGCGAGTGATACAATTGAAACAAGAATAGACAAATTAGTGTAAAGTGTTCCAACACCAGAGGTCCCATTAAATACATTTAAGTAAAATTAATTTCTGTATTTTTTATTTGTTTGTTATTATAATCAGTAAGTATAGCCACCTTTACAGAATAAATATGAATGATTAATATGTTAGTAAAAACTAAGGGGTCACAAAAATATTTTAGAATATTTAGGAGGCCACGAGTATTAAAAGGTTAAGAACCGCTGCCTTAGACTATGCAAGCATTTTTATAGTGGTGGGGGTGGGGCACACGATTATTAATTTGATGGACTTAGATTTGGATTTAATTATTCCGTTTTGATTGTTGTATGATATTAAAATATCCGTAAATGTGGATATCGGGTGACGTTTGCGGATGACACTTTGGTCATCAGCACAGATCTCTGCTCGTCCAACGCTTCGCTGATAGATAAAGCTACATTGTGTCCACGATCACCCGCGATGGGAACCAATTTACCACTGGTGCTATGATGTGAGTTAACCAGCCCTGGGGTCATGTGGCGAGAGAGAGGAATCGAACCTCGAACTAACCACCTGAACAATCAGACATGAACTAACTTGTGTTCTCGTTACAGTGGGGAACAGAGCGGCCCAGAATAATACCCTCTACTGGAAGAGGGGTGAGTTATACGTTCGTGACGCAAACAGCCCCTAAAGGCAAACTGTCGACGGTAAAGTCATCCTATTGGTTAAAGCACCTCGCGACGCTCCATCACCTCTGACAATAACGGCACGACCTCCAACAATCTTATAAGCCCCCCCTTTAGCCCCTCATGACCCCACCCCCTCACTATTTCACAGCTTGATGCTTCCAACGTAAAGCCCTCTCAGGCAAGAGAATGATGATTTTGGCGTTGATGAGAAAAGATCGCCGACATCGAAATTAGTGCAAAGTGGCAGAAAATACGTGGGTGGTTCTCGACTCTGCCCCCACCCCCTCTTCACCACCTCCCCCATTTACCCCCCACCCTCTGGCATGGTGGTTGGTAAAGGGGACTGAGGGAGGGGGGGGAGGTTGATGGTGGCTGTGCGAAAGGTGTAACTAGCCGTGAAATGGGTTGATAGAAATGTCGGAAGCCCCGCAGTGGGAGAGAGAGAGGAGTATTGCACCCTGTCACGAGACCCCCTAACCCCCCCCAGGCGTAGGATGGTGGATTGAACAGCGATAAACAGTATTGTGCGGTACACACCGTGGAAGGAATAGGCACATTCACACCGATACGGTGCCACAATCATTCGTATTCTGTTACTACCAGAAAGAGCTTTGAGAGAGGTGGGGTTGTTCTCGCGTGGTTAGTGTGTGGTCCCTGCGAATGGGTAACCCTCCCTCATTTCTTTAGTGAATTTGACTTCTTTTTATAAGGCAAACACACGAAAGAACTGAGGGAAGGGAAGAGGAGAAAATATCGGTCTAAACTTACTGCTCTAAGGTCCGTGTTCATAGTCTAGTCTCGGGAACCAACTAATCTCCCGATGTACGAGTTAAGTAGTTCAAGTCGAATTCAGGATTAGTTTACGTCCAAATATCAACTATAAATAAGACTCTTAAGCACAAAGCTTTTTTTTTTGGCACCGCGGGTTATACGTATATGTACTGTTTACTTTAAAGGGTTAAAGATGAGGAAGGTTGAACTTTGAGGAAGTGTATCCGCATTAGCGTGGAAAAATATTGGGAAAGCATATAGGTAAAACCACGCTTAGTGCAGTCGACTGGGATCCAACCACGATCTCCCCGTCATCAGCAGTTTAGTCTAATGCAAGAGTAGCGCCTTAGAACATGCGGCCACCGAAGCGGGTAACACATAGTTGATCCGACATCTTATCTCAGTCGGTAGTGTGTCTGCCTACGGAGCTAAGGGTTCCACGTTTGATTCCAGGCAGGGTTGAAAAGTGTATTATCAGATAAATGTGGGTTTCCCCTTTCACTGTGATAAATTATCGGCCGGGGGCTGTGTGTTGTATTGGTTATAGAACCAAATTAATGTATAATTATTGTCAGATATGATCAGTAGGTTCAGAAACAGCACGTTAAATACCTAAATATTATGCATAAAACAGTATGACTAAAAAAAATATAATAGGCCTAAATGCTTTTAGTTTATACTTCTACGCAGAAGATATTAAATAAATGGCACTAGTACTTGAATTTTGGTGATACCTACAGTAGTCTTAGGTTCAAATATTTGTAATTTTTATGCTGACATCACCCCGTTAAAAATATATATATTGCCTGGTTTGTCTTTGGTTCAACTCTAATCGACTATAATCGAATATTTGAATAGGCCTATTTTATTATGCAATCATACCCACGTTAGTGGGCATGTGGAACTAAACATACGTCTCGTCTAGTCTGATTTTCCGATGACGGCGGGGCAAGGGTCTTAATACCGGCTGTAAAATGATTATTTTTTGTAAATTGTTTACGGTCCATTAATGAAAATACATATCTCAAAATTTCATCTTACTTAGTCCTACCCTGTTATATAAAATATCAATATATTGCATATATATTCATCAATTTGTATACAATATATAAAAAGTGATTATAAATAAATATACACAATTATTTGTATAAATATTAAATAATTTTGCACCACGTCTTACTACCCATCCAAGTTTACCACAATTAATTACACTAATGGGGTATGTATGATGAAGGTAAAAATTAGAGAAAATGTACCATATTTTTGAGAAGAAGGATGAGAAACCGTTTATGAAATAAAATTCTTACTCCACCCGGCCGGGATTATAGCCCTGAATTCCTCATAATATTATTTAAGGCCCTGATGTATGATTATATATTTTTTGTTAGAGATGACGTTTAAATACAATCCCATTTCATCAAGTGACCTATAAACTAATATTAATTAAATATCCAATTAATTAACTAATAGTTTATCAACCGCTTCGGTGGCCAAACAGTCTAAGGCTTCACTCTCGTGTTATAGTGACCTACTGATAACGGGTAAATCAGGGTTCGAATCCCGGTTGGGTCTATTGAGGGTAGTTTTCCCCTGAATGGTTTCCCACTCTCCGTAAACGTAAATGCGAGTATATTATTTCTCAACAGTTTTCTTCCTCATCCTTACTTCATTATAGTAATGATCATGTAAAGTTCGTTCACGGTAAGAGTTTACCTCTGAAAGGCCTTTTTCCCTACCAGAAATCTATTATATTGTAGGATATTGGTAGGAAAAAAGACCTTTCAGAGGTAAACTCCTACCGTGAATGAAGTATGCGTATAACCTGAACAGGCGGTAAGATGTAGTGCTAAAAAAAAAGCTGTGTCTGACATGTTAGCTCATTCGATAGTGTGTGTCTACTGAGCTAAGGGTCCCAAGTTCAAAAAATGTATCACTGTTGAAATGTGGGTTTCCTCTTTCAAAGTGAATGATTAACGGCCAGGATGGGTGTTGTGTCTGTTCTAGATTTTATTAGTTGTGCTAATATAATTATTTGGTTAAAAAAATGCACGTTAAATAACTAAAATTGATGAAATGACACAAAAAAAAGCTAGTCTGAATACTTAACTCAGTCATCAGTAATTATACCTACCAATAAAAACCTGCAGCAGCAAAGGTCCTGTGATATAAGGTGTCAAGCTCACATTAGACTATATTTCCGGTAATGGGAAGATCGAGGCTCAAATATAGATAGAGAACAATTTTTGGGGTTGTTTTTAAAATCCCCTATCCTCGTTTATAGAGGTGAATTACCTCTAAAACTACTCTCCTTACCCCTACGCCTCAGATTATGTTATTAGTTTATCTCGACCCCTCAGAGAAAGAAGTATTGTTATCATAAAAAAATAATCTAACTCGAGATTCTGATAAATGTCAACGTTTCATGACTCCACGGAACCGAAAAGGTGGTTTTCGTGATGCCGTCTGTCTATTTGTTTGTCTGTATCTTGGCTTAGGGCTGAAACCATTTTACCAATGGGACTAAATTTGGTATCTAGAATTTTCATAAGGTTCCCTAAAGTAATTTTTTTGTAATTAGATATCCAACTCTAAAATTAGAGGTATTTTACTTAGGGAGAAGAAAAAAAAAGAGAAAATCGATTTCCTCGAAATCTGAACTAAAAATGTTGATTAAATTTTGCAACTAGGCACTTTTTAGAATGACAAACAAATTGGCAACTCTCGTTTTTCTATTAAAATGACTTTAGAATACTTAACTTAAACAGAAATTCCCAAGTTTGGTCATAATCTATGCAACAATTTCAGATACAAAATAACTCATCATTTTAAAGTTGTAATACTTTTCAAAATTGAAGATGCATTTTTTGAAATCTATTATTATTAGTATAAAAACAATAGTTTCTGAGCTAGTGTTTGTATGTATATACATATACATATAAATTGTTGCAGAGATTATGACCAAACTTGGGAATTTCTTTTTAAGTTAAGTATCCTAAAGTAATTTTAATAGGCAAATTATAGTTGCCATTTTGTTTGTAATTCTAAACAGTACCTATTTGCAAAATTTAATTTAAAAAAATTAGTTCAGATTTTGATAAAATCAATTTTCTCTTTTTTTTCTTCTTCTTAAGTAAACTACCCCTAATCTTAGAGTTGGATATATATACATAGGGTGTTCGGAAACTCATAGCCCAAACTGCACATATAGCTCGTTTGAAGCAAAAGTAATATAAAACCCCATACACTTACATCCGGAAAGCTTTGCTAATACCATTAAATTGTGTCCAAAATTTTGGCAAACAGAGCGAGCGCCGGGATAGCAAATCTGTTCAAGCATGTGTGGACAACAGGTTGCATAGGAGTTAGGGGTGTGGTACTGCGCACATCGACATTTTAGAGCGTGGCAGCAGAACATACCAAAATTAATAGTAAACAGCACACCAGTTCATCTATTATTATTATTATTATTATTATTATTAGCACCGCGTCTTACTACCCGTTCGGGTTATACGCACTTACGCTAATGTGTAATGGTAGGGTGATTGTGATATGAAATGGAGGACCTACAGTTTAGCGTGGGATCCGAACCACGGTGGAGGCCTGGCATTCCCCACATTAACAAGATGTCTTGTCAGAGGTGAAGGAAGGGTTTGGTAATCAGATAAATCTGTGCCGGGACCGAGGATTAAACCCCGGCCGCCAGCATAGAAGTCTGACACCTTACCCCTAGACCGCCAGGTCACCCAGTTCATCTAGAAATGCGAATACGTTCTAAGGGTTATCTCACTGACGGTCCTGAATCACAGAAAGAGCTTGCCATCATTACATGTGCCGTGCCGCACGCCTAATTCCTATGCAACTTGTAGTACTCGCATGTTTGACAACGTTGCTATCCCGGCGCTCTACGCCTGAACTTTAAACACAATGTAATGGTATTAGCATAGGTTTACGAATGCAAGTGTTTAGGAATTTTGTATTACTTTTGGTTCAAACAATATATGTGTGCAGTTCGGGCTATTAGTTTCCAAATTTCCAGAATATGGACTAAAGGTATTTGAAATGTGAAAATGATTGTTATGCTCTTTGGTGGACAGTGATGTTACTCTTTTCTCGACGTTTTTGTAACACAAGGCCATAGTACTCATGAGAAAAACCAATCAAATGGTTGTGTGTTTGACTACGAACATGTTAAAAAATCATCAGTGGAAAAATAGTTTTCGCTTCTTTTAATCAAGTTGTCACTCAAATATATTTGAATAACTATAAAAAATTGAATGCAAACACTAATAAGTTATTTATATTTCGTAAGATTGTCTCATAATAGATAACTCATATGATTAAACAAAATAGAATTATTTGAATTGTTAAACTAAGATTAGATTCTAAATGTGAGTATCACTTCTTTTAAATACCAACCAAACATAAACAGCTATAAACGATAATGTTAATTTTTTGAAGATTTAATGTTGTTAAAATCAATCCAAGATGAATTTCAGTAATTTAAATTTCACACTAGTATAGTATTATTATTATTATTATCACCGCGTCTTACTACCCGTTCGGGTTATACGCACTTACGCTAATGTGTAATGGTAGGGTGATTGTTAGATGAAATGGAGGACCTACAGTTTAACGTGGAATCCGAACCACGGTGGAGGCCTGGCATTCCCCACATTTACAAGATGTCTTGTCAGAGGTGAAGGAAGGGTTTGGTAATCAGATAAATCTTTGCCGGGACCAAGGATTGAACCCCGGCCGCCAGCACAGAAGTCTGACACCTTACCCCTAGACCGCCAGGTCACCCTAGTATAGTAATAACTTTTTTTTTAATTGTACCGAAAAATAATATCAAAGTTTTTAAAGTGATAAGATAAACCACCAGTCAATATTGGTTAAACTAGATTTTAAAACAATCCTTCCCTTTTAAATGCGACTGCTGAGCCCACTTTGTATAGTCATTGACTTACGGACAACCAACAAATTCACACTGTTATTTTTAATTTATGGGGTAGGCCTATTTAATTAGCACTTTCTGAACAGACTAAACACACGATTTACAATATAAGTTAGTTCAAGAACATACACAACAACTAGTCCCACGGCAAACAATTTATCACAGTGAAAGGTAAAAATACAAATTTAATTAAAGATAAATCTTTCGGTCATGTTGGGAATCAAAACCGGATCCCTTAACTCAGTAGAGAGACGCGATATCGACTAAGCATAGATATAAGACAAATTTAAATTTTCATACGTGGTTGATTATCTTTATTTTATTTTAAACAACAATTTATTTGAGAATATTCTCACCACACCCCACCCACCTCTTTAACTTAAACGTGGGCTTAGTATCTGTCAGGATGTGCTTTGGTCGAAGATAGGGGGGGGGGGGGGNGGGGGGGATGATTGTGTATACCTGTGTGGGTTCGTGATTTACGTTAGACTTGGATTTTTAAGTTTTTTTATTGGTACTACTATGTATACTACAAATGTGATGTTGATAGTAATATAAGGATGAAATAACTTAAAGCATATTCGGAAGCTTCTGACAAAACGAGGTGTTGCTAGGAATAACAAATGGCCTGTATGATTACTAGACGGTCCCTAAACGGTTTGCTGAACATACTAATTAATAAAAGCTGTATATCTTTCTCCCTTAGATTAAATCGTTAATCACATTTATTTTGAAAGTATCCAATAAAAAAACTTCTTCTCTGACTTTTTGGACTTACTAATTAAAAAAATGTATGCTGCCCAAATCATTAATAGTCTTGCATTGAACGTACAAATTAAAAATAGTTTTTATCCCTAATATTTAGATGTATATGTAAATATATTATTTTTATTATTATATAAAGAATATACCTCAATGATGAGGCTTAATTTGAAAACAATATTATTAGTAGAATTCTTTTAACGATCTTGACCCCATTCAAGGCCTGCCTAACTTTGAAAATCTCCAGGCTTGTGTTTAAAAGATGAACGTTAAGTACCCAGTTAAATAAACCAATATAATTTTTTTAATCTACATAGACACGAAGTCAAATATATTTTCACACGACCAGAGACATTTACCAGAAAAATGAATTCTCCTAAACACTCACTGATTGACAATTTACTCCTGTGGCAAAGCCCACACATATCCCAGGCATTAACAAACTCACCTCTTTTCCGCCATTTTCCTTTCTACGGGTTTACCCCCAGGATAACATTTCTATTACACACGCTCCCTGTAATTTTCCTCATTTAGAATTAATTTGCGATTCCAATTTTGCCACAGCGCAAACATCACGCATGCATGCTTGCATATATCGCGAAAGTGTCATAGAAACCCAATTTTCGAAACACGCGTGGAAAAAGAGAAGAGTGGGGAGGTAGACAGAGGGGTTTTGGAGGGCCGGGAAGGTGGAGGGGAAGCCGAATTATTCGATGTAATCATCCATACGTGTAGCAATCTCACTTTGAGCGAGGGAGGGAATATATATATATATAAAATGAAAACAATTTTGTTTTTTCGACGGTGGATGGCGTTTGAATTCAGTTCACGGTGTTTCGAACAATTTGCTCCGGGGTGGTTGAATGGGGTTGTCGGAAACATTATTACCGTCCAAAAACCTTGAACGCCTCGTATTAAGGGGTTGGAGGATGAGGGTGAGTGGGGGGCAGGGGATTTATATATATATACTATGCTTTCTTCCACAATTCGTTCACCTTTGCACTTTCTGCAAATTTTTTCTATAGCAATATCAAATTTTCCGAGTTTAACTATAGCCCGGCACTATAGCTCACTCGGTAAAGAGCCTGACTATTGTAATAAGTGTCCCAGGTTTGATTCTCGACGTGGTATAAGAATGTATCATATATTATTAATAAAAGAGGTTTTTCCTTTCACCCGCTTCGGTAGTCGCGTGTTCTAGCGCGATATTCGCGCAGTAAGCTAGACTGTCGATGACAAGGCGATCGAAGATTGAATCTTAAGTGTACCAAGGGTGTTTTTTTCAAAATGTTTTTCCACCCTTCCCCCCTCGAAAATTCGGTTACACTTCCTCTAAATTCAACCTTCTTCATAAATAACTCACAAGCGTAATAAAGTACATACACTGAACAGGTAGTAAGATGAGGTGCTAAAAAAATTTGAAACATTATATATAGATTGGGAAAAAAATATTAATTAAATATTCCTGTCCCACGTCTATCGGTAATACACTTGTCCTTCTAAATCATGGTAAGGCTCATTATCCATGAGGCCAAACTCACCGAAACCACTATTTTACACATTCAGATTTTTTATTTATTTTCATCAACACGTCTTACTACCTGTTCAGATTATATATATATTTAATTGCTCTAATGGGGTAGGGATGAAGAAGGAAGTATTTATGGGTAATCAACCCGCATTTGTGTGAAAGAGTGTGAAACCAATTAGGAAAAACTACCCTCAGTAGATCTGACCGGGATTTGAACCCCGATCATCCCATCATCAGCAGACTAGTCTAACACGAGAGTGACGCCTTAGACCACTCAGCCACTGAAGCTAGTTTCAGTTTTATTGACGGCTTTGGTGGTCGATTATCAGTTTAGGGAACTTAGTTCAATTTCGGGTGATGATGACCGAAGATATTTAGTATTATTGCAGCCATCAAAATGTAAACATTACTTAAACCCATTCAACAATTTACTCGCACATTCAACTATTATTTGTCAATTTATAATTTGCATCGAGGTTAAAAAATAAGTTTTTGTCAACACGGTTTGTTAGTTTTATTTATGAAAGAATAATAAACAATTAAAGAACAAAGAGCAGATGCTCGCCACTCGAGATAAAGACCGGAACTAACAAAGACGGTTGCGTGAGACGCCCCGGTGACGTCATCACAGAAGTGACGTCACAAATCTAAAGCGGAACAGTTACCAAACTCGTGTTTGTTATTATAGGCCTAGTTAAGAGAATGTTTATTTATTATACACAACACGGTTTCATGTGCCTTTTTTTTATTGTTTATATAATTATCTCAATAATTGGTGTATTATGACCTGATATTTTTCTAGTTTTATTTTCTTAACTACAGTATTATATTCTACTTTATTTTTGCGTTGGCAGAAACGGTTACTACGGAAAGGTACAGGCCAAATTTGTGTACCTGATTTGGAGTATATCAGAAGCGCACAAGGTAGGGGCATCGAAATCTCATTACTGTCTGTAGTATTTGAGCCGAATATGGAAACACCGCTCGTTACTTATTTCGAAATAATTTCCTCAACAAGTGTGAGCTATGAATGTTGCGGTGACCGTGACTAATAGAGGGAATCGGGTGACCCGGGGGTCTAGGAGTAAGTTGTCGGACTTCTGTGTTTGGGGTCCGGGGTTCAATCCCCTTTTGTTAGTTCGATTTTATTCGGTTTATGGGACTCTAGCTTGATTCCGGATGATGATGACAATATACTTAATAATTTTGTATCCAGTAAGATGTAAACACTATTTAAGAAATTTTAACAATCTATTCGCACATCCAATCACTGATTGCGAATCAGTAATTTGCATCAAAGTTAAAAATGACCTTTTGTCAAATAGTGGTTTGTTTATTTTTTATTGCTTATATAATTATCTTTGTATATAGATCAATATGACCTGATCTTTTTCTAGCTTTAATGTTTTGACTGTTATTATCAGTTTACTTTTTTTTTTTTTTTGTTAGCAGAAATCTGTGGTGCCTAAATTCTTCCCCGTGGGCCCCTAAAATATTGGAAAAAAAAAAAAAAAAACTTCCAAATGCAATGAGCTACATACTCTGTACTCATCACAGGACATTATTGCTAGGATAGTAGTCTTACAGATTACGGTGGGCTGGACATACAGCACGAATGGGAGAAAGTAGAAACGTGTTCAAGCTAGTGCCTGTTAGACCCAATGGGAGGAGACTATTGGGAAGACCTAGACGCAGATGGGAGGATAGCATTTGAATGAACCTGAAAGTGGTATGGTGTAATGAAGTGGACTTGGTAGAACTAGTCAATATAAGGATATGGTGTCATGAAGTGGACTTGGTAGGATTAGCTCAAGATAGGGATAGGTGGCGTACTTTTATAAGTGCAGCAATGAACTTTCGAGTTCTTAGGGCCAGTTTCATAGTCAAATTTAGTACGCCTCAAGTGCGGTGCTACACTAAGTACAAGACGACACCTACCTATACCAGAATGGAATGGGCCAGTTTCCTATGTGAGAACGGCCCATTCCATTCGAGTTTAGGTAGGTGTCGTCATGTACTTAGTATAGCACCGCACTTGAGGCGTACTAAATTTGACTATGAAACATGGCCTTAATTTCATCGAGTAAGTAACCAATAAGCTCTGGTAGCTTTGCCATTTACCATCCCTGTTGAAGTAACTTTGAGAGAAATAATGTGTGTCACTAGGTATTTTGAATCATCTATAAATGCAGTTCCAGGTACTAATAATACTCATCCTATATCATTTTTAAACATTAGAATGGTGACTACTAGTTATAGAGTTTTTACTAGCTTTATTTTGTCATTGTTTGAACAGCATAAAATTATGTGTCAATTTGTTTTTAATCAAGTCTAGTAGGAAAGATCTGCCCCCCCTACCCACCCAATCTCCTTCCCCTGGCTATGGACTTTGCTTTTACCAATACAAACGGATGATATAAATAATTATGATGCGTATGTTAATTTTCTTTATTTTTATAAAAAAAAGTATGTCATTTAAACATGATAATAAAAGGAGAGAGAGGTTAGAACTCCTAAAACCCGTCCTCTGTTATAGGACCTAACTTGATGCTTTGGCAGGAATGATTAATTTTGGGGGCGCGGTTGCGGCAACACGAAAAAACTCACAGGAGGACCACCCTTGAATAGACAAACGATAGAGGACAAATTATAAAGAATACTCTGGTGAGATAAGCACTTACCTCTGCTGTTGCACTCGCGGTCACCTTAAAAATCTTTTGTTGAATATAGCTCCGGAAGGGTCGGTTATTTAGATATAGAAAGGTCGGGGGATAAGAGAAGGGTATTGCCTAAACACGCGATCATAAAATGTTCACTATTGGCGTGAAAGACAATGACAAAAGGATGATTTACATGGTGCTGCTTTTATTCGCTTTGAACAAGTTTCTTTTTTAAGCTGGCGAATTCACTGGTAAAAGATTCTAAAGACGCGGCTTCTTTAATTCTTTCGTGTCATCATTTTGAAGACGCAACGAGTAAAAGACGCTAGCTGACAAGTTAAACATGTCCAACTTTAACGCTCCCTCAAAGCGAATAACTAGCTGCTTTTACCAGAAGCGTAAAAAAAGAACGCGGCGTCTCATCGCTTTTAAGGGCGACCAGCGAATTGGTGTTCCTTAATACGCATGCGCGAGATGGGCAGCTAGGTACAAGCCTTGTTTGAGACGCACGTGCGAGTTGAGTTGTTTTGACGCCATGACACTCAAGACTGGCTAAACGCTTTTTTTTGTAGCTTACCCCTTTTTAGAAGCATCGTGTAAACGAAGGTGGCATCCGAAGAAGCCAGCGGGTATTATCAAAAGCAGCATTGTGTAAATCACCCTTAAGAGTTTAAAATGCTTAGTTGCGTGGCTCAGCGGCAGATGGTTTTCTTTCTGGTTTAATAACCGAACTAAATGTTGACCCGAGAATCGGCACTTCACATTATAGGATGAAAAAATAAAACCTCAAGAAACAAAAAACACAAATATAATTGATTAAACACATACGAAAAAAAAAGAAACACTGGTTTATACAACAAACATATAAAACGCGGCGGGTGAGATACCACTCTAAAGCTAACCAAACCACTGTGAAGTGTGTGGTCAAACTGAACCAAACTACACAGGTGATCGAATAAACATAATAGCAGGAGGAGAGAGGGTGAACGAAGCCAATCCACCAACAAGAAAAAAGGTCAAGAGGCCTGACCTCTGGTGGCATTTCCAAAACAACAAAAACGGCCACAACATATTTATTTATGAATATTTTTAGTCAAAACGAAATCGCAATTCCTCTTATCTTATCATTCCCTTGTGTTCACACGTTTTTTATAATGATAGGAAAATGATTTAATATTTATCACCCGCATCGGTGAGCACGTGGATTAAATGGCAAGCTCATATAGTATGGTTCTCCGATGGCGGGGAAGTACAGATTTGATTCCCGGTTGGGTATAATGTAGATTTTATACGCTCATAATTATTTTTATTAGCACCACGTCTTACTACCTAGTCAGGTTCTAAGTCTATGAGTTTGGGATTAGGAAGGTTGAACTTAAAGGAAGTGTGCCCGCATTTGCATGAAGGTAAAGTAGAGAAACCTTCAATACACCCGAGCGGTATTCGAGCCCCGAGCTCCCTGCCATCTGCAATCTAGCCTAGTGGAAAAGTGACGCCTTAGACCATGAGGCTACCAGAGCAGGTATTCCCCTTAGACACGATTTCCCACTCTACTTCCATGCAAATGCAAGTACATCTTCTCTAAATTCTACTTTTTTCACCCAAACCATAGTCGCATAATTTAGAATGTGTATAATTCAGACGGGGAGATCGGGTTTCGAATCCCGGCAGGGTGTACTGAGGGTGGTTTAAAAAAAATTGCACTCTCCCTTTATGCAAATGCAGGTACATTCATCCCTAGCTCATTAGCGTAATTAGTACATAGGCGTATAATCCGAACGGCTAGTAAGACGCTGTGCTAAAAAAATAATCTATATGTAGCCATAATNAAAAAATATTATTTTTTCCCTCCCTCTGTAACTTCCCTGCACTGTCCTATTGAGTTACGAGGGCTCTGCTTCATTTTATTTTCCACTCTCCGGAAAAGTCATTTTTGTAGGCCGTGGTTGCCAAGTAGAATCGAATAAACACTCTCCACCTAAAAAAAAAAAAGTGGGTTAGGGGGGGGGAGCGTATTTTATGTGACTTTGTGTTGGGGCCCCTAAAGTTAAAGAAGTGTGTAAGAAGATTTTCATCTCGAACAAAGTGAGTGTATTGATGTTCCATTTCCTGCGGTCACATCGGCTGCAGAGGACTTGTGGGAGGAGGTTGAGGTAGTCAGAAGGGGGAACTCATCTCAAATTACAGTGGTAGTAGGGGTATATAGGGGACTTCACCACATCTCCCGTTTTTATGTGTACCCCACAGAAGCGCACGCGAAACTAAAACCTCTGTTAAAATACATCTCTCTCTTATTTCTGTGTTGTAGAAGTTATAGGGTGGAGGGTGGTTTTGATGTGGAGAAGGAAAAGGGGGAGGGGAGGGTGCACAACCTTCTCATACCCTTTCTCTGGGTATATAATAGACACTATACTATCAGCCGGGTTCTTTCGTTCTTTCATTTCCTCTTTCTTCGCTCTCTGTATGCCATGTTGCGCGAAGATAAGTCTCATATCTTCACAATGCCTCCACATTTCAACCTACTTTTTTTTTATCTTTCAACACTCTTTATTCTTTCTCTTTTTTTATTTATTTTTTTTGACGGGAAAAGAAAACTGTTTTGAGAATAGAGGCGAGCGTCTCGTGGTGTGAGGGCGCCATTATGTTAGTGTGTAAATCCTATTATACTCGACGCCCGCCCACCCAATTTTCACGCGTCGCAGAGGTATGTCTTTATCTCGGTCTGTACAATAATGCATAAATTGCGAGTGGGAGAAAGGGGCGGGGTGTTTGGCGGGAGGGAGGGTTGTAAAGACGAGCAGTGCACGGTAAGATAGCGGCAACGCGGTGAACTAAAGGGGACGGGAGAGTGATGGCATCGTCCCCACAAGGCCTGTGGGAAAGGGAACATCTTAGCTACCGGGGGACAATTATATTAGTAGAAAACCGAGACACAATTAACAGACCCCAACGCAACATCATCCCCCTACCTCTAAAAAAAATAATTAAAATGACAACAAATTCAAAAAGAAATTGATCTTTTCCTGCTTTCCAATGATTTTTGTTTTTATACTAAGCAAAATCTAAAGGGCAGTTTTGGATCTGAGCTACTTGGACAATCCAATCTTATGAAAACATGATAAGGGTAGGTTTAAAATAAGTGCATCAGCAATAACGTGGAGAAAGGGTTGAAATAATCTCGCTGGGAACAATCATCACCAATCCGCATCGACCTACTATCCTCTTGGACAGAGTCAAGAGTGCTATCAGCTCCCCTAAACATGCCAGTATACATTCCACGATGTATTTTTCCGCACCAAGCGTCTTACTACCCACCCAGGCCAGCCGGATACTTGAAATAGTGATCTGCGTCAGTTGGCACTCGCGAATTAATCGTCAAGTTCATCTAGACTGGTTTGTTGGCGACAGAGAGGCCGGGGTTCAAAATCTGGTCGGATTAACTTAGTGTAGTATATAGGTACACTTCCCCATAAACTCTACCTTACTCATCCCTTCATTAACATAGATTAATTAAGGTGGGGAATTTAGGGCGAGAAAATGTGTGGGTTTTTTTTGCAGTTTTTACATATTTTTTTGGTTGAAATAAATTAAATATCAAGAGTGTCCTGAATTTTAATGACAACTTTTTCTCTTGATTTAAAAAAACATTCATCTAATACCGCTAAGCTCATAACAGATATTCGACCACTGTTGATATCTCCATGTGAAGAAAATTAAATTTTACGTTTCTACTTGAGTAATATTTTATTTATTTGGACCAAAAACGTTTTGCTATAAAAACTGGGGGGGGGGACAACAACAACTTTAATAGTGTCCGCTACACTCCCACGTTAAAGGCAGGTAGTTTGTACGTATACAGTCCAATTCTGTTAGGAAGACACTTTTTTGACAATTTACAAAAGTTACTAAAACTATTTTAATATATTCACACGGAAAGTTGTGTGATATGCAACTGTCATTTTTGATAGATAATATCAATATCTATAAAATAATACTAATAATAAAGTAAAATAATATAAATACTGACCCCAAACAAAGTTTTTACCAAACAAAATCATACTATAGCAAGATATGGTGAAAATAAAAAAACTCAGGGGGTGTATCAATGAGGAATGTAGTATTTAGAATAAATGTGCCCACGTTTGTTTGAAGGGAGAGTGGGGGCTCAGTAGATACAATTGTCTAGTATATGAGCTTTGATTTTCTCCTTGCTAACAAACCTCACAGTCGATTTTGAATTGTTGATGGAGCAACACTATTTAAATGTTTACTAGTCAAAAAAATAATTTTCTAAATGACACATTATTGTCGCTGATTATAAATATTTTACAATTCTCTGCGCTTTCAATCTATTAAATATATATTTTATAATAGATATTGAACACACACTTTATGGACCAACTATTTAAATCATCATACAACTTAAAAGAATAATTTATTTCTAAAATACACACAACACTTAGTATTTGGCTAACTATTAATCACTGTAAAAGGAGAACAAATTATTTTATTTTTTTTAACCAACCAGGATTTAGAAAATTTCAAGGTAAAATAACTTAACGATTTTGTTCATTGCATTAAATATCACCTAGAAATGAACCAGGGACTCCTAGGCAATTGAGTATGACCATTATCTTTTCGGATTCATTCACACAAAACAATGTTTCTATTAATTTTAATTAGTTAATTTTACTTTTTTTGTTTGGTTGAAAAAACTTTCAACACTAGACTTGACTAAACTTTTCATTTGAATTAAGAAACACGAGTTTTTTGCTCTAACGTGTTAATTTATACTTCGTGTGTAATTCAACACAAAATCTTGTTTGGCTTGACTATAAGGCTTTTTGAAAAAAAAGTTTTTTTATAGACTCATAATGTGATTAATTACAGGCATTTTGTTAAGATGTGCGATGAAAGTATATTTATGCCTATAGAATTTTTTTTTTCAGTTGAATTGTCAAAAGAAATGGTTCTTTTCTGTTAAACAATACAATGTTTTAAATTTCAAACTTGGGTGGGAAGTCTTAATCAATAAAGAAAGTTTAAAAAACATATTTTCAATGAGTATTCAAGAAAGAATTAGGATTTGTATGGACTCATAATTTTTTAAGAAAAAAAAAGTTAATAAAAGATGTATCTCAGTTTCAATAAAAAAAATCATTCATTTTTCAAAATCTTTATGAAGAGTTTGTCACTTCTTTTGCTAAAGTAATTACTGTACATAAAATAATTTTACTCTTGTAAAAAAACGGGACATTTTATATATATTTTATTTTTTCAGTTGAGTCTTCACAGTCACAATCAAATTCTCTTTTTCAGCTATTCTTATGCTTCTTTGAATACGAACTAATTTCTTCCTTTCCCAGTGAACTGTAATTTCCTGGCCTTCAATGCGAGTTTGTAAAACTCTTCTACTCAGAGATGTTTTTAGAAAAAGAGAGAGCAGGGGGTGTAGAGGAGTTAGTAAAAATGAAGGAGGTGATGGGGGTGGGGTCGGATAAGGAGAAGAGGCAACAAAATTCGACTTGAGCAAATTTCCCTCCCTTCGACATGTAAAAGTTAGTGAATGAATGGGCATATAACTAGGACATAGGACCTCTGTGCATATTCATGAATAGTAAACGATGAAGCTTGACAAGGCAAGGGGGAAAAATAAAATTTAAAAAATGGACATAAACATATCCTCCCTCTCGAACTACGAAAGTAATTATATTCTTCGTTTACCTTTTATATTAGTGTATTTATATCACAACAGAGTCTTTTATTGAATAAATACATTTTTTCCCTGTGATTCATGTTTTACTTTGTGTCCGTGGCTATCTGCAACTACATCTGATATCACCTCTGATGGAATTGCAAGTCTTAGCCCTGTCTACATACTTCTCGTCCATCGGTCCATAATCTGTGGTTCATATAAATTATATTTGTGTCTACAGAGTCTGTATACTTAAATCATGAGAGAATAACAATGCTGTTTCCTGCCATCCATTTACCCCAAAAATGATATCCAGGCAGAATTATTCAAACCAGGCTGGACAGACACCTTTGTCCATATATCTACCGCTGCTCAATCAAGTGTTAAATAAAAAAAAGTTATAAGAATAAAACAAAGATGAATGATAGTTTCAGATTTGAGAATATCAATAGTAGGTTTCTAACATATGTTTGTGGACCAAATAGATGGTATATTATTGTATTATTGGTGTAGTTTAAGAGTATGGATGTTGTCAATCACAAGTTATAGCTACAAAACTGGACATATGAATAAATTTAGTTTGTTTTATTTACTTAATTAATTGTAAGATATGGTTCTTCTTACAAAAATCCTATTATACAAAGGTATGTTAGAGGAGGACCATACAGATTAAATTCCTCTTTCTGAGGGAAGACAGAGGATAATAATTGGGTAAGGGGAACAAAGTGTTAATCCATTGTTTTAATGACTTAAAACTAGTTAGACTTCCCTTATTTAAGACACATAAAAAAACAAGTTTTAATTTCATACTATCGGTGTTATAGTTCCACTCATTTAATCAATGGAACTTTTTATGAATAGTTCCCTCAGCGGTGTATTGGTAGTGGTGGGGGATGGAAGAGTATTGAATCAGCGATGGGGACGCACCTCGCCCCCCCACCCCTTCCCTCCTTCTCTCCTAGTAGCCCCTACACTACACTAAACTAAACTGTAAATAAATTTGTTATTTTATCCAGTTTCAAACATGCTCACAATTATGAGAATACAATTTTGATATGATGATGATAATAATAATAGTTATTATAAAGACCAAAGGCGTGGAGTGATTATTCTAGGTGGTCAGGTGGAGGGGGACACTATAAGGAGGATATAATATATTAATATCAAGTTTATATAACCACATGTGTGTGGAGGAAGGAAGAGGACGGGTTGTACACCGATAAGTTAAACTTACCAAATCAACCATGACTATAGGATATTAATTTTCAACAAAAGTTTTGTGTGTTTGAATGTTGTATTATTTACTAAGAACCATATATTATATTAAGTTTACATACATGAGAAACCCACCAATTTGAGAAGTCCATTAATTCCAAGGGAGGTTCACCCCCACTAACCCTGACATTTATACACCCATGATAATAATTACATGTAAGGGTTCGTTCTCTTTGCGGTGAAATTTTGTAGAGATGATATCGAGCCAAGAGACGTTAATGAGCAAACATAAATTGAACTCCTCTGCTTCTTAAACAAGGAATGTGAACTCGTACATATAAGAAAGTTTCCTAAACAGGAGATGAGTGCTTATTATTTCTTCCTGCGTGTTCCTCTCTTCTTCACTTAAAAAAAAAAAGCCGAACTTTAATGTAAACCTAATCTGTAAGGAAACCACCCTCCTCTTCCCCAACTCCGCTCTGTAACGAAACTCTCTAAAAGCATATGCAAAGTCATAAATGAACCCTCTATTTTACTGAATTTTCCTACCCCCCACACCCCCTCTTTTCCCACACACCTACTTCTCCCTCCCTTCTTACCCCTTTCTTCCTTAAATTTTTAGAATAAAAATTGGTAGCAATGTAACGAGATGTTTAATGGAGCGTAAGAAGTCCATTAAGAAGGTAATTAAGTTAGTGTAAAGTTTATCAGCATGCTTGGCATGGTGTGTGTAGGGTAATATATTGCGGGCAAAAGTTTGTGAACAAGTCGAGAGGCGACACACACATTGGCTGGTACTTGTCTGACGGGCCAACACAACACAAAAATAGCGGTAATAATAGTAAGAAGACGAGCGATGTCTGCGTGGAATCTTTACAGGCAAGGAAAAACGAGGACAGGAAACAACACTATATATAAATAAATGGTACAGTGCACCACGTAGACTTTCTCTTTCTTTTATATTAAAATACAAAATTTTACTAAAATCTCATAAGATTCGTGAAATTAAATAATATATGAATGTGGGGAATGCCAGGCCTCCTCCGTGGTATGGATTCCACGTTAAACTGTAGGTCCTCCATTTCATCTCACAATCACCCTACCATTACACATTAGCGTAAGTGTGTATAACCCTAACGGGTAGTAAGACGCGGTGCTAATAATAATAATCATAATCATCATAATAATATTAATAATAATATAAATAATAATAAATAATATAAATAATAATAATAATAATAATAATAATAAAGTTACATTGCTGGAGAAACACTCCACCAAAGAGCATAACAATCAATTTCAAATAACTTCATAAAAATATATACCAAATGAAAGACTTATTTTTAACAGCACTGCATTTTTACAACCAATGCAAGTTATGGGAATGTTTAGTATAAGGATTATTAACAATCTAAGGCGTCAGTCTCATCTGCTATGGTTTCTTGATGATGGGTTTGAATTTCAACCAAGTGTAATACTATAATTTTTCTTAAATGGTTTCCTTATAATTATTTCTCCATGGAAATACAGATATATTTAATCTAAATTATAGCTTATTCTTCCCTAGTCCAGTAGCATAAAATTATATCCGTTTATCATGGATGAGTAAAAAGACAGATTATACTATTGGACTATCTTAAAAACTATGCCATAGTGGAAACAAGAAAAGCAAATGTGCTACCTCATAGAGTGAACAAAATTTATATTAGTATAGAGGATGAAGCCATGAAAGACACGGTGATTCGATCGAGCGTTGAGTCGATATACCCAACACTCGTTTATCCAGGATAGGTTGCCTGTGTTACAATATTTCCAAACTTTCTG
Source organism: Timema californicum (assembly GCA_902141385.1). Taxonomy (NCBI): domain Eukaryota; kingdom Metazoa; phylum Arthropoda; class Insecta; order Phasmatodea; family Timematidae; genus Timema; species Timema californicum. The sequence continues at coordinate 79,719 of CABFOW010000537.1, read as the reverse complement.
GGGGGAAGGAGGTGGGGGAGGATATCAAAATCAAGTAGCAAGCTTTTGTTTAACAATGTTTTATGATGAGGTAAAACTTTGCATGTTTATCGTTATGTGTGGGCTGTAACTAAATTAATACCATATTGTCTTCAATAATTTTTTTTGAGATAATTAAATCATGAAGGTTATTAAAGGTAATTGAATTTTTGGGGTCTTCTACTAATATTTCATATAGAAACACATCCACATATATATATTATTATTACTACTACTAATTATGTCACTCATCCATTCTAAATTACATGTTTATTTGCTGAAATCTATAAGATTATGAGTGAACTTAATTTATCTTAGTTCCAATAAGATTAGCTTTTAAATTGAACTATTTCCTTCTATGAATTTTGAGTTTTAGGGAGAGTTGAGCTCAGCTTAGAACATATTAAAAATATATTATATAGACTCAACAAACAATTCACATCGTAAAATCTCAAATTAAAATTTTATATTAGAATTTTTTTTTTATTTCTCACTCAACTTGTTTTAGCTATATATTAAAATGATCCTAGATGTCAAATAAGATGTGTACTAAATTCAAAGTATCATATTCTGAAAATTGAAAAATGACACCTGGACACGGGAATCAAACCCAATTTTCAGAATATGATATCTAAATGGTGTTATCCTCACTAAAATGCATAAATGATAGCTTCAGCTATTAGATTCATTAATATATGCAATCCCGTACAATTATAATATAACTGTCAAATGGCAGCAATAAGCCAATTACCGAGTCGCGGGTGGCTGCGTTGTCTGATGGCTGTGGTCTTATATAATCACATACTTATAAGCTGACGACTTCCGCACGTCCATCATAGACTCTGCCTTAAACTATGAGTGAAGAGTGAAGAATGACCGTGGGCACGGGACGAATCCTGGATAGCTCAGTGGTAAGAGCATTGGCGTACTAGGCCGAAGGTCCCAGGTTCGATTCCCGTGTCCAGGTGTCATTTTTCAATTTTCAGAATATATCTAAATGGTGTTATCTTCACTAAAATGCATAAATGATAGCTTCGGCTATTTGATTCATAAATTCAAAGTGATAAAAAACAGGTATTTTGGTAGTAAACCAGAAAACTAACAAATGTATCCTTATATCTAACAAAAATGAAAATAAATATTTTTGTCGATACTCTAATCTAACAGAAAAGAGACTAGGTCTACTTTCACATATTCATACTTCATGTCATGTTATCTGCAACTGCCCCTTTTAATAGAAACTATTAATAACTATAAAGGAGAACTAATAATATAGTAAAATGTTAGCAATTATGGTCATTAAAAATGTGTTTGTATTATCTAAAAGGCTCTTAATATGAAAACTTGGACTGTAGTTGGCCGACTTTTCCCTAAAAATCTCAAAGTAAGCCAGCCACCTTTTTGATCGGCAATGATTGTACCAAACAATGATAAGTGATAACATTCCCTTGATTAAATCTTTTCTTCGAATTTTCTTAGATACCAGTTTCAAGGTTGGAACACACGACAAAAATAGGAAATAAATAATTTATTGTTCTTTATTCTTTTATAAAATAGCCACAAAAACATATGAGAATAGGTGAATACTATCACAGTACTACAAAACTAGCCCATATATTATGCTAACTTAAAAGACAAGGGAGATGTAGCATTATTTTAGGGTTTCAATCACTGTAGCAAAAAATAAAAAGTATAATGTTATTATAATTATATATTATTAATTTTAGCACCGCATCTTACCACCTTTTTGGGTTATACACATTGTAATTATATTACTTCATGATTATAACAATAATTATTAGAGTGTGGACCCAAGATATATCTTGAAAAACCATTTTTATGTCTTTAATTCAGAAATATATTATTGTAGTTGTTATTTACATAATTAAAAATGGGATGGAATTGTTGAGAATAGCAAGACCATTGATTGTAGATTTTTTTTTTTCATAATTCTATATTTTATATATTACTTGTTAATCTAAAGTTAAGTATAGATGCTGGAAATATTAATTTTTGTTAACTATAGATTAGTAACTGAGTATGGTTTTTATAAAAATATAAATTCTACTGTATTTTATCACAAAAACTACCATTGCGGAAGTCAAGGAAGGAAATATACCCTTTCAGAGCATTTCTCTACTGCATGCTAAGTTCTAAATACAAACAAGTTACCTTGCTTGAGTTCCCTATGGTGTAGCTTATTTGAAAGGGCCATAGCGAAGCCCATCAAGGTAGAAATGAAAGCTTTCAACGTATATGGAAAGTTCATAAATATATTTCACTTTAATGTACTAATTTAAAATTTCATATTTATTTTGTAAATTGGTTAAAAATTTTGTGACATAATTTTATTGTATATGGTGTACAAAGCCAAAGTGTACTAGGAACATAAATCAGGTACAAAGTCGTAAAAGAGACTTATAGGTAAAGATACCAAACTATCATGTTTTCAATAACTACATTAAAATCACCAACATATGTTTTGAATAAAAACAACCCTTAACACACATTATTTTAACCTCATCAAATAAAAGTTAGGTGTTTTCTTCCTATAAATGTTGACCTTAGTGGTCTTGGGGTAAAGTGCTCCCCTCTGGGCCTGATGCTCGTGGGTTCAAACCCAGCTGGGGTCGACGGAATTTCTTGAGTGATAACACCCCGTAACACAAATTCATTCAGAGGAGAAGTAAAGTTGTTGGTCCCATGTCAATTTTGTCATGTAAAAGAACCTTTGAAGGTATGTTACAATACCTTTCCCAGAAAAATTGGTAGGCCCTTTCGCTTTCCTTCATTGAAATTCTCATGTACTAACTAATATAATCAGTTGTTCAAAAAGTATACGTTAAATACCTTGAATAAATAAATAATATATATTTCTATAAATCTTTACCCTACCTTTTAGCAGATGCACAATTTTTATGAAAACTTTCACCAGTTTATTTAATACAATAGAGAGTCTCTAGAAAAATAGAGAACTAAAATCTACATACTACTAAAAAAATATCATAATAGTCATGATCATGATCATTATCATCATTATCACTATTATCATTGTTATTAAACTATGAATAGATCCAAAAAAATTACAGCTAAACATATTTTATAAACAAACATTTAATAGACAAAAGTATGTTTCAAGTGGAAAAAATTCTACCATTCTTTTTACCATAAGTAATTAATGAGACCATTGTATAAAATGTTTCATTAGTGGCCAACTATATTTTCCAAGTTTTCGGTTTATGAAATTAGATGAATGTGGTAATAGTAGACCTTAGGCAAGAGTAGCTCTTTGAGGCATGGTAGACAGTTCCTGTGTCATTCCCTGTCGTGGTTTGGAAAATTTGTCATATCTGAAACGATAAAGACGGTAATTTAAGATTAAATACACAAAAATTAGCTTGGGGAGGGGATCTAAGACCACATTACAAAACCTCTTTTTCCACCTAGCTAGTAAACTTAGGCAGGATTAAAATCAAAACTTGCCTATCCAAAAAAAGTATTAAATAGAACACAATATTTAAAAAATAAAATTATCAAATAATTTATTAGGTCTAAATAGTCCTTCAAATGTATTTAAATAGAAAAAAGAAATAAAAAATATTTAAATTATTGGAGATTCCTTTATATAACATAAAAAAACACATTTTGTTGAAGGACATCTATATTTATAAATGCGATTCTTACCGCCCCCTCCCCCCACCCAAAAAAATCTTGAAATGTTATTTTACGGTAAAGGTATGATACACAAACCCCAAAACATATTTTCTTGGTATCTACCCCTAGGTGATATGTCAATTAATGTCCTTATTAATATATCTATCCTCCCTTTTAAGCAGAACCTTTTAAAAGATAAATTGTCTAAAATGCTTGTGTTCCTTGGAAAGTAAGTTCTAACCGCTAGGATGTTTTCATGTGCGAGGTGGGGCTCGTGCAGAAGTCCCTTAAAAGACCACAGCAAAGAATCTTTTTTTAAAATTAAATTCCTCTCAAACAATTTAAAGGTTTTTAAAGGCAAAATCGAGGGTTTTAGGTGTTCTGAATTTTATAAACTGCTGGTATAGATATTGAGAAAGAATATATATATAAAAAAAGGGTGTGCAAGTATGGATTTTTCACTTTGAGTCAAGTTTGAATGAAAGGAGTTTTTTTAAAACAATATTTTACAAGAAATAATTCAAGTTAAATTTCTGTAATAGATCCATACATAAACCAAAAATAAGTACTAACATATCTTTTTGGAGTTACATTTTTTTTTTTGTGAAGAAATTTATGGTCACACAAATTCAAATTTTTAAATAAATTTAATATAACTGTACAATTTTTTCAAAACAGATAAAAATAAATATTGAGGGATTCTATTTGCTATGAAATTATATTCTAAATTTATTAAAATAAATTAAACTAGTGATTTTTAAGAAAAAGATAGAAAATTCTGAGTACTAAAATATTTTGAGTTTTGAAAAAATCTTTGAGTTAAGTTTGAGCAGATACTAAAATTCAACTCAAACTCAAATTTCTGGGTAGTCGCATATCCCTAAAAAATGCATTATTAATCATATAAATTACAGGGTAATGGAATAAGTAGGTTAATCCCACAAAACACCCTCCCTTGATACAACCCTGGTATTATTAAAGTTCGTTCACGGTAGGAGTTTACCTCCGAAAGGCCTTTTTGCCTACTAGAAATCTATTATATAGTAGGATATTGGTAGGAAAAAAGACCTTTCAGAGGTAAACTCCTACCGTGAATGAAGTATAATATTGTTTGTAACAGTAGTAACTTGTAGTTTGAAAGTAAATTCCATTACTTTCCTTTCTTTTCCACCCCCTGCAAAAAGTATATTTCAAATATGATGATAGTATTAATGTTGAGCATTCATTTTTATTGGAATATTTAAAAGTTCACAAGGAATTTACTACATTATTATTTTTATTTTATAAGTATTGAAAATATCTCCCAAAAGTGACAACTGCATATTAGATGACCTGAAGTATGAATACATGAAAGTAGCTAGATGATAACTTTTAGAGCGTCAAGAAAAGTCTCTTTCGATCAAAAGTGAACTGTACTGCTAAACTAAAACCTAGTGACAGAAACTGTATTTTTCAGGACTATAAGTAGAGTTTCTACACATATACTAATTTATTTAAGACACAACTTGGATATAAACCCTCCTTTAAGATAGAACCAGAGTTCATTAGATCAGTGTTCCATAAATGGTGTGCTGCGGTGGCAAATTAGGAGTACAGCTCAGATACAAGCATCGCTCTTAAATAAGAACACAAATTAAGATGGTACGAGCGACAGCTGTGTGTCATCTGCGTTTCTTACTAACTCGTACTTACTAATGGTTAAAACAAAATGTTTCCAAATGTTAAATAAGCTGGCAAAAAAAATCTTCAACCTCTAATCTTGGAACATTTGAAGTTACTTCAAGAAAAAAATTAATCTATATTATCCTAATTTTGATTTACTGTACAAATATTGTACTGGTTAAGTAATTTATTTTCTGCTGCCCTGGTGCGTACCCAAAACAAAACGGTGGGTTGGAAGAATATAGGCATGTTAAGTGTCCCATGAACTTAAAAAGTTTGTGGAACAATGCATTAGAGGTATAGTTATATCACCTGATATTTCGGTCATGAGGATGAAACAATGTCTGAGTGATGACGAACTTACATTTTTTGGTATTTGTGTTTCTCACTGGGTGAGAGCGAGGGTCGAGTGTCTTTTAACGCTGCTTGCACCAAAGCCTGTGTAATAATAGGACCAATCTCTTCATCCTAAACATAATAAGCTATTTTAATAAACATTTCACTTAAATAGGGTTCATTTCAAATAATTACAGTTTAAAACACGTTACATGTAATATAACTAAAACATTTGAGGGTATTAATGTACAACTTCTAAATGCATGTGTGATCTTTCTGAAAATGTGAGCATGTAAACCTAATTAGACTTAATCACTAAGCCATAGTAGCGGTTAATAAATAAAAAGGCATTTTTCATTATGTTTAATCAAAGTTTTGGTGCGATTAAAGAGTATTATGATTATGTTATTTTAGTATCTTATTACATTGGATAACATCAGCCTTTAAAATTTATTCTTATTGTAAATATTTAGAAATATAGTTTATCTATCACTTACCATGGCGTTATCTCTTTAAGGAAAACCTTTTTCGCTTTTTGAAGTAATTGTATTATATTTGGGGGAAGGTATAGGAGAGGTGGATAGAAACTCGAAAGTTCATTGCTACACTTACAAAAGTAAGCCACTTATCCATATCTTGAGCTAGTTATAACCAGTTCCCCTCATTACAATTTATATTTTAACGAAAATAAAAATTAAAAGTGTCAAAAAACAATATCTATATTATTATTTGGTTTGGAAACTTTGAAAGTTAAAAGGTTGGCCGAAGAACTTTTTTTATGCAAAATTAGATGACAGAATTTTTCTTTACTTTATTTACCGTGCTTTATGTGTAAATAATTCAAAACCTATGTTTCTTCCTCTTCAAATCCAGTGGCGGCTCGTGAACAAAAAATAGGTGGTGCGCAAATCCAAATATTTTTAACTATGGTGTAGACACTTTTATATGGGCCCTACCTATTTAATCTTATCGACATATAATTTTACTATGGCTAACATTTTACAATATTACATATTATAATATACTTTGCTGTAGTTAAGGTACAATAATTAACTATTTTAAAATGAAGCAAGTATAAAATTAATAAAGGGAAAGCTGTACAGCCAAATCTAAAAAACTGTTCATGTTTAACAAGTTTTAATGCTTCTTATTCATTCACTTAAATGATTTAAATCATTCATGCTTGAATTTGTTCAAGATAAGTCCCCACCAAAGAGTAGACACCAAAATCAGAACAATGTATTTTTCACATTACAACCACATTGCCAATCATGTTTTATTGAAAGTTTCTATATTGAAGGTGACCTAGCGGTCTAGGGGTAAGGTGTCGAATCTCTGTGCTGGGGGTCCGGGGTTCAATCCTCGGTCCCGGGACAAATGTATTTGATTGCCAAACCCTTCCTTCACCTCTGACAAGATGTGTATTAATCACAACTTGTGAATGTGAGGAATGTCAGGCCTCCACCGTGGTTCGGATTCCACGTTAAGCTGTAAGTCCTCCATTTAATTTCACAATCAGCCTACCATTAAACTTTAGCATAAATGCGTATAACATGAATGGGTAGTAAGACGCGGTGCTAATAACAATCCTATGTTGAACTTTATAATACATTCAAAATTTTTAGTTTTTGTCTTTTTTTCTAGAATAATATTTAGAGAAGGTCTACAAAGTTTTTTTAGTTTCTAACTTTTCTTCTTGCGTACACAAACTAATTTGTTTTTGCAAAGTGTTTTGCACAGAATTCATAATGATATAAAGAAAATTACGATAACAATGATTATGAAATTTAAAAAAATCTATTTATATAATTTTATGTTTATAAATTATTAATTTTGTGAGAACTAAGAAAGAATAATTGCAATTTAAAAATTATTGAAACTTTATAGCAACGATTTAGTCAAATTCATGATTCCAAAACAAATATCTATGTTCAATATCGAGTTGTGCACCAAGCCACATGCTAAAGGGATGCTTTAAAACTTGCTAGATAGGTCAACAACCTCTCTTTGTTTCACTGTGCATGTGCAGACGGTTGCACACACCTATAACTTAGTAGAGGTAGAAGGGTAGCGCTAGCAGTCATGCTCAAAAGTGGTTATAGTAAAGAGCCAATTTTAACCAATTCAATCTAAATAGATATGTTGATTCTTTATGAAGTGCTATTCAACTAAAATAAAATTGAATACTATTTTGTGTGAAGTTATATGTGGTGCACTTGCACTTGCACATACAAAGAGGAGTTGCCACTGTTCAACTCAAGTATTTCTAAGAAAAGATGCAGTAAATGTGATGTGTTTTGACATTTATAATAATTTGAACAACAAAACAAATAAATTAGTTGATAATGTAAGAAATAATTAGAGTAAAAATATGTGTTATTAATCAGTTTGATGACTTTAAAGAATAAAACAATTATCAACCTTTAAACAAAATGTTATCATATTTATTTTATATCTTAAAAAGTTGATTAGTAATGATAATAAAGTTTATGAATGAATCCATATTACTAATTCAATTTCCTAAAATTTAATTCAAAAAAGGTCCTAATGCTAGCAGTGAAGTTCTTTTTAATGCCTAAACATTTATCATATTCTAAAATTAATTTTGAGTATGTGTGTGTAGATTTATAAATGCCCCCTAGTAAATAATAATTTGTTTTAAGTGTCAACATTATGAATAAAGGAAACTTAAGTCTTTCACAGGCTGATAAATGAATTTCATCGACAAGGCTCACGAATGAAATTAATAAAAGCTTTAAGGATATAACATATTTATAAGGCAAACAACGTTTTTTTATTTTTAAGCATCTTACTACCCATCGTGTCTATGCACTTCTTAATAACACTTATGGGGTAGGAACGAGGAAGGAAGAATTTAGTGAAAATGTTCCCACATTTGTGTGTAGGAAGAGCAGAAAATCACTTATGAGAAAATCACCTCAGTGTACCCAACCTAGGTTTGAACCTCAAGTTCCCCATCACCAGACAACCAGACTTGATGAGCTTAACAGTTAGACATGTTTATCGGTACAGATGTTATTTCTATTAACAAAGTAACTAAAATGTGCGGATGGGTTAGATACACAAATTTGTCCTCTATTATAGTGAATACTTCACCTTAATAGTAGAAAAGAAGAAAAATCAAATTTCATTTAACTAGAGTTTGGTATTTTTGAATTTTATCAAACACGGGCAAGAAATGTCTAACACTATACAAATAATGATACATCCAGCCTGAATGCAAAGAATTTTTTTTTTACCGTAGAAAATAAATTTTCTAAGCTTGCTCTTGATTGCAGTTTAAACCAAATTGATTTTTCTTTTAGAAGGCACAAATGTAGAAAATGCATTTGCCATTTAAAAAAATTTAAGAAAAAACCAAGAAAAAAACCTGTTATTGTGTTTTATTGAAAAAGTGCCTTACTTTTCTAACAATTGTTAAACACCTTCAATAATTCCTCTGCTTTCATTCGCAGCACACGAGAACAATTTGATAAGGTGCACTCTTCATTAACGACGGGACGCCACGAGGCTTGTTTTAACGACACCCGGCAAAGCACCAAGGTGTCGGTTGATCTAATCACTGATCATACTCCACAGCCATAATTACGTCATTAACTATCGAGGCTTCCATTCTAAGAGCCACCTTCAAGATAACCTCCCTCTCATCCCCTCACATTAATAAAGCGGGACTCCTGAAAACTTGGCCAAGTCTCACGGCACAGTTGGGGACATTATTATCTTGGTTCCTTCATGGAAAGATCACATTCTCCCCACCATCTCTGAGCCTCTCGGCAGTAAAGTTTTGTCTTTTGCTCCAGTGACATAGCGCATCATTTGAACTGTGATCGACTGAACCATTGTGACTGCCGTTACCGATGGCTCATCAACCCGGCTCATTTGTAGGAGGATCTCATTTTGATAATAAACTGCTTGCCATCGCGATAACAATGAGTTGAGGCTTTGGAGGATATATTTGGCTGGTATTTCATCCATCAATCATCCCTTGAGAAGAAGTAAAGTTCTAGTTATTGTTGATGGTAAAGTGATTAAATACAAAAATCTTCACCAGCTTTGTACATCAAACAATTTCATTTGCAGTGGCAAAAAATCACAATCATGTTTTTTTTATTTTAAAACCAAGTTTTGTATAAATGTATATTATTTAGGTTTTGTGTAAATAGCAGACCCAACTGTTTATATCAGCACACAGGAATTTCTATGAGTGAGAGCATAAGAGCCTACCAATTTTGCCAGGAAAGGTATTTTCACGCAACTTCCAGGGTTATTTTATATGCCACAGGCGAAAAAGGACCAACAGCTTTACTTTCCCTCCAAAGAAAGTTGTACATTAGATTTTTATTGGTCAAGAAAAATCTGTTGACACAGGCTGGGTTTGAACGCATGAACATCGGGTCCTTAGGCGAACACTTCAACTCAAGACCACTTATGCTCTCTGCTAATAATTAAACTAACAACATGTTAACCTCATTTAATCAAATAAGTTTCTGGATCCACCTAGGTTATGAAATGTTATTTACTAAAGATAAATAAATTAAGGAGACACTTATGTCTGAGGAATTTTTTGAACAAAAGTTAGTTTCATGTAAAGCTATAAATAATGCATTCAACATAATACGACATTTACTGTGAGATTCATTTTATATTTGTTTTAGTCTAGATATCCCTAAATATATTACCTAGCACACAAGTAAATGAATGTCTAGCTAGTAATGTATTCACCAAGATAGCTATTTTAATATTTTTATGTTTTCTAGACTTTAGTAATTTTAAAATGAAAAATTATTGGTTTTGATGAACGTGGATAATTCATAATAAAATATAATGAAATAAATGACAATGACATCAAACCATGCCCTTTTTAATTCACAGATGTATCAAGATACAAGATGTAGTTAGCTAAAGCGCTAGTTTCGTGTTTAGCTTGACTACCGAGGATGGGTAGATCGGGGTTTGAATCGCCCTTGTGTGAACTAGGGGTGGTTTTTCCCAAATGGTGTTCCACTTTCCTTCTAAGCAAATGTGGGTTCACTTCCTCTAAATTAAATCTTCTAAATTCATAAACCATTAGTGTAATTAGTACTTAAGCATATAACCCAAATGGGTAGTGATACGCAGTGCTAAATAAAAGAGTAAAATCAAGACATAAGTTTTTTTTTGCGTATAACCCGAAAGGGTAGTAAGACGCAGTGCTAATAATAATAATAATAATAATTTTTTTTTCGCCTTGTCTTAATACCTATTATAGTCACATGGATACATAAATTATGTTGATAGGATAGGGAAGAGGAAGTTATAAGTTACATTGGTGTGGAGGGGGAATGGAAAGCCACCCTAAGTACACCCAATCAGGATTCAAACCCCAATCACCCTGTTATCGGCAATCCAGCTTAACATAAGAGTGATGCATTTGACCATGGAGGGGGTGAGACATAAGTGAAAAACTGAATTAACCTAGAACAGCAGTACTCTTAACAATAAACAACTAATGCCAGTACCAAGATTTTTAGTATCTAGGATATGACAAAGCCAATTTTTAACTTATGTCACCAAATGGGATCGAACTAAAGGTACAGTCACCTAACCTTGTAGTCTGTCTCCCTAGACTCACAACCAATTTAGAGAAGAGGCAATTTCCACAATGGCATAATAAGGGTCCAAACAGTAAACATTTAACTACACTAATTGATCAGGTAAAAAGAAGAAAAAATTACAGTGATACTCCAGTATCCATTGAATCAGTATCAGCAGTTTACCGCTACCAAATTTTATTTACTTTTAATTAAAGAAAAAAATTATTCATAAGTTTCAAACCACACGCCAAATGAGAACTGGCATAATATAGCAGTATTATATACATTACTTGATTCATAACAATCATCAGTGATCATCACAACAAGAAGAATGGAGAATAGTAAGTACGCTGTAATGTACAGTACACATTATGACTTTATTTAATGTTGATGTCTTACTGTGAACAATTTATCAATTAAACTTTACCGTATTTATGTATGTTACAAGAATATCATATTATATAATGGTTTGGTATTATCCACGGATTCACGTAATTGCGGTAGATCTTGGAACGTATTACCCGCAGATATGGGGGACCTACTTTAATAAGAAGTGTACCCACATTTATGAGCCAAGCGAGTGGAAATCCAAGCGAGTGGAAAGCCATGAAGGAAAGAACACCCTCAGTACAATCAGTTGAGATTCAAACTACGACCTCCTTATCATCAGCAAACCCTACAATTATTGTATACAACTAGGTACATTAAAAATGTGTATACATTAATTTTACCATCAAATCCACATTATTTTATTTTAATCAATAGAAAATGTAAGTTACTATGAATTTGTAATCAAAATTATTAATCAAACAGCTAGAGTTGGGTTGAATCTGTTATGTTGGGTTGTCTGAAATACATCTTATGTCGAGAGAACTGTGAAGCTAGCAAGTTGTCAAGAGTGGAATGGCTAGTCTTGTACAGTGTTCTTGTAATTGTGTCCTAGTAGGATAGAGTGAATCATTCCTATAGATACTTGTGTGTTGTTAATGTCTTGTTTAACAAATGGTTCATAAACTGATTACAGTACATACATAACAGAATCCACGGTTTTACGAATCCAAATATTGAACATAAACCTCTACTTTACTTTCAAATATTAAATCTCGAATCCAAAATTAAATCTTAGAAAAAATTATGAATATTATAGGAAATATAAGTATATGAGAATAGAAAATACAAATATTAGCTAAATGTTAACATTCTCTCTTATAATTCGTTCATTTTAATATACAATAAGTTAAGTGTTAAATTACTGGTCTGGGGCCTGGTTGTTAAGTTCATTCTATAACTATAGTTGGTTCTGAACCATCATAAGCAGTATTAGAGCTCTAAAACAAACTTCTCTTAAAATATATATACCGGTATATAATAATATTAGAGCTATAAGAAAATATTTGAGTCTAGAATTATCGAGTCTTGAATATTCCTTAGGATTTCAGGAATTCAAAGGATTCTAGGGTCCCATCCCTGCAAATAACATGTTAAATCAATAGGAGTTTTAAGAATGTGCACATAGCAATTGTGCACGACTAACATAATAATTCCTCACTGTACTGGTTCTATTTTAAAATATAGTTATTATTTGAATGAAGAATAATTTGTAAGTAACTTCCAAAATTGTTAATTACCGATTTGTTACCACTACAAACTCAATAGAATAGAGATATTAATTCAAGCTACATCATCATGTACCATAACTAAGAACTTGAATACATAGCCAAGTTTACTGGAAGAAACCCAACTACTGCTAAGATTCTATCACAGCCAAGTTTTCTTCCGTTCATTTCCAGGACCTTACTAACAAACCCACCCAGGGAAGGAATGGGGAAGCAATAGTAAAAAAAATAGCAATTTAATTACAATTTTAAAAGCGGTAACAGTATTCTGCCGCAGCGTTATTGGTCTCGGTTATATTTCCTCGTTCAATTAAGACTGGTTTTAATTACAGTGAAGAAGTCAAGTCGCTGGTTAATAGAGGGAGTGTTTAGAGAAGGAATAAGGAGGGGAGGGAGCTGAGGGTGAGATATTGTGATCCAACCCTCATACTCTAGCAAGACAGGCAGTGCTAGCTGCATGCAAGAAGGGAATAACACCACAGGTCATTGTTTTTATAACTACAGTTGTATGGTGTAGCTAGTCATTATATAGCTATAAAATAAACTGCTAAGTTTAATATCAGTACCAAATTATAAGCAATAAACTTAAGTAAACAGGATGATGATGAATTTAAGGAATTATAATTGTGTTATTAGATGATGAGAGTACAAAACCCAATATTGTGAAAATATATTCAGTGTAGTTGGCTGGGATAGAAACCCGGCTGATCAATGAGTAGTTCGCCAAACCTCAAGATATACATTATAAACTTATAACTATACTCAACAAGTAAATCCTGAAAGGACGTGAAATACACACCAACATAAATTTTTTTAAATGGGAAAACTGCATAGGTGGTCCAAAGTGTCACACTCGTAATAGACTGGAATGCAGGGGACAGGGATACAGGGGTTTGAATCCCAGTTAGGTGTGCTGAGAGTGTTTTTTCTAAATTTTTGCGAGTTTTTATGTCAGCATCTTAAAAATTAATGTTATTATGTTTCTGAACTGTGTCTTACTACCTGTCCAGTATCCAGGCTAATGTACATCCATTTGTGTGGAGCAAAGTGAGAAGCTATTTAATAATAAAAAATTAAAAAATCACCCTCACTACACTTGACCAGCATTTGAAACTAAACCTCTCAATTCTTGGAAATCTGGGTTATTGTGAGAGTGACATCAAGATCAAAGTTAGGAAAAGAGCAGCCTACTTTCTGGGAAACACGGTACATTCTAGATTCATAAACGAACATAAATTATGTATTGGATGATTTGATTCTTTATCAAAGTTTTATCATATCACTCATATTCACAGTATAGTAAGGTTCCAGAGCCTTGCTGTAGAGCGAAACATAACCTTTTTTAACTTTCAAATGCATGTAAAATTCTAATAAAATGTTTATACCATCGTACAAGGTAGACAATAGATAATTCAGTCAAATGAAAATAAATGAAAACAATCAAATAAAAACAATCTAATGATCATTCGATAGTTTCCATAATTTGATAATCGATAGTTAAAATAATTTGATAGTGTCCATCACTACTGTAAACAGACTGCATTGCCAACACTAAATGGCGGCCAAAGCCATTTACTGTGTGCGCCAAGCCGAAAAATACTAGTAGAGCGATATATAAGCACTGAACATGGTGAAGATGTATATAATGGAAAACTGCTGTATTAGTGGAACACTGTAAAAGTGAATGCTGTAAAGCAGGGTCATACTGTATTGGTACTACCACAAAACATTAATTTGTAAGGGTGTGTCGAATAGGACGTACTGTGTACCCATTGTCACAAATCAAGCAGAAACATGGACAGTGACAGTAAGAGAGACTAGAAATGTGGAGGCCATGGGAATGAAGTTTGTGAGGAGCATGTTAGCTGTCACGAGCAGAAAAAAAGGATTAGGAATGAAGCTATCTGGGAAAGAGTGAGGGTACAGGGAGTACATGAGATGATAGAGGAACCAAGACTGTGATGTTATGAGCATGAAATGAGGATGGAAAGGAGAGAATACCAAAGAGAATGATGAAAATGAATCATGTAGGAAAAAGAGTGCAGGGGAGGCCAAGAAAAAGAGGGAGTAGCAGATAACATAAAGTGTGCAAGTGAGAGGAGAAGAATGGTGAAATAATAGCGGAAGAGGGAGGCATTTTACTAAACTGACTAAGACATAGACTAGAAACAGTTGTGGTTTATGATTATGAGTTTCCTTTACATTTCAAGAGCAACAAAATGTTAAATTAATTATTTTAATTCTATAATATGTTTTGATTGAAAAACTAATTGATGAGTTTAACATATTAAGAAACTCTCAAAAATGTGTCCTTGGGTTAAGCCAGAATTTTTTGCTTGAATGTGTAGGAATGTACGATTCAGTGGCTGAGATTGCTGTAGCTATAAAATGGTTTTTGTAATGGCAATAATTGAGGACAAGTTAAAAATTAATCAAAAGAGATGTATTTGGGTGCTAGATGTTTAAAAATTTCAAACCTAGTTTTATGAAGCATAAAAACCAAATATAGTTTTATTACCTATCAAAGCCCTCAGTTTTGACCTTTTTAAATGTATGCATATATAGTAGCTTCTATAATATAACCTACATTTAAAATGCTGAAGTAAAAGCTTATTTGAGTTTTGTATACTTTTATCATTTTATTTATACAATATATAAAAGTGTATTTTTTTAAATTGAATCTATTTAATATAAGAACCCCCTACAGTTTCAATTAGAAGCAAGCAAACAGTGATACTGCGTTAAGAAAGGGTTTGTAAGAAATTACAACTCTGAATGGCCCACAAAGTCAATACAAATAAATCTACATTTCAAACACTCAAAAGAAACTCAAACAAACTTGCAATTACTACGACATGGCAAGAAAAAATGTTAGCATGAAACCTTTTATTCCCAAACTCAAAACGCTGACTCTTATCATGCGAAAATAAAGAAACCAATCTTAGTGAGTTATACAAATAAAACCATGGACTTACATAATACTACTTTTATCACGTTTGGAAATTTACTTTTCCATGACAATTTAAAAAAAAACCACTTGATTAGAAGCTAGAAACCTAGTCAATATATGTACACAAAAGAACAACAGAAATTCAATCAGAAATGTAATGAAAGTAGGTTGTTGTAAATATTACATAGCATTAATTTCATAATGAATGGTTGTCAAAATACACATTTGATGGAATGCTTACAAATGTGCTGTTTGCAATATTATGATGAGAGCCCGAATTTTGATGACATGTTAACTTTTTTCTTTTTCTTTTGAATTTCACATACAATGCTCATAAGTATATACACTCTGCTCATGATCCCCTTGTTGTAGAAATGTAGATTTTATAGGGTTGCGTTATTTTCGATTCATTTGTAGGCATTTTCAGGGATTTTTTAAAGCCATTTTTAGCCATTCTTGAATTATCCTAGGGTATTCATGTAGAGTGAGTATATTTTTAAATACTATTAATATTTTATAATGAATAAGTGCTGAGTATTCTCTTTGTTGGAATGGTTGTAAAAGACACATTCCTGGTGAGACACTGCAACTAAGTTGGAGAGTGTTGCATTCGAAGGAATAAATACAATAGGATCTGACTAATTTGAAGTGGGTTAATTCGAATAAACAGATAATTCGAATCCACCATTATTTCCCTATGAAATTATTATTCAAATCGATGGTAAAAAAATAACATTTAATTCAAATTGTAGAAGGAAATATTTGGAAAATTCGAGGTTTATACAGTATATTGTTAATTTATTCGAGTTTTTACTCACTTCAAACCTAACTCAACAATCTCCACCAAATTCAAGAATCCCAGGAATGTCAAATACAGTTAAGAGTTATTGACTCATAGTAAGAGAGAAAGTGGGAAATTTTGCACCAGGTGAAAGTAGTTTTCTTAGAATAGGGGATGTTTTGGCTCTACTTTAATCAATTCTGTGTGACAATGAAGCAATTTTTCATTTTGAGGTTTTTTTATTTATTGTGCACAAAGAGTTTAAATACCCAATGGTTAAATCGAATTTTGGATATTTCAATTATTTTTTTTAGATATCACTTGGACTTTGAATTAAAAAAGTTCTACTGTATTACTTTTGAAACAAATATTTGTACAAAATATATATGTTTATATTTAGTAGAATAAAAGAGTTAAGTTGTTAAAGATATTTCATTGCAATTTACATTTGTAAAGTGGGTGTTTGATTTAGTTGTAGTGTGCATTTATTACAAGTTTTTATTCATATACTTATTTGGGTCATAAAAAATATTAAATAATTTTTTAAGAATCTTTAGGTCATTTTTGATCATTTTTAGGTATTCAAAATCAGGGCCTTGCTTATATTACTCAGAAATTTGGTAGCAAGTTGAAGACATATAAATAATATTACATTTGTTTCAAATAGCTGTTAGTAAACATGGCCTACACACATACGATACAAGTTTAGACCTTAAATTCACAATTAAAACCTAATAAAACACATCATAGTAATCTTCAGGATAAACCAGGCCCTTTTTTAGCAGAAGAACACAAGATTGTATGGATCATTGCTGCTTGGATTCTGAAGTTGCCTGTTCAAACTAGTGTGCTATGTCCTGAATGTGAGCTTTAAGGCCTACATTTTTCTGGTATGTGTGTAGGTGTTGTCCTTATATCCACCTTTAAATGTTTATTAAATACAGCTGTTTGGCACCATTTTTCTTTATTCAAATAGTTGGTTTTTGATTTGTTCCTGCATTTTACTATTCATTCTAGTTCTACAAAAGGTTGTGTGTGCCCAAGAAAATTGGTTAGTTGGTTAAACAAGGGTGCCAGTCAAAGGTTTAGGACTCATAATCTTGTTCAATAAGCATTTTTTAATTTAATCAAATATATTAAGTGTTCAAAAGAAATTAATGTTGAAATGGATGTGAAATCTTCCTATCTTTCAAAGTATTAAAATATTTTGCATCCATCAGTATGCTGGAATTAAAAGCTTTAATTGATTAAAATATTTTATTTGCTATTTAAACATGTTTGGGATACAAAAAACTTACCAGTACTGCTATGTCTGAACCACTCGCTGGTTCTTCACTGAACGGCAGAAGATCAAGTAAATTATATTTCATGCCCTCACCTGTAATAAACACACATGACATGGTTAAGCTTTTACATGATTTGATTGATGATTGCTTATTAGTATATTTGTCTTAAATTATATATTTAAATTTACACTAAAACAATCAAATTTAAAGTAACATAAAAGGGTGTTTTTTTGAGCACAGTATCTTATTACTCGTTTGGTCTATCCACACATTTAGGAACAATAAAATTAAGAAAGAATAAGGTAGATTTTACCTTACCACTTCAGCGGGTGGATTTTTAATAAGATTAAAAATTGTTGTACAATATTTAATGATAGTTTATAAAAGCGATAGAGTACTTAATAACTTAACAGTACATTAAAACAATGTGGAAACAATGTAAAATAATGTAATGTTTGTGTTTAGGAAGGAAGCCAACCTGAATGGATGTTATTTTTAGCACTGTGTCTTACTACTTGTTCAGGAAATACCCATATGTATTAATTACACTAGTGAGTTAGGGATGAGGAGGGTTGTATTTAGAGGAACTGTACCCGCATTTGTACAAAGGGAGAGTACAAAAAAAAATTGGGAAAAAACCCAGTACACCTGACCGTGATTCAAACCTTAATCTCCCTGTCATCGGCAGTCTAGTCTAATCGAAGATTGAAAAAGTAAAATTATTAAAGCACATTATGCTAAGAACATAAATACATTCTGTATTTGACACTGACCTGTGGTGCTGAGTTTGCTATCGTAGGTCATGAGCTGTGCTGTATAAAGTATGGCTTGCAAATCCGCCCCGGTGAAGCCTTTAGTACTGGCTGCCAACTGTTTTAGATCAACGTCAGCATCCAAAGTTAAACGTCGGCTTAGAGATTGTAGAATAGATAGGCGGTCATCCTAGAACAATGTATTATGCAGACATACACTCAATCAAAAGATATAGATTAATTTTCATAGAAGTTTAACTAACCTGAATATTTTCTTACAATCATTTATTTTTGTGTATAACTAAGATAATCACACATAAGATTATTTAATATTAAAGTCAGGAATGGGTTAATTTAATCTTCTAATCTTTTAAGACATTCAAGATTTGAGGATTCAGAAACAAAAAAAAATCATATTCAAGGATTTATAAACATTTGAGATTGGATTTTTTTAGACCCATTAATATTAAGGTCGGTATGCAGGGAAGGCGAAAAAAAGGTAAGTGCTTTGCAGTTATTATTTCAAAACATTTTTGGCCAAAATAAATATAATAATGCTCCAGTAGGAAAATAGAGTTTAATTTTCTTCACATAGTGATAGCAACAGTTCTTGAATATCTGTCAATAATGTCCTGGGATGAATGACAACGTTTTCTCTTCATTTTAAAAGTTTCTCATCTAATGCCACTATGATCATGACAAACATTCAACTAGGGACCTACTGTCGATATTACCATATGAAGAAAATTAAATTCTATGTTTCCACTAGAACCATTTTTGATTAATTTCGGCCAACAATTTTTTTTTGTTATAATAACTGCAAAAACACTGGCCTTTTTTTGCATCTCTTACATCTTCATCTTAAAGATGGGACATTCAAATCCTCGAATCCTAAGGTATTGCACCAATTGTAATCAATAAGTAAAAGGAATTATAAAGACTTTTTTTAGTTGGGGGACTTACAAAATTACAAAAGAGTACGAGGTTGTATTAATTTACTAAAAAAAGTTATATATTTGTTGTTTATGATGTAATAGACCATTGATCAATGTCACCAAACAACTTCATTTTTTTAAATAAATTGTAAATATTCTCACTTTAACTTAAATTGTACATTTTTAAAGAATCGAGGATTCAAACTTGTATTATAGACACGAAAGAAACTTTATGATTCAGATTCAACACTTGGATTCAACCCATCTCAAGTTATTATGCTTTATATTGGTTTAGCCAAACATAATTATATGACAAGCCCAACAATCAGACCATTAGTTTTCTTCTTATAATCAAAACACATTCTCTTTAAGGAAAACTTCTTTTCGCTTTTTGAGGTATTTTGTTACACATATTTGGAGGAAGTGACACGAAAGGTGGTTGACCTCGGTGGGCTTGGGGTAAAGTGTTCTCCTCAGGACTCGATATTTTCTAAGATTCAAATTCATATTCGAGATTTGTAAGTAAAATGAAGATTCAGATTTAAGAGTAAGATATTAAAGTTAAGATTCAAATTCGAGATTCGCAGGAAAAATTAAGATTTGGATTCGTGATTCAGACATTCAATTTCTAGAGCCAAGTTGTTACCTCATCAGGAAGAGGACACAGCACTGCTCTGTCCAACCTGCCGGGTCTAAGTAGGGCAGGATCCAGTAGATCTGGCCTGCTTGTGGCTGCTATCACCCACACCCCTTGTAAAGACTCCACTCCATCCAACTGGGTCAGCAGCTGGTTCACTACTCTGTCTGTCACCCCTGTGCTGTCATGTCCACGCCTGACCAGACATTACAACCGATGGCTTTTTTTAGCACCACGTCTTACTATCTGTTCGGGTTATACGCTTATACACTAATTACACTAATGGATTAAGGATTAGGAAGGCTTAATTTAGAGGCAATTCACCCACATGTGTGAAGGGAGAGTTAAAAACCATTTATGACAAAAACCACCCTCAATGCACCCAGCCGGGATCGAACCCTGATCACCCCGTCTTCGCCAGTCTAGTCAAACACGAGAGTGGCTTGTTAGACCAGGCGGCCGCCAAAGCAAGTCACAACCAATGTTGAACACTTTGTAGACCATCTCCAGAGGTGACAAATTAGTAAGTGAAAACTATGGAGTTTTTACAAATACAAAATATTATTTTGTTTTTTTAAATATTTATAATATATAGTAATACTATCCAACATCATATCTATTAGCTAATTTTTTTTTTTCAATTTTATTTTGGCAATTTCAAACTTAATTATTTATGTTTATAAAAAGAATTAAAATGTGAGCTGCAACACAAATTTTGCTATTTATTTTTAACATACATTTAGTACGTGTGTACCACCATTGATTTACCAGTATGTAATTTCCATAATATTAAAATGTGGTTGAAGTATTTATTAGACAAGTAATATGTATACTTCAATCAAATTAAATATATTAATCATAAGACGTATATTTAGCTGAAAAGGATATAATTAATTTAAATGAACTATGAAGTATAATCCCAGTACATGGCTAAATCTAAATAAAAGTTAATTTCCACCTAATGTGAATATCGCCAACCATGTGAAATTAAATATGGTATGAAAGGCAGTGTAAAGCCCAACCCTGTGTTGCCAGTGGCTAATGAATACACACCTCCATCAAAAGAATCTGCCTTAAGTTGTGGAGCTCAAGCTTGGGACTATTTTTAGATAGCTGTTAGAGCATTGACGCACCCAGCCAGATGTCTCGAGTTCAATTCCCATTTCCATCTACTATTTTCACCTACGTCTAATTTAATTGACGTATGAACCCAGTATGTGGCTACATTTCCTTCAAAGTTAATTTCCTTTCATGGTTAAGTGTATGTATTTCATTAAATAAATAATCTTAAGTAAAATTGAGCTTTGAACAACTAATACTTACATGTGTGCATGTGTTAAAGCACAATGGAATCACTGAAAATTGTTATAAGAGACAATGTATGGCATTGAGAGACAATCTGAATACTGTTTCATAAAAACTCAAACTCGTTAACATTTCTGGGTGATAGCGTCAAAAATAGACTTTATTGCTTGTTTTTCAAAAGAACTGCCATTTTGCTAAAGCAAATGTTCAAGAAATGCCTTAATATTACTATCCTAGTTAATCACATTAACATTTTACATTTTATTTAAAAGATTTACATATAGCTGCAGTCTTATTTTGTAAGCTGCACCATAGTGTAATGTGTCAAGGTAAGCTTGATACCGTTCATGGTACACTATACATATTACTGGTAATACTGTACAATCTTTATGAACCACAAGAAATATCTGATGTTCAAATATTGTCACTTATAAATGGTCTTAATATGATATCAAGGAATTTTTTTTTAACTTACCTCGGTGCAAGACTGTCAAACTCATCGAAGAATAGGACACAAGGTTTAGCACTTTGAGCTCTAAAACCAACAAAGAGAATCATAGAATTAGCCTATTTGAGGGATGTTAGGGTACTTTCAGCAGGGTGGTGGGGGTTGGTATGCCAAGCCTTTGACTCTTAGCTTTTGAATTTTATATTTTTCTACCGTCCAACTTCCAACTCTTCTATTTCTCTACTGTCCCAATACTTCAGAAATGGTTTGATATATTAATTAATAATAATAAATTTACTGAAGTAAAATTATACAGTATAGATGACTTCACAGGAAAGCTTCTTTGAGATTGTGAATTTATATTTGAATAAATTTGTCAATCCAAAATTACAAATATTGGTCCTAATGAATAAAAAAAGGGTAGAATTAAAATTATATAGTCATCATGAAAAAATTATTTTAACTTTTATTTATTTTTATTTTGAGGGTGGAGTATGTAAATTTTTACTAAAGCTAATTCCACTCAAAATTGCTTCCGACTCCGCAGCCCTGACTTTCAGGTTAAAAAAAAATGGACCAAACAATGAAAGTTACAAAAATTCTCTCAAAATATGTTTTTATAAAAGGTAGGTAAAAAAAATCAATTATGATTTAGTTGTTTTTTTAACTTTGATTCAACTTTTAAATTCATTGATTATTTCAGCCATTTTAACAAACCAAAGAAAAGGTTTTTTTTTATTTAACTTTGGATGGGCTAATTTTGATCTATAGTCAAAATACAGAAATATAGAGTACTTTTTTTACTTTCACATTGACTACTTTCCTGATTGTTTGGGAACACGTGGACTATGTTTGGTACTTGAAAAGAGAAGATACGCAACAAGGACATAAAGATAAATCAAGGAAGGCCTCCTTCCAAACAAAGAAAAAATTATTATCTTCAGA
The DNA here is from genome assembly GCA_902141385.1 of Timema californicum. NCBI lineage: Eukaryota > Metazoa > Arthropoda > Insecta > Phasmatodea > Timematidae > Timema > Timema californicum. The sequence goes on along the minus strand of CABFOW010000537.1, from coordinate 56,800 downwards.
AACTGATCAATTTTAAAGGTATGTAGATACTAAGTTTAATATAGTGGAAATAAATAGTTTATGTTGTTTTTATTTTTTTTATTTCATAACACTCTTTATTACACTACAAATCTACCCTTTTAGCATATTTTTTGTGATTTGTATGAAAACCGTAAGTGATAGAGGTAAATGCACTTCAGCATTAAATTTAGCATGTCAGAATTAGTTGAAATCACCTTTCATTTATGAGACAGCCAAAAAAAAAGTTGTATTTCGCAGGCCAGTGTATTTATATAGCAATATTGTGGTTATGAATTTTGTACTAACTTTTGAAATATATTTCGAACAGCTTCTTCACTGGCGCCAATGTATTTTGACAACAGTTCTGGTCCCTGCAAAAATATATTAACATACTCAAATATTTTCTAGCAGTTTGATATAATGAGGTTATTAGCATCTAAAACAGTTATAATGTAATCTCAAACATTCATATTCCAATTTATAATAAATCTTCACATTTTCTTAACTAAGATTAATTAATAGAAAGTCAAATGCAAATCTTGAAGACATGCGTAAAATTTCTCGGCAGCTGAAAAAATCACCAAGAAAATGTTTTAGTATCTTTCAGTTAAGGCTTGTAATTTATTTACAATACTTTCCAATTTTAAAGATGTCCTAGGGCCATAGATGATAAATTTATACTTCCTTTTAAGTTTTAAGAAGATTTTAAGCCTATTTTATTAAATGTTTGATTACAGAAATAAGTATGTTCTAAAGGAATTGTATTATATTTGGAAGAAGGTATAGGAAAGGTGGATAGAAACATATAAAAGGGGGACGAACACAAAATGTTATTATTATTATTATTAGCACCGCGTCTTACTACCCATTCGGGTTATACGCACTTACGCCAATGTGTTATGGTAGGGTGATTGTGAGATGAAATGGAGGACCTACAGTTTAACGTGGAATCCGAACCACGGTGGAGGCCTGGCATTCCCCACATTCACAAGTTGTGATTAATACACGTCTTGTCAGAGGTGAAGGAAGGGTTTGGTAATCAGATAAATCTGTGCCGGGACCGAGGATTGAACCCCGGCCGCCAGCACAGAAGTCTAACACCTTACCCCTAGACCACCAGGTCACCAACACAAAATGGCCTTTACAATGAAAATAAGAACACAGTTCACACTTTACACTTTTGTTTTTTTGGTTTTCTCTTTTAGGGAGTTGCGTTGCGCGTTTCACACTCCTCCCTGATGAGTTCTGATAGAATGAAACCTGGGTCGGGGAATTGGGCGGTGACGATCAATTTTCTTTAAGAGGCAACCATTACCTCTTTGTCCATTGGCAGCAGTGTAAAGTGTGAACTGTGTTCTTCTTTTCATTGTAAAGGCCATTTTGTGTTCTTCCCCCTTTTATATGTTTCCATCCACCTCTCCTAGACCTTCTTCCAAATATAATAAAATTACCTCATAAAGCGAAAAGAGGTTTTCCTTATAGAGTTATATGTTCTAAAGCAGGGATTCTCAACCAGTGTTCTGTGATGCGGCACTTCGGGATACCATGAGATTTTGAGGTGAAATTTGTAAGGAAAATAAAAGAAACAATATTATAACAAAATAATGAAAATATATAAATTAGGGACGGGACCCTTGAATCCTTAAGGATATTTGAGATATTAGGATTTGAGATAATTTCAGATTTGAGACTCAAATCCTTAAAAAGAATTTTTTCCATTTTTAAAGCGAGATTTGTTCTATAGCTCTAATACTGCTTATCAGTGGTTCAGAACAAATTATAATTATAGGATTAACACAACGACCAGGCCCCAAAGCAGTAATTTTAAACTTAACTAAATGAATGAATGTTATGGATTATTAGAAAGAATGTTAACATTTAGTTATCATTTATATATTCTTTTATATCGATATTTACTCTAATATTAGTAATATTTTCTGAGATTTAGATTTTTTAAATATTGGATTCCACCCAACTCTTTAAGAAATGGAAGAAAGTATTGTCTTTTAGTGTTTCTCTGAATAACACATGCCACAACACCCCATGCTGGACATAGGACACAGGGGACATCATCAGACTTAGTATGTCTCAAGTGCAGTGCTATAATTAATATTGAGCAACACCTAGACTAGAATGGAATGGAATAATTTCGCATATGAAACTCAGCCATTCCATTCTGGTCTAAGTAGGTGTCGTCTTGTATCTAGTATAGCACTGCAATAGACTGGAAAAAAAAATCATCTGCTAAGTCTTGAGGATGAAATGTGAGTTGCATTGTTAGCCCACTAGGCCGGGTATCAAAATGATGTACTCTAAACATCAATTGCAAGTCTCACCTTAATAATAAAGATGTCCTTACAGATGTTTGTATTATTAGTTTTTGATGAGACATTACTCATTCTTAGTGATCTCACATTGTGGTTGGATATTGCACTATTTTAGTGATTTCCAAAACTATTACTCTATGACTGTATTCATATATTTTATTGGGTTTTTTATTTATTCTTTTAAATTAAATCAGTATGGAAGCAAGTAAAAGTTATATATATATATATTTTAAATAATTAGAGAATTAAAACACTGTGGGATTGTTTAATATGCTACTTTGATCTATTCCACTTTGAATAAAAAAATATAAAATGTAAAAAAATGCTTACAAAAATTGTTAGAAAGATGTCAAGAGATTCTAATACCTTTCACATAGGTTCCATGAGCCTAGACAGGTTAAGAATCCCTGTTTTAAAGGAATTTCTATAATATGACACTGCTACATTGTGACAAAAAGAACATTTGTTTAAAGTGATAAACAGAAAGAAGAAGAAAACATGAACGGAGTAATTCAGTATAAGTATATTCAGTGAAATAATTTACATAGCATTAGGTATGTGCAAAAGTTACTTTTAAAATGCAAAGTGAAGTTTTGAACATGCGAAGAAAAGTATAAGCCAAAGTTGTGGATATGGTTTTTGTTGTTGTCACCTAAAATCAGTTTTGTGCAGTTTTCCTTAATTCTTGCAAGTTTTTAAATAAGATGATGTTATTCAAGCAAAGGTGTGTTCAAAAGTATGTCATCACAAAAATTATTATTAGCAGGACAGAATACCTTAACGCTGATGAACTTTAGTCCACACTCATGGGCCACCACTCCGGCCAGTAAAGTCTTGCCAGTACCAGGGGCCCCATACAACAACACACCTGACTGGTGCCTCAACGGACACTGTGCATACAGATCTGGATACTGTGGACACAAAGGATATGAGCGGGAATGAGAATAACTGTTAAACCTTCATTGAGTACACAATATAACAGCAATGTATCAATTTAAATTAGTTGAAAAATGACACCTGGCTACAGAAATTTAACTTGATACTTTTGACTTAGTGCACCAATGCTTTATGTTGATCACTCATATTTAAGTGACGATTTTTAAATTTCCATTACAGACTAAGCCTTAAACCATCAGTGAATAATGACCATGAGCATGCCACAAATCTCGGATAGATCAGTGGTAGAGCATTGGCGCGCTAAGCCAAAGGTCCCGAGTTCGATTCCCAAGTCCAGGTGTCATTTTTCAACTGATTAAAAGTAAGTGAATTGTGGTATTGCCCATAATGGCATTGCTGTAATTACAATGATTTTCCGTCTGTGTGTTGAAATTAATAGAAATTTAAACTGTCTAAGTCAAGGGTTACCAACTTAAAAGTGCTCGAAAGCCACAATTGAATCCACAATGAGCAGGTGCAGTCATATAAATTGTAATGTATTGATTTGGATTAATCTAAATTATGTAAAAAGTCATGGATGAAGGTAATTTTTCTTTAAAGCAATATAGGTAGAGTATCCTTTTAAGATTCATCCATGAAGAAACATGTGATTCCCAGAAAATATGTGAAAAGGATCTCACCCTAAAGTATATTTTTTTTGTACCATCTTTCCTGGTAAAAACGCAACTGCGTCGCTTCCTGTTAAAGGGAACAAGTTCATAGTATTTGGCAGAACACGCCATTTCTTTATACCAATAAGAAGCTAGCCATCACAAAACGTGTCGCCAGGACTCTGTCTATTGGTTAGTTTTTACATTGTTGACCAGGGGAGAAAATGCAAGGGGTATGTCATATATAAACCATTGTGCGTAAGTTTATGGCACGATGACGACGACGTTGAGGAGGACGATCTCCGGGACCTCGCTCACGCACGAGTCAGTCACAGTCCAACACATTATAATATAAGCCACTTCAATATCACAAGTGTGCAGTGATAAGAAACATTTAACTGAAATATGTGCAAGTAAATTACTGGTGTAATATAAATAAACCGTGTGTGAAATAACAGCCATCAACATTTCTCTTTCTTTAATAATATTAATACCGATTTAATTAGTGCTCGAACACGGGGCTAAAGACAGCTGATTAAACGGTATCTTTTCCGCAGTGATGATAGGCGCTCGATAACGGAGCTTAAGACAACCTAAAATCATCACAGCAATAACAGGGAATTAATCCACAGTGAATCAATCGACGCCCGAAGTGGGGCGATTGATCACATAGTTTTTATTATTGACGCCCAAAGCGAGGCGCTTTTATTCCATAGTATTACATACAAGGTTTAACCCCATTATATTAGTCCTCATATACAAATTAGTTAGGAAATCTAAATGTTTAACCAGTTTGTATTTTTATTTTACAACAAACCACCACATCCATGCATGGATATAAAAGCAGATATAACCATTCTCTAGGAATTATTTTCTCCATTTTCCTCCTTTAATTTCTTACATTCTTCTCCTCTCACTTGAACACTCTGTTACCTGCTTCTCCCATTTCTTAGACTCCCTTGTGGTCTTTTCCCTAAATACTTAATTTCCAACATTTTCTTTGGCATCCTCTTTTTTTCCATCCTCATTACATGACCATACCATCTCAGTCTTGCTTTATCTACTATATAATGTACTCCCTGTACCCCAACTCTTTCCCAGGTAATTTCATTCCTAATCTTTTTCTCCTTGTAGCAACTAACATGCTCCTCCTTTTTCTATACCTATTATTCTATTGATTGAAAATATTTCAATAAGTCAACACGAGAGATGATACATACCAATGACAAACTAATATCTTATCAACAGTGGCCTATAAATTGAAATATAATTGATGTATACCTTTTTTAAGAATGAATCTTTTTTGTAAAAAAATGTATAGCTATACTAAATCAGATGTTTAATTAAATTTAATGTAGTTGTCAAAATTAAATATCTTTCAGTCAGACAAAAGGAAATAATAAGGAAATGTGCTCAATTGAATCAAGTTAAACTTAAAACTTTTTAGATGAAATCAAAAATTCTAAATACATGAATTTTTTGATATTGAATATGTCTAAGCCACGTTTGAAATACTACTAAGAAATGATTCAAACACAAATTTTTAACAATTCACACACACCCTAATTATGTATCAATCAAAGTGTAAAGCAAATGCTCACCTGTGATGGCCACTGCAGGACCTCAACAAGGATCTGCTTTACATCTTTCAGTCCACCCACATCATCCCATGACCTTGAAGAGTCATGGAAAAATTGTACACCTTGTAAAGAGAGTGGCACAAAATTATCTATCGCTTCTTCAAAATCTTGGTCTAGGAGAAGCGGATGTTCCCTTTTAACTACTGAAACAGAAAACACAACAGCTTGCTGAGGTGTAGTCTTCCGAATCATGCTGTACATAAGCAAATTCATAAATATATTATTACTAGGGAACTGTGAGTGCTCGAATTTTTGTATCAGAGTTGAGCTTTGAAACTCAAGCAAGCTCGGCAGACTTATTCATTGGCTCGGTAATTTCAAGCTTGTTGTATAAGGTTATTTTTCTTTGCTCTATAGTGTTTCTACTGTTGGATGAATCATGGTTTATTAACCTCCCCACTTGACTGGACGTTGTTTGTGAAATGTGTGATTAAAACACGGAAACGAGAGGTGGGGAGGGACAAAGAGCTAATTGGGTGTTGAGTGGAGGAGGGTATGATATAGAGATAGAGAAGGTATAGAAATGGGAGCTCTTTCTAGGGCTGGTTTGAAACAAATATATAGTCTAATTATCATAAGAATAACCTTATATAATCACTAGAAAAGTTACTATATCTACTTTTTAAGTATTATACATCAAATCATGTGATCTGCAGGTATTATTTTTATTATATGTTATTACCTATAAAAATACACTTATAAAACAGAAATAAGTTATCAATTTTGGCTGAAAAAAATATGTTTGTGTTTTCTAAATGGCTCTTTCTATTAATATTAGCTATAGCAAAGACCAAGACTGTACCAAATATACATTAGTGCAAAAAAGTCATCTTTCCAAGAAAATACTGCTCTAACTTTTTTCTCTGATAAGAGGATTTGTCTTTATTGAATAATTCAAGGTCAGCATCATGTAAATAGCTACACTTCAGATGGGAAGCAAAATGAAAATTATTATTATTATTATTAATAAAGGAAATTGAAATTATTATTACCCTTTTGGGTTGTACGCGCTTACCCTGTGTAATGGTAGGGTGATTGTGAGATGAAATGGAGGAGCTACAGTTTAATGTGGGATCCGAACCACGGTGGAGACCCGGAATTCCACACATTCACAAGTTGTGATTTATTCACGTCTTATCAGAGGTGAAGTAAGGGTTTGGTAATCAGATAAATCTGTACCGAGACCGAGGATTGAGCCCCGAACCCCCAGCACAGAAGTTTGACACCTTACCCCGAGACCACCAGGTCACTCCGAAATAAAGAGTTTCATCTAAATAATTTCTGTGGCTTACATTTTGCAGCTGTAGAAGCAGTACCAATATTATTCATATATTAACTTCCTAATTGGGCGAACAGTGTTAAGGATATTGTCCTCTGTTAAGTTAGTTTTTAAGATATGTGCTGATATAAGCCTGTCAGTGGTGTACCGTCAATGGACTAGTAGAACTAGGCTAGTCCCAAGACATTTTTAATTAATTTATTTTGAGTTTAATTTTAATGGGAAATAAAAGCATCAAAGAAAATCTATCTGTGTCTCAATTTGTATCACAATACTCAACAATATTCTAGCTATTTGTGCGCTGCCCCCACCCTTCTCCCCTCTCTAAAATTACAACACACTTACATCAGAAGCACTGTCACAATATACTATGATATTCCCGCTATTTGCGCGGCTCCTTTTCCCTCTCCAACCTAGCATCAGAAGCGCTCGAGTCTTATCAGCTCTCCCCGGGGAGAGGACTAGTTGAAGTCATCCTAGTCTGTATGTATAGTAAGATATGTGCTAACGCTTGGTGTTCTGTCACAAGTAAATGTAATTTTTGTTTGCTGTTGTTGTTGTTTGTTTGTTGTAAGTAGTAGTGTTGTGGTTGATAAGTTTATGTAATTGTTCCTATTAATGAAAGAGATCTTGTGAAGTGTTAAAGTATTTGATTGTCAATTTAGTTTGACAGTGTTTGAAAGTGTGACATATTGAAGGGGACTCGGATTGGGAAACTGTTCCCTCACAACAAAGCCTGGGGAAGGAACCTGAAACAAGTAGCAGGATTAGTGAAGGTATTTCAGTGGGATGTAGCAGTGCCGATCACCTTATGCAATGCTGTGTTCTTGCCCAATTATTTGCAATTTTGTTTGGAGTCCTCACTTTTGAATAAAAGCAGCAAATAATAATTAAAGATGGGCCAAATCCAGACATTACCGCTAAAACAAAAATTAAAGAATATTCATGTCATTTCAAAACAGAATATTGTACTTCTTCAAAATGGTTAACTGCATGTAAATCAAGAAACAGGCTGTATTGTTGGCCTTGTGTGTTGTTCGATACAAATCAGGGAGTGTGGAATAATAACGGCTTTTGTGATATCAGCAATTTTCACTAAGCTAGAATGCGCCATGAAAAGACTCATGCACACCCGTCCTCAATATCTAAATTAAAAACTTTTGGGAAAATCAGAATAGATTTTCAGCTGAGTGAGCCAAAAAGGTTAGACGTTTTAAAACATAATGCAGAAGTTAATTCAAACCGGGAACTAATGAAACAATTAATTGATGTGTGCTCTTTTTTGTCTAAACAAGAGCTGCCATTCAAAAGTCATGACGGACGAATGGGAAGATTCCCTTAACCGGGGAAACTACATTGATTTAATGCAGTTACGTTCTAAATACAATATTAAATTGGATTTTCATCTCCAGAGTAGGGGAGCGTTTAAAGGAGCCCAGGTGCACTCTTCATCCACTGTTATGCTCACAAACTCAATCTTGTTCTTTCTCACTCTGTGAATAATATAACAGAATGCAAGATATTCTTTATATTTTTTAAGACATTGAATGGCATTCCAAATTTTTTTTCACATTCATTGAAACACATTAACGCTCTTAATCAATCTGAGGTAAGGAAGCAGTTTCCAAGAGTTGCCAGTACAAGGTGGAATTACAAGTCCAGAATTGTGAACACAGTGAGTGAAAATAAAACAGAGCTCATACAGTTTTTTGAGAATATTGCTGAAAATCCAGATAGATGGGATACTGATGCTTTTGTGACTGCTAAAGGGTATATTTGTCATCGTTGAGAGATTTTGATTTCCCCTTTCTACATAAGGTTTTCACCAACATTTTTCTCTCACCAACACATTATTCAAAATTCTTCAAACCAAAACTTTCAATGTAAGATACTGCATCTATAAAGTAAAAGATACGATTTCTCACCTCAAAGATGCTAGAATGACTTTGAGAAACTTATAGAAAATCAGAAGATGATGACAATGTAGAAGCTCCTAAGAAGAGACGCAGAGAAGATGACTCACTGAATCCCAGAAATAAATATGTGCATCTTTATAATTTAATTATTGACACCATGGTTGGGCAAATGGAGCTAAGGTTTCAAGATCTTAATGAGCTTCAATTTATTGAGCTGGTAGATTAAAAAAAATCCAGAGCTTCTAATATCGATTTCCTGACAATTTATTTTTGTCCCTTCAGTCAAGCTACAGTAGTCTTTTCAATTTTGGCAGTTTTCGGAGTGAATTAGTTTACAGACTATCAGACTTTTCAGACAAGACTGTGACTGAAATTATGAAGTTCCTGGAGGACACAGACTTAGAAGAAGCGTTCCAAGAAACATATAAATAGTGTTGTTTGGTATCAACAATACCAGTAAGCACATCCACTGTTGAGCACACCTTCTATTGTTTGAATTGTATTAAGACAAATATGTGTAACACCCAGTGTGAGAATAGGCTCTCTACACTTTCCTTGTTGTCAGTTGAAAAAAGGCTTGTTAGATGAACTGCAGAGACAAAAATCATTCTATGACACAGTTATCGACAAATTCATTCAGAAAGGTGATAGAAGGATCGCACTAATATACATATATAGGCAAGATTCCACAATTTTTTTTTTATTTACTTGTTTACTTATTTGTTTATTTTTATTCTTGTTTTTGTTTAATTAATTAATTAATTTGTTTATTACATGTCTAGATATTGTGAATGGATTGGAGGGAGCTAAATTGCTTATCCTATGACCTGTAAAAGTGTATTTGGTATGTTACATCATTGTACATTATATGGAAAGTATTCCTCTTTAGCCCCATAATGAAAGGTGTCTTCAAACCTAGTCTTCTTTGAGAAAAGTCGCCGCATGCCACTGAAGCATGTTTAGGGAAAAACAATTAAAAACAAATTTAAAAAACACCAAAATAATCTATCTCCCTTTCTGATATTATACAGCACTATTACATTCTAGATATGATGAAAACAGTCATTAAAAATGTTTAATCAACAAATTATTGTATCTTATTATTACTGCATCTTATTACCTGTAATTACTCTAATGGGATAGGAATTAGAAAGGAAACATTTTAGAGTTAATCTACCAGCATTTACGTGGAAGTAGAATGGGAAACTCTTCAAGAAAAACCACCTTCAGTAGACCTGATCGGGATTCAAGCCTTGATCTTCCCGTCATCAGAAAGTATAAATGATTAATTTAGAAATTTTTCAAGCACATAAAATGATTTGGTTAGTTTTCAAAACTTTTAAAAAATAAGTGTTTCACCGCTTAGTTTTCCCCACATATATTATGTGACCCCTCTTCTGTTCGTAAATTTTGAAGTTTTATTTTTATTATTATTTATTAGTAAGCTCATGTACAAATGATTGGCTGGGTTAGTTCAAAGTCAGCTTATTTACCTAACCTACTTAACTCCCAGAATGTGATTGGAATCTGGCACTGGTGTGTTGTTTTCTATAATGCCCTATCTAATCTCCATGTACATGCTCATGTAATGTCTTATCACCTTCTTCATGCCAGGTCCTTAAAATAGTGTGAGCTAACATTAGTCTGAACAAGCAATAAGTTGAATAATTGTACTAAATAATATAAATAAGATAGGTAGTTACCTGATCTTCTCAAAGATTGAAATGTTGCTTTATCCACAATATCGACCAAGTCCTGTATCACATAGCCTTCAGTTCTATTAACCACAGTGTCCAAATCTAGTGAAGATGTACTATTGAATGACTTTTGAGAGATTATACTACTCAATATTTCCAGTCGATCCAGCTAGAAAGTATTTCTTTATTAAATATATTTATATTAATAGTGTTTCAACATTATTAAATTATTTCAAACAAGAGTTCTTCCAATTTCAAATAATATCTTAGACCAGGGGTTTCCAGCACACCTTTTTTTGTGACCCGCAAAGTTTCTTGGAAAAATAGATTACTGTGGTAAAATTATAGATGTTTTTGTTTTAAGCTAAGAAACAAGCAGTTTTTACTTGCGTGGGAAAATCCATGAAAGCTCCAGCTAATGTTCATGTTTAATTTATTCTTTACATCTACTGTATTATATTAACGTTTCAAAGATAGTATATTTTAGTCAGAGAATTCATTTAGTATGTAATTAAATATGTTTAAATTACTTCTTATTTTATTCACAATCAAACACCTACTGTTATTTTTGAATAGTTTGACCAAAATTAGCCATTTACGATGTGACCTGCTCCTAGATTTGTGTATTAAATTGTGACCATAGGACACTTTTAAGATGGAAACCTATGCCTTAGATAATGTGATCATTGGAGCAGATTATTGTAATATTAATGCTTCACCTTATCCATCTCTGGAATGTCCAAAATAGTTTTGAAGATGTGTTGGCCGCGAGGTGAGATGATAGAAGAGTGCAGTTTGTTAATAGACATAGCCGTTGCCATGACTGTAATGTAGTGTAGTGACTGGTATGCTTCAAGGAGTTCTACTAGGTGACTTCCCAATCTACAAAACAACAGAGAAAAAAGATGATTTTTTTATTTCAGTTAGGTCTTAAGTTTGTTTTATATGCAAACTAATAAAATGTATATAGAAATAATATATATCTTTATTGATCTATTCCTGGAAACTTTAATTTTTTAAGCAAAAACATTAGATTTTGTTAAATAGAAAATTAAAATTATTCATAAAAAGTTGGTAAACAAAATATTTTGACTAATGATGTTAACACATTTACTCAAATTTTATTTGTATAGTAATATGGATTTTAAAATGATGGTTAAAGTATGTGTATATTTTTAACTATTTATGTTGGTTTACTAGATGTACAATTCTTGAAAGAGCCAAAATATAAAAAATGTATTCAACTAAGGGAGCTTTTTTTGTTATTGGAATGTTAAGAATAAAATTGTAAGAGTGCTGTTGAGACCTTGTTTTTATTTTCAAGCTACAAAGGCAATTTCTGAAAAATATTATGTATAATTTAAATATTATATGCTCACATTTAAAGCTACAAAATTTATTATTATTGTTCTTCTTCTTATTATTATTATTATTATTATTAATAATATTAATATTTATAACACCAAGTACCCAGTTTGTTGGCAAAAGTTAATTTGGTTTAATTATGCTAATTTTTTATCTATTTAAAAGTGCTACAATGAACTTTAAAACGGTTTTAAAAGCTACTTAGTAAAAGTTGGTAAAACATGTCTTGTGAATTTTTGGCATGTCTGCCTAATCACGTGAATTAAATAAATTTCAAAAATAAACAAATTTAATGTAATCACCAACCCATATTAATATACAAAATAATTAGGTTAATCCTAGTGGCGCTAAAGTAGATAATGTATTCCAACCCCAAATTCACAGAAGGTAAAACACTGACATATACTTGAAACCAACATATTTCCTTAATTCTTTTTGTTTTCAACAAATAATGTCTCACATAAAAACAGTCACAAAAATATGTTTACAGTTTTACCTGCTGTGGTAGTCACACTTGTGAATCCCTACTCATCTATATATCGAGGGCAAGAGCTCCCAGATAATTTAACACTGCCACAGAAGGTTGATAATAGAAACATTATGACAACAGCTTCACGAGTGACTGCATTTATACCATTACCTGCTGTGGTAGAGTTCATCTTGCGAAACCTCGTCTCCTTCACAAATAGGGAGAAGAGCGTCCAGATCGTCAAACAGTATCACAGCTGGTTGATAATAGACACATTGTGACAACGCCTGTGTAAACAGCTTCATGAGTGTTTCTACATTCTTACCTGCAAGTGAATACAAGTGTGAACTTCACAAATTACTTGCAGTAAATGTCCATACATATATTTGTGTAAAAATATAAGTATAAATTAATCTACAATTTATATATGCTTCAAAAACCTTTCGGCCATTACTAGTTGCTAGAATAATTTCATATTTGTAATTGAAGACGATTCCATTAATATTGTTTTTCAATTTTTGTTTTTATACTTGTTAACAATGCAAATAACAGAGTTATCACCTGGCTACACACTTAATGTGAACTCTTGATACCTGCTTTGGTGGCCGCATAGTCTAAGGATTCATTTTTGTGCTAAGACTAAGCTGCCGATGATAGGGAGATTGGGCTTCCTTGCTGGGTGTACTGAGTTTTTTTTTTTATAAAATGGTTTTCCACTCTCCATTATGCACATGTGGGTACACTTCCTCTAAATTCAACCTTCCTCATCTATAGATCATTAGCATAATTAGTATACATGGATAAAACCTGAACGGATAGTAAGACAGTGTGCTAAAAAACACTCTTAATAACCTATGAATCCCCCCTTTCCCTTTTTTATAACCTTTAATTTGCAACTTTATAACTATCCCATGACCAAGCAATGCTTCCAATAATGTAATGTGTTACATGTTTTTCCATGTTAATAAAATTTCAAACTTTATACATAGATTTCAAATGTATTCAGCATTTTATAATCAATTATTTTGGATTAGATAAGTCAGGACTGTCCAACTTTAAGTTAGCTATGGGCCTCATTTTATATTCCTAGACAGTTGTGTGGGGCATAATGTACAGTATTTTCAATTTTCGAATAAATTAAACAGATGACTGTTATATATTAAGTCTATAGATTAGTAACTAATATATTATTATTATTATTATTATTATTATTATTATTATTATTATTATTATTATTATTACTAAACAATTTAAGTTTGATCAAGTTTAAGGAATTCCTGGACGGTATTATTTATTTTTATAACTTTTTAATGGGTTGTGGGTCACAAAATATGCTGCCAAGGGCTGCCAGTTGGACAGGACTGAGATATGTAAATATGATGATTTAATAGCAATACGGAGCGAAGAGGGAATGCAAAATGGGAAATTTTCACCAGTTATTTGTGAAACAGGGGACCCCAATTTCCCGAACATCTATTTTATTTTATTGATTGTATGAACCTGGTTCTTTAAAAGGCATTAGTTAGACTATTGTAGCTTAGTAATAGAACAAAACTTTTTATAACTTTTTCGTGTTAACAGTTTTTGCTATCAGGTTAACAAAAATAAATAAAATATATAATTTGTTTTAATTATATGGTGTGAAAGGGGGCTCCAAAAATGGTTAATGTCCCTGGACCTTTTGGACAGCCCTGATAAATATTCAAGTTTTTATTTTGGAACTACACATGCATGCATTTTTAAAAAATAGAAGAAGGTAAACATAGTACTACTTCCAAATTCTACCAAGAAAAATGCTTTATAAGGATCAAAAATTTAGTGAAACCCTGCGCAGTACATACCTTTAAGATGTTTACAATGGACTTGATGGACATAAACAAAGTATGGGGATTTAGAGAGCAATTTGCAAACTTCATTTGCCAGTGTACTTTTGCCAGAGCCAGCTTTTCCTGTCAAGAAAATAAAAGTTAGATAAAAATAACACATTAAATATATAATTTAATATTTGATATAATTATAACATGAAGCTTTCTTAGAAAGCCTTAAGATATACTTTGCTGTTCTATGTGTATATATAAAGAGTGTTTTTATAATTTTCCAATATTATTTAATTTGTTGTTTCCTGGAAAAATATGGAACTTTATAATTATGTGAAAATAAAAAATTGACTGTAAGGGCTGTCCATTAGCATATAGGGGAAGGGAGTGTACTGCTCGGAGTGGCCAAGAGTGAATGGGAGGTGGGAGAGTCAGATAATATGTGATGTCACATTACAATCAAGCATATGGTGCAAAGTTCTGTGTTAATAAGCAAGAACACACACACGTTTAAATAAACAACGACAAACTCATCAACTTCGGGTGTTGAGCTTGACAAATATGTACATCAACTTTTCAATAAAAGAGTTATATAGGCTCCCAATTACAAATACTATTAAAATAGGGGGGAAAGGGTTATGTTATAGTGTGAATAAAAAAAAGTGGGGGGGAGGGAAAGATAAAAAAAAAGCTTAACATAGGTTATGGACAGCCCCATATTAATCATTAAAGTGTGGACTTGATATTAAAAAAAATCTTAAGTTTTCTTCCAAAGAGTTTCTTTGCTGTGAAGCGTTAAAAATCATATGGTCTAGAGCATAGCTGTTAATTTTGAAGAAAGTGTACTGAAAACACTGGCATTAAAATAAAATACAGTAAACTCTCAATTATTCATGCAAAGGTTATCTGATTTGCGGCTTATCCCTGTATGAGTCTGGGAATTATTTGATATCCATTTTTTGACAATGTGTGAACTAGGCAACGAAGCAAATAACTGTTTCAAAGGGTCGCAGTTGATCTGTTAGTTTGGCACAAGTCATCAATAATTTTTCTAAATAAACCTGTTTTTTTTAGTAGGCACTGTAAGCATTAATTTGTGATGTGATGAAAGAACACATTTATTATTAAAATGAACTACCCGTGCTTTAACATCTGTAAAGTTCTTGCCTTTTACTAGATGAAATGGTAAGGAGTAAAATGTATATTAATAGATTTTATTTGTCAACTGATGCTCAGTTAAGCAGATTAATGTGATAACTATATGGGTAGGCCTATGTTTAGCTTTCCAAATGTTACTAAAAAAATAAAACAAGAATACTAACCAAGAATAAGAATATTAGAGATGAAGATGGAGTGATCAAGTAAATGTGGAGAAGATAATGGAGAATATAACAGAAGACTTAGTTCAAGTGTGGTCACACATTCTGTGAAAATGTTTTGCATTCCACTGCAACAATAAGCGTATGTTTTTAATAAAAATAGCTTTATGTAACAAAGTAGCCTAAATACTGCACAAGTTATGATAATATTGAGCAAAAATAAAATTACATGTCTATGCAAACATGAAGTAGGTATTACTCCTAATCTGATATTTAATATATTATTATTCTCTTTAAAATTGATTGATGAGCCATTTTAAGCATGTTAGTTTTAAAAATATATCAATTAAAATGTGGTAATAAACAGCATAGGTGGACACACAGGCTAAAGTGTCAAATTTGTCTGGTCTGATTTGCTGTTGAAGGGAAGGTCGAGGATTGAATCTTGACAGAATACGGAGGGTGGTATTTTGATAAATGGTTTTTCACTTTACCTCCATGCAAATGTAGGTATGTTTCCTTTAAATTCTATCTTCTTTATCCGTACCTTGACAATAGGAATGCATAAATTGCCTAGATAGGTGTTAAAATGAAAAAATAATAATAATACTATAATAAGACAGGAGTTATATTTTTTTAAATATTACTTTATTATATAGACACTAGTATCATAAAATAAAAACATATCCAACCTGCAAAACTTAAATTCTTTTGTTGTTACAGGTTTGCTGGTTCCAGAAAGTGATTTAATAGTTTCATCATTGGTTTTTGGTGAATTGGTGGTTTCATTATCTTTTTTTTGTGAATTAGTGGATTCATTATCCTTTTTTTGGCTTATCTTACACCTAATGGAACAGTTCTTATTAAATATAGCATATTCTAGGTTTGCCGGTAGCATCTCAATTAGGATATCCCTTGTAGAAGATAATACAGATAGAGTCACCATGGCTTTATTGTTTAGTAAGAGAGCGGACATTTTGGTCGAGTCTTCCAAAAATCTCCGAAATATAAAGTCCATGTGAGAGGAATCTTCAATCTGAAAAGATCCCAGGAGTGTACAATAACCAATACACTAGATGAGTAATGAGAAATAAAAAAGGAAGAGGTCGTAAGGGTGTAAACAAGGATTACAAAATACTAAACAATTATGGCTAGTGTAAAGCAAAACATAATCTTTTTTATCTTTCAAATACATGTACAATCCTAATAACATGTTTACATGATCATATATAAAGGGCACAATAGAGCTAGGCCTAAAAAATTATACAAAAGTAATCAAATGAAAATGATTGAAAACAATCGAGTCATCATTCGATAAAAGATATTGTTCGTCACTACTGTAAATCGAATAAATTACCAACATAAAACTAGCAGCCAAAGCCATTCATTGCGGGCAACATGCCTAAAAACTGGAAGAGCGAAACAAGAGCCAAACATAGTGAACATGTATATAATTACAAACCGTTGTATTAGTGGAAGGGCCCTACTGTATTCTAATTTAGAGTGAATAGGGTGGGAAAATCATTAACATTACAGTAGCATTCTCAGCAATGATGATACTTAAGCTTAAATGAATATATCATAGCCTTGTTTGGTTATAACAGAATTATAGCAATAAAAAGACTCTTTATCCATAGTTAAATAAAAATAAAAATTCTCACCCATGGCTGCATAGAAGAAATCTGTATTTCAGTAGGAATCATGGCACTGTGTGCAGAGATCACTTCCAGAACTATTCTACAACCTGGTGTCAACCCAAGAAACTTTGTTAACAAATCAGTAACCACAGCGCATTTGTGGGCCGAGTAGTTGGCTATTGGAGCTAACACCTCTTTCAAAGATTCAGGTAGATCTTGGTACATGTCCTCAAAGACGCAGAGCCGAGCATAAGCAACATTAGTGGTTCCCTGTTCAACACTATTCACTTTTATATCTTCATCGCCAGAGGAAAATGACGGAGTAGTCGAATTGGTTTTGGAAAAAGGTGACTTTGTTACTTTACATATTATAACAGTACATATATCTTGTGGTTGCTCTATCCCTAGTGTGTCCCAATTAGATTTATGAATGTACACATTATAAGGGTGATAGAACAAACCACTGTCAATTACCTCTTTCCCAATAGACGTAATTTGTAAAGGGTGCACCCTGCATACAAATTTATTTTGTTTTTTACAATATTTCTGTATTGATGAGTAGCTTGTGTTCTTGGAATTGTTGCAATGATTGAGTGAAGTATCTGAGGATGTATTTTCATAATTTTTTCTACTACCGAATACCAGATTTGTTAATGTCCTTAATGCTGATGTAAATATCCCTAAATGTTCATTATCTTTGTCGGCGCTAGACACTAATCTGGAGATGTTATTGCGATCTGACATGTGATCTATGATGTTATTTTCTATGTTGTTATCCACTGAATCAAGGTCACTCTTTGGAGGACTCACCACGACCTCTGTGAAGGGCTCTAGTCTTCCGATGCTCTGGGATGATTCAAGGGCATCTGTTGGCAAAAATAAAAGTGCTCTTATTTTTATAGCAAGTGTCTTATCTGATAGTGAGGCTGCACCTCCTGTGAATGTGGCGGGGCGGAGGAGTATTGGAGAGGGATTTGGGGGCACAATGTTAAGAGGGTTTGTAGGGTACTAGTTTTTAGAAGAAACAAGAAAAAGATGAAAGGGGCCATTTAATTTAATCACACTGAGGACAGGATATGTAATACTACTTTTCCCCAAACTATCAATGAAGGTGGGGTAAGTAGAGCTAACTAATTAAAACCAATGCTTTATTTCAGAAATCCTGCACATTGTGATTTTTCTGTTGAACTAATGTTTAGATAAATATATGATGCTGCATCAAAGTCCCGAAGAAAGAGGTTTTAGATTCTTTGTAAAAGGCTATGTGGGCCTTTTTTTAACATTCTTTGATATTTTTTTTTATAAAGCGATATTATACTATTGTATATAGGCTATGTAAATATAATGCACCATTATATTTTACAGTATATTTTGATTTTAATTAGTTCAGACATTTATTCTAATCTTATTCTTTTTGAGTCTTTTCTTAAAACTGTTGCCTAATAAGTTGACATATTAGAAACAAAAATTAAAACATTAGTTTGTATTAAAACAATATTTATATAAAATAAATAATAAATTCCTCTAAATAATTAAAAAAGTGTAAGTTTCTGAACAATAAAGTGACATGGTAGCATGAGAGCTAGATGAAAAGGGCGGCACAAACAAACCAAGCTGTGCCACTGTTACAGATCTGAGCTTTGCAATGATTGAGTATCTAAACTATGTAAATAATTAAATTGTGAGGAAAACTAGCCGTTTATACCAACTTTAATTTTAGATTATATATATATTTGAGGAGAGTATGATGAAAAACAAAGTTAAGTAGCTAGGTCTAAAGGACAAATAGGGAGATGGAATGCTTAAATAGTGGGAAAGTTGCAAGAGCTGAGTTGAGAAAAAAAAGTGAATGGTGTAAAGTTCAAAACTGTCTAAAGGTAACAGGATAGGAAGACATTGGCAGATCCGATTGAAAAATAAGTGTGGCGAAGGTATTATAATAATCTAGAAAGATATGGGAATAGCATTGATATAGGAAAGTTTACTTTATAAATAAGACAATGGTGGAATCGAATAGCGAGGAGACATGATGGGCATGAAGACAACTAAATTTAAGGGAAAATTATTAAAGAAATGAACTTGCTAAAAAATGATCAATGTATGTACCAATAACACTAAAAATTTGATCAGCATTATTATTTAATACAGGCATGATGACTTAGTTTAAGGAGGGAAGAATTGAGAAGATATTAAAGAGGAACCATGTTAGTATTTGCCTGACAAAGGAATTGAAAAACAAAATGTAATGATGGTTGGGTTCCAGCCCCAAATTACCAAATGAGTCAGAATAAGCCAAACTCACTGTGTAGCTAACCTTAGAAGAAAGAAAATCTTTAGGTATTAAACAGTATTATTTTTATTTAAATATGGATATTTAACATGTACTTTGTGAACCAAATGATGATATCAACACAAGACTTGCTAGCTAGCCCAATTCTAAAATAACCACTCAACTTCTTAGGTATAATTTTGTCACCATTTTTTGATCAAGCCAGGAATAAAACTTGGGACCTTAAGCTCACCTAAATTTTTGTACTTTAGGAACAATAGGCTAGAAATACAGCACACAGCTTACCCACACAAAGCACCAGCTGAAAGGACTGTGAGAGACAGAACACAAAGTTTTGGCCATGCCACACAACCCTGAGCTGCTCTAACAGTGACGATTGGACAATATCACTGCAAGTCATCTGGAAAAACAATGTGCTATATTAATTGATACATAAAATTGATGAGATTTATTGTTTTTAAATAAAACATACCATTTATATAGGAACAGCTTCAGGAATGGAATGAGGAAATGAAGGAGTGTGGAATGAAATTTAGCACAATGAAGTGTGAAGTGATGGTAGCGACAAGGAAGAGGATAAGGTCTAGTATAGCTATAAAGTTGGTTGGAGTAGAAATGAGTAAAGTACAGAATTTAAAATATTTTGGAAGCATGACAGAAGCGAGGCAAAGAGTGGGAGTAAAGAGGAGCTAATGTAAGAAGAGGGCTGCAGGGGAAGTTGTTCTACAGGTGTGCAAGAGACCTGCTTTGGAGAAGAGAAGTGCCCTTGAAATGTAAGTAAGTATTGTATAGGGCATATTAATTTTAGTACCCATTGTCATATATTCAGCAGAAACATGGACATTAAATGTAATAGTGAAAAGCAAAGTGGAGGCCATGTGATTGAAGTTTGTGAGGAGCATGTTAGCTGTCATGAGAAATCGGATAAGAAATTAACTGAGAAAGAGTGGAAATACAGGATGTACATGAGATAGTCGAGGAAGCAAAGTTGAGATGGTATGGGCATGTAATATGTATGGAGAAGAAGAATATGACAAAGAGAATGATGGAGACAAAGTATGTAGGAAAAAGACCACAGGGAAGCTCAAGAAAGACATGGAAGGAACAGATAACAGAAATCGTGCAAGTGAGAGGTGAAGAATGGAAGCAATTAAAGGTGGAAAAATAGTGAAAAGATAAAGGAAGATGGAAGCATTTTACTATACCAACCTGGCTACAGGTTGGGAAACAGTTGAAATTGTTGATGATGAGTTATCCATCAACCTCTTGTAAGTGCTTAAGCTGTTTTTACTACACAAGGAAATAATAGTAGTTAAAATTTTTCAATGGCAACAATCATACCTACTTAAGGTGAGGTGGAAGGAAATGTGAGTTAAGTCTATACTTTTACAGTTTATATAATAAAAAAACTTTTTTGGGCAAAATAAATAAAATATTTCTTAAGAAGATATGTTGAGCTTAAACTTTTACATATTATAATCTCAAAAGTTTTTGATAGTTGTCATGCATTAACACACTGCCAACTGAACAGAGAAATTTTAAATAAAGAGAATAAGTCGTGTTAAAATTTCTGTCATGCCCAGGCAACTCAAGAGCTCTTGAAATTAGCTCTCCTACACGTGGAAAATTAAACAAAAAGCATTTGCTGAGAAAGATTTTTTTTTTAGAAAAAAGTGTTTTGTTATCAAAACTATCAACCAGTGTTCTTAACCCCTTTCCGTCCCTTAAAAAATTTAGATCTTGGGGGGAGCTTACTTTAGAATTGGATCTGTTGGTTAAAAAAGTATTTACTTTTGTGTATTTAGATGCCAAATAATATGTTTTATAACTGTATATTTTAAAATGTTGTGCCATTTTGACAAATTATGTAAGATAGGTAAATAATTTGACCTTTTATCAATGTTAGATCTCTTAAATTTATTTTATTTAATCTATAGGGCCTATGGTTTTATTCTATGGCGTTAAAACTATTTCATTAATAGCAAGTATCCTTTGAGCCATATTTCTTCAGTTCTGATTTTTTCCCCCCCTTCTGGGTTAAGGAGGGTTTACACTGTCATGTTTTGCCAGTGCCAATCATTATTGGTGTGTGACTTGATAGTGTAAATCTCAATATGCATGCAATATTTTGGCCCCAATAGTTAATTGTTGTGTCAGCTGAAAGTGTGCGCTAGCTGTAGTTGCACGTGTAAACCTCAATTGGTGCATCAATATACAACAATCAATGACTTCCAGCCATGTTCAACTTCCACTCAACTGTCCCACAGGTAAATATTTCCACGATATTCCAAATTTAGTGTAAGCCTTTATTTGAATGACAATTAGATTAGCATGGCTATTGGAGCAAGTAAAATATGACAGTGTAGATAAGGCTTTAAACACATAAATTATTGACACAGTTACTTAAATATATGGTACCATATTTATTTATAAATACATATCCTAGCCTACATGTTTTATAATTTTGACCAAGATGTGATTTGATCCACGTTCAGTCTACCCAACAATTCTATAATTTCAAGATAAAAAATTACATTGAAACGGCAAAAACATTTTTAAAAAAGGTTTTTAGGTTTCTTGCATTTAGGTTTTTAAAGACATATCAAGATTTGTGAAAAAAGCATTACTCATCTCATCTCGACTCATCTTAAAAATCACTAAAACTAGGAATTTAAAAATCTAAGAAGTTTATATATATATTCCCCGTTGTGGAGATTATTTTTGGCCCCACATCTTACTACCCATTCGGGTTATATACTTATGTAAGTTACTTGGTTAGGAATGAGGAAGGTTGAATTTAGATAAAATGTAGTCTTCCCGCATTTGTGTGGAGAGTGGAAAACCAATTATGAAAAACCAACTAAATTTAATTTAACTATTCAAGATTTATCCAAATATGGGTGTATCCATGATATGTTAATTTCCATCCTCATAAATAAAAATAGGTACCGACAATGTAATGTAGACTATTTATGGAGGCATATAATATTGTGTGTTATGGTACCTTGCCACATAAGAAATACAATACCGCATAAAAGTACAAATTTGCTTAAAGTGCATTACTTAGTTGATAAACACACCTTGAACCAACTCTCAACAAATATTAATGCATACTAATAATTAATGCATATTATTTATATTTTCGACATCCACTTAACCAAATTTCACTTTCCTGTTCTTTAAAATTGGCAAGAAACATGCTAAAAAGTAATAATAATAACAATAATTGTTTTACCAGGATGGCCCAGTCATCTTCAGTCAGCGGAGACACATGAATCCTATTCACTGGCCCCACATCTGTGTAGTCTGATATCAACACTGTCTGTCCATCTTTGAGCCCCAATGCACGAGCGTAAGCCCCATTAATAGAAACAACATCATCTTGAACTGTGACTGCAGGCGAAGAGCTCCAAGAAAAATAGCAACACTTGCCATTGCCATATTCTAACTTTAGCACCGTGTTCTGTGAGGAAGAGAGAGAGAGAGAAAATTAGAGTCCCATAAAATGTCAACTTTACATCATAAACTCCATGGCATCAGCCCACAACCGAACCATGAGCGACTTCTATCTGCTGATGAATATAGTGCGAACTTCTGCAGGTAGAGTTTGTCATGTAGTCAACACAATGAATCCTCGTACCATTAATCTCAGTTTTATATATTTGAGCTGCTACTTTTTCATTTTGTCCTCATGAGGATGAGTTGACCTCATTCCAGACCCACTACGTCACAGAAAGTCTGGAAGCGCCGAGAATTAAACCTTGGACCTCTGGTTCCATTGCGAGGTACTTTGATCACATAGGAGGTGTTTAAATTATAACAAAATGAAAAATATTTAGGGAGACTCAAGGGAAGTTAACAAATGAGCTTGGTAGTTTGATGACACTTGATTTGTAAAATGTTCTATCCCACGCCAGATATAGCTTGAATATTTGATAAACATCATATTGTACATTGATCAAACTGTGCTGGAGACAATGTACAAGTAGGCCAAATAAGCAAATAGAAGAAACAGGCTTGGATAATATTTAAGCTAATAGTGTAGTCAAAGAATGGTAAATAGTATGAGATAAAGGTATATTGCAGTCCTTAAAAAATCATAATTTAGTGTGCTGTTGTTTTGTACAGGAGAGAAAAAGTACAATTATTGAAATCAGATGCAACATATATTAAGGACAGTATATAAATGGTTCAACTTTAAAGATAGAACAAATTATCAATATGGGATATAGATTAAAAATAAATATTTTTTAGCATAATTTGTTCGCCAAGTTAGGACGGCACAGCACTGCTTGCCTACTTTGAACTAAATTAAAGTATTTTATGTTTACAAATATCTTTTATATACCAAACCATATACTTTTATGGATTAAAAAACCAATGTTGATTACGATTATAGGCATGTATATATACATATCATATTATTTAGATTTAAAAATGACACCTGGACATGGGAATTGAACTCGGGACTTTTGGCATAGTATGTCAATGCTCTAACTACTGAGCTACCCAGGAGTCGTCCTATGCACAGGGTCATTCTCCATTCATATTTTAAGGCAGAGTCTGTGAATATATTTAGATGCGGCTATAGGCGTAACTAACAAATATAGCTTGGCTATTTAATCCAGCAATGATATGTGCAATCATACAGTTATCGTTGTACTATTGGCAGCCTAAAGCCCTACTAAGTCAAAGATGGCTGTGTTATCAGATAGCTTGTGATATTGATTGATCACTCATATGTAGAGCTGACGATTTCCACAGGTCCATCACAGACTCTTCCTTAAAATATGATTGAAGTTGACCCTGGGCATGGGATGACTCCTGGATAGCTCGGTGGTTAGAGCAATGGCATACTAAGACAAAGGTCCCAAGTTTGATTTCTGTATTCAGGTATCATTCTTCAATTTAATAAACTAATATATATTTTATGCTTAACAGAATATTTGTTTGAGCTTTAGATTTGTGTGGGTGAGTGTGGGTCTTTCCTCGCCATGAGGACTTACTAGAAGCTTGCTCAAACTTGCTTCTAAAGCATTCAAATGGCATAAGGAATTAAAGAGAGGGAATGAGGGTAAGGTGCATGTGTGTCTGTAGAGGAAAAATAAGCAACATTTGAACTGCCTCTCGCTGCCAAGTAGTATTTCAGCCAATGAAAGAATAGAATGGTAAAAGATCTGCTGAGTGCTCTTGGTCAATGTTGGTGCATGCACAGTGTTAGTGTTATATTAGCCATGTGTTCAGTAATGCTCCAAAGGGCCTTGATTTACATTATTCAAAGTGTTTTTTTTTATAACTCTTTCTCTGTGCTATATTTGTTTTAATTAAACACAGTTTTATGCACACAACATAGTTATGTTGATTTTATACTTTTAAAATTATTTAAATACAGAGTTAAGCACAATTTTATGCATTCAACCAAGTTAAATAGATTTTATACTCCAAAAATTATTTCAATAAAGAGTTTAAAGTTCAGAAATTAAAACCAAGCTTTGAAAATTTTTACCCCTGACCCCACATCCAAAGGTGCTTGCCCAGTTCCTTAGAACACCAACCACCACTGCTTGATTGTAATAAAATGATATAATATAAGAGAACCTCTGATGGTATGGTTTTTTATATATTTGAAAACAAGCGTCCTCGCTTTTTGTTTTTGTGATGTGTAGCAATGTGTGGGCCAAATTAGATGTTGCAGTGTCAGATACAGATGTAGATTTCTTTTGTGAGGTCAGTTTTTATCTCAAAATAGCTACAAAAAGAATTATTTGTATTTATGTTCATAATAATTCAACATATTAATTTGTCAAGGTAAGTTTAATCATAAAGTGTTAATATTTTGGGAATAAACAAATATTATCTAAATTACTACAAAATCTGGATACTATCCCCATGACTCCATTTAGGGAGTAAGTGAGAGAGGAAGGAAGTTTAGAGGAAGTGGCTGTATCCAAATAGTCTACTTCACGTGCCGTCGACCCTTGACGTTCACTTGATAGTTGCATTAGCAATCACATGATCAAGTGCAGATCCGTCTGAATAGACACAAAGTGTGGTAATGCGCCCCTCATGCGCCCTTGAGTCCAAGGGCGACAGCAAGTTAGCCTTGATACGCCGTCAATGTGGTGTTTGATTGGCAATTGTTTCATTTTTCGTCTGCTAGAGATATAGCTCGTAGAGTAATGTGATCTTTTATAACATATGTTAAATATGTCGTGTTTTTTTTTAGTGTTGTAGAGTTGTATTTGGTTGTGTTGTGTTGGTTAGTTAGGATAATTAATTTTGTCATGTGCAATGAAAATAAGATCACCACAAATCTGCAAGTCGCCTACGCTAATTTGCGCTCATAGATGGAGTTTAAAATAGTTTCTAAGATCATTGGTAGGAAGCAGCACTGCAGACTCAAGAGTATGAAAAGGGTATTTTGTCGTCCAAATAGTTTATTGCAGTCTTTAATCTCAAGTGCGTGTAAAATGTAAAGTCGTCAAGTGTACTTGACTATTCGGATACAGCCAGTGTGTCCACATTAGCCTTAAATCACATGTGAAACTCCCTCACCTTGAATCAAAACTCCAACCCTTTACCTATCACTGATCGATAATATAGTATATTAAGTGACTGTAGCCTTACAACGTTCCTCCATGCAGGTGACAATAGACAGTGGATTAGTGAAATTTCTCATAATCTCTAAGCCACTTCCCAGAACGAATGTTCGGCGTCCAAATAATGTAATGCGGCTGTTTTTTTGATAAAGTAAATATTGTGAGGATTCTTTTCGCTGATCAACCTGTCAAGATGTATAGGGCATGAAGATTTATCATACTCACACTAATAGTGAAATCACCAACCATTTTTAGCCATCGCTCTGATAAATATATGAAACTATTTTTTACGTTAATGTAATTTATTGTGAAAGGTTGTTTTTTCATGACGAGAATATATTAAAGAAATAAACCACACACTAACTATAATGTTTGTATTTACATTTCTATTTTAAACAGATGATTAACACATTTGAAAGCATTCAAATTAAATGCATAGCCAACTTTAACAAAGTTTAGTGTATTTATTTGACATCTGTCAAAAATTGTACAATATGACAAAAGTTAAGGCTGAAAATAAAATAAAATCCTATTCTAGTATTTTAGGATCCACAAATTAGTCCCAGAAAGAATATTGACTTTTTTATAACATCAAAGATTAATCATTGAGCCATCTATCTATTTATTTTGAGTAAAGCCAACTTTTTGTTTTTCAAAGATCCATTTGTAAATTATAAAAGTTAATATGTTTTCGAAAAGTTATAATTTTAAATATTTATATGATATTCTAAGCCCAAACAATTGATTAAAATACGTAAAATATTTATTATTATTTCATTATAATTATAAATTATAGACTACGCTGGTGTCGACTAGTAACTAATACTTTTTTCTATTGGCTCACATATTCGCCATTACTTTTCCATCAGCCAATAGCAAACTTTTATAACTGTTACCGTGTCTCATAAGAAATTTTAAAAGGAGTGTTCATTCGGATTGTGTCCAAGTTAGTTTCTTCTTATAAGTTAAAAGAGTGTTGTATTTTCGAAACAGGTATCATATGACTTATATCTATTATTCTAAAAGTTCTTAGTATAAATAATGTGTATAGTGCAAAGTAAACTTTAAATGCTTATGATCTTTTTTTCTAATTTAAATGGCCGCTTTGTAACGGTCATATTTTAAATTTTGCTGACATTTATTTTGATATTTTCCTCTTTACACGATGATAATATTAGTTCTAAAATACTAAATTACATGTATAGATCTTGCTTAATGACGCTTACAAAATATCACATGTTAATTAAACACAAATTCGTGTTAACTCGTTGCAATTAACAAATTTAATACATTGCTGAGAAAGGACGAACTTTAGTTTCTCTCTGCTTATATTTATTTAGCGTCTCATAACGGCTCATAGGTCTAGAGGGAAGTAACAAGTAGATCTCTTTATATATTAATATTCACAACAATTTTACAATACCTTTAGATTCTAAATTTGCTAATAAACGCTCCAGGGATAGCTCCATGTAACTATTTAAACATGCTATTTTTTTTATTAAGAATATTACTAGATTTAATAATATAGCACACTACTAAATTGTTTGATTAGTCTCATAGCCAAACTTGGACATAATGGTAAATTTCCTGTATTTTATTTAAGTTGATAACTGCAAAGCCAGTGCTTGAGATAAATATAAGCCTAATCATTAATTTAATGAGGGGGAAATCTAACTTATTTATACCATTTAAAAAAATCTGGTTTGACTTTGAAATTTTTTTTAGCTTTGTTTCTTCTTTTAAAATAAAGAAAATGTTTTGTGGACCTATCAACATAAGGTTTCGAGGCCTGATGTTTGATTCCTATATTTAAATACAAAAAAAAAGTCTTATTTTCATAGCTAAAATATGTGAAGTGAAAGTGGCTGGAATCTGATGAAAGATTTAACCATTCAACAGCACATCAGTTTCAACAAACATACCTGTGATATTCAGATTATCATAAAAAAGAAAACCTCTCAATTATTATTTGCACAAAATGCATTCATGAATCAAGAAAAATCCTCAACATTTTTAGATTTGTGTGACGTTATGGTATCTGCGAACACTCCTCTGTGGAAAATGAGCAATGTTCAACTAAAAGATTTCCTGGAACTGTATACATGTCATTCTATTCCAGACAAGTCCACACTGAGGAAAAACTGGAAATTGACAGACCAGGAGAGATATTTTTGCTTACATGTATAATGTAGGGCCTAAATCATGACTCTTGTAATAAATAAATCATATGAAATTTCAATCAAATCTTTTAGGTCATTTTTTGCAAATTTCATTAGTCTTTAGCATCACTTTATAGGTCATTTTTTGACAATTTTAAGGTCATCAAATTCCAGGCCCTGATCACTATTTTTTTAAAGGTATGAGCAACACATTTTTTCTTGTTTGTTTTTAACTAGAGCATCTTTATAAATATAACTTCTACATAATGTGATTCATATTCACTTATGATGAGTGCATTGATTAGGAAATATTTCTTAATACAATATACTACACAATATCATGTATAAAAAAGATTGTTTTTATATATATCGAAGTGGAATGCCGGGCCTCCGCTGTGGTTTGGATCCCATGTTAAACTGTAGGTCCTTCCATTTCATCTCACATCACCTTACCATTACACATTAGTTTTAGTGTGTATAACCAGAACGGGTAGTAAGATGCAGTGCTAATAATAATAAATTATCAAATCTTTTTTATCAAACCAATGATGTCGATATATGAAAGTCAGATTATTTACCATAATAACATAGGGCCTAAGCTATAAGCTATGCAAGTATATTATAGTCAAGTAGGCCCTAAGCCTATGTTGGCTTTAAATTTTATTTTATGCTAAGAGGAGTTTAAATTTTATTTTATGCTAAGAGGAGGTTGAACTGGTTTCATGGAAAGCATTTGAAAGCCACAAACAATTAGGAAATAATTTCAGTTACAGTATCAAATATAGGATAATCATAAAATTAAATCAGTGACCCACATTGGTTTTCACGTGGTTTAATGCATCACTCTCATGCTAGACTAAATTTTCAATTACTGGGAGATTTTTACTCCAATCAGCTATATTGAGGGTAGCTTTTCTTAAACCTTTCCACTCTGCCTCACCCCCTTCCAACCCACCTCTTGCAAATGTGGTTAAATTTCCTATAAAATTATATCTTCTTTGTTGCTAATCAGTTAATGAAAATAAAATTTAGCCTATCTTTATAACCCAAATGGAGCATTCTAGGACAGAATGAAAAAATACAACTTAGAGTGACAAGATGCCATTTTTGCAGAGTTTAGTTTGCTAGTGATAAGGTGTACTAAGGTGGCTTATGGGTCATTCCATATCAAATCAACCCTTGCATAAAACCTTAATGTCGGATTTGATTAATTTTTGGTATATTTATACCTTACCATGAGATGTTTAGTTGTTTATTTCTATCCACCGTTTTTAAGTTATTAAATTTTTAAAACTGCCTAAAACTCCCCAAATTTTCTAGTTACCACGAACCTAAATGTAATTTACTCCATACCTATAGTAGCTACAGATTTGTGACAGGTGTCATTTTATAGTTTTTGATATACATGATCACATAATTTTAAATTTAAACAAATCACCACTCTGCAAAATTCTTAATTTTGAGTTTAAAAAAAAATCACACTTAAAGGTACATAATATGTTGTAGCCAATCAGTACAAATTTCAAGCTGGTATCTCATTGGTATCAAACAAAACTTAAAATGTTCTTGTTAACATTGACTAGTTAACTCCTTGTGTCCATTTGCCTACAATTTATATTGATAAAATTATGTTGTAAACTAAAATGAATCCAATAAAATTATAATGTATTTATTACAGCAGTGTGTGTGTGTGGGGGTGGAGTGGTTTGTGGTAAATTGTGTGGTGTGGACTATCTTGTCAAATTCAAAAAATAGGTTACAAAACTCATTTTTTAGTTTCATAGTTTTTGTAAATGTTTTTTAAAATCAATATATAGATGCATAAACTTTATTTGCCAGAGATATAGTAATGTGCTTTGGCACCCCGCACCCTACCACTAGAAGTTGGCTTTCTATGTCCTTGATGCAACCCTCTTAACAAAATAGCTTCAAATACACAAAGTAGGCATAACATAATTAAAAGGCATGTATACATTTATAAGTATATAAACCATTAAGACATTTTTAAGTTTTAGTGTAGGACAAATAATAATTTGTACTATTTTATATTTGGCTGATTATTAATTGTTTTTGTGTTATATTTTATCAGTTTAAAAATATAATTTAGATGCACATTTCTTGTGTGTATGCATGGCTTGATTAGCATTGAAATAATATTTTCTCAGGTATAGAATCATGGCACCAACACGTTTGAAGGTTAACAAGGCAGAGCCTACCAAGAAAGGAATTTCAACACGCAGTAGAAACCTTGGCACTGCAGACACAAGTTTGAAAGCTATAGATGAAAAGATTAAGAGAAAAGCTAACTCCCCTCCAAAGGAGAAAGAAACCAAGAGATCGGCTTTTGGGGACATCACAAACGTAAGAAACTCAACTTGACAAAATATTTGGATAAACTTGCTTGAGTTTTATATGGAACTTGATGGATATTTTGAAACTACCTTATTTATTTATTTTTATTTATTTTCTGGTTGAAGTGACAATGCCCATATTTTTGTGTTTGAGTATAATACTGAGTACTTAAAACATAATTGCTCATTTTTATTTCATAAGTAACATACTAATTTATATGTATATCTCGGACACCTTAGCTCAGTTGTTAAGCGTGTCTGTCTACTAAGCTAAGGGTCCCAAGTTCGAATCCTGCCATGGCTGAAAAATGTATCATTGGTGTAATGAAGGGTTAATCCTATCACAGTGAATAACTAATGGCTGGGGATTAGATGTTGTGCCTGTCCTAGTCTTAAGTTAGATTATAAGGCATATGAAACAACAGGCTTAGCAGGCCAGTAGTGGAAAATATATGGCTTGAAATTTGAATAAAAAACTGTCACAAGCTGGAAACAGTAATGAATTCAAAGTTATTTTTATATATATATACACACACACATTAGGCATACTCTTTTCTTTTAACAAAAAATTGTTAGATATATTTATACAAAACATCTTTTTTTTTGCCAAATATAAACTATTTATTAATTTGAATTTCTAACTTGAAAAATGTCAAATAATCCAACCTTTGAAACAATTAGTCATATGTATACCAAGTCAAGACTTTCTTTTGAGTAAAATCACCCAACATTAACGATAAATTTAAAAAAATCAATAATTTAGGTTAGTGGAAATTAAATAACTAAAATGTCAATGACTTTCGATAGGTTCTATTCTAGAATCAATATAATGTGGTTTATGACCTGGGCCACTCATTTGAAACTTGTGAGAAGCAACCGTGCTTATTTTGAAATATTACTTTTGTACTGCAAGCTGGGGTGGTGTCATTATAGACTGAGTTTTCAAATAAACACTAGAAAGTCCATACCGTTCCTAATTATCAAGCCAATGAAAAAGAAACACACTATTGTACAAGATGTAAATCGGTAGACTGACCAAAAGTACACTTGTATTGATTTTATGTGGCTTTATTAGTTCCACATACTCTATTTGCTTGCAGCCAAGTTTATTGTATCAAAATTGTAGAAGTATAAACTTAATGTCGTTTTGACTTAAAGAGACTTTATTAGTTTCTTTTTTTTAATCCACATATTTTTTATGTTTAAAAACTTATTTTATTTAAATTACATGCACACAAATTTCACTTATTTATTTTTAAATAAGGACATGAGGGTAACCTCAACCACCATGTGTATCATTTGGTGGGAAAATTTCCCCACAGCCTTAGCCATTCTGAGTCTGATGAAATTTATATTTGACTGGTGATTTATTGTATTTTTATAATTTTGATTGAAAAAAAAGTTATTATTATTACATCAAGGGGTGCAAGAGAAATTGGGGCAGTTGGCAGTGTCTACCATTCGGGAAAATCAGGGAAAACTGGAATTTGAAGTGATCGGGGGGAAACCTGGAATAAATCAGGAATTTGGTAAACTACAACAAAAATCTGGGAAAATGTTATTTTACTTAAAATATGAAACATAATAATCAGTAAATAATAATGTTACTCAAACTGTAGTTTTTGTTTGTTTGTAGCTGTGTAGTATATTTTATAATTCCTAGTAAACAATGTTAATACAAATTTAAAAAAAAGAATTATTTAAATTTTAAAACTCATTATTAATAAAAAAGATTAGTAGAAAAATGTGGTGGGGGG